>JACEFZ010023143.1:0-43292 GCA_014155875.1 Cepaea nemoralis | reverse complement strand
AGAGAGAGAGAGAGAGAGAGAGAGAGAGAGAGAGAGAGAGAGCGCAGTTTGAAATTAGCTACACCTGTGGCCTTGGCTGTTTGCGTGTACAAAGAATTTACCTGTGCCTGGCTAGACCAAGGTCAACCCTCGATTGACAAAGTGTACTGACTCACAAAGGACCCCCCCCCCCCTCCCCCGCCGGTAAGCTATGCGCTGTGTAGACACCAGTAACAAAGAAGGAAACTGTGTATTACCTCCTTGTTGGGTTTGTGGAGATGTTGTTTTCCCCATTTTTTTTCTAATTGCAAGAGTAAATTAAATTAAGGAAATTTACACATTTCAGTCAGGAAAAATAGTAGCTAGTTTGTATTTGAACATTAGTAAAAATAAGTTTATGTTGTATGTAAGGGAGTTGAACCTTGCCTTGATTCTGCAAGTCCAAACTAATTTTCTGTATTCCGCTAGTGTTTGAAGTAGTTTTGTGTGTGTGTCTTCGGATGTTTTAGGAAGAGTGTTAAGAAAGATTGCCTTGTAAATGTCTGTTTGTTTGCCTGTGTGTGTTTGTATTATTTGTTGTAGAGTTTCCACTGCATCTGTGACTGTTTGACATGTGAAAAATATGTGTTCTTCTGAATCTTTTGTGTTGTTCCTGCATAATTGGCATTTTCCTATTTGTCTGGATCTGAATGCTAATTTTGGGTATTATGGGAGTTATATTAAAAATCAGTCTGTAAGTTACTTCTTTCGCCTTAGATGTGATGTGTTTGTTGTGTAAGTTGGAAAAGGTGGATGTGTAGTCTGACATGAAATATTTTTGTCCTCTTTTGACTTGTCAGTTTAAGCGATGGTGCTTGTTTACTAACTAATTGTTTGTATATTTCTCGTGTTGTTTCATTTATTAAATGTCATGTCCATGTATTACCTGTATACAAGTGTGATAGAAAGATGGTAGTATGTCCTGATAATGTGCTGCTGCATTGTTTAGTTTGTGAGATGTTTTATTTTGTGTGCTATATAATATAATGCTAATCTATGTTGTTCTGGATGTCTGATAATATTACCTATGTGGCTGATTCTAAGTGCTTGTATTTTTGTTTGTATGTCCTGAAGTGCTATTTCGCCTTGTTTCTTATCCTGAATGAGAGTTTTATGTTGTATGCTGTGTATTGTCTTACTAAATATGAAATGTCTTATCTGTTTATTTATGTCTGTGATTGTCTGTTTTGGAGGGTTTAACACTGACACTAAGTATATTATTTTTGGTATGATGTGTTAACTATTATGCTTCTACCAAATATTGTTGATGTTTTGTATTTATACCTATGCAGCATGTCTGTGATTTGGTGTGTTAGTTGTAGCCATGTTTTCTGTGTGTTGTTCTGGGGTCACATGGAAATGTGATCCCATACAGTTTCATATTGTGTGTATGTGTTAGGTCTGGAGGGAAACCAGACTTTTGTTTCCACTTTCCCAGGCCCATAATTTGTGATTTTTGTATATTAATTTTGGCTTCACTGCCTTTCCCGAAGTGGGAGAAGGTGTGCAGTATGTTTCTGATGGATTTGTAGCTTGTAGGGAAGAATGCAGTATCGTCTGCATAAGCAATGACCTTTTGCTCTCCTATTCCCTGTATGAAAGTGCCTTTAATGCTGGTATCTTGTCTGATCTTTTCTAATAATGGCTCTAGTGTCAGTATATACAGAAGTGGTGATAGTGGGCACCATTGTCTTACAGATCTTGTCAGTCTGAAGCTAGCAGTAAGTGAATGGTTCACTAAGACTTTGCTTTCAGGGTTGTTATACAAAATCTGTATCCACTTTCTGTAGTACTGTCCTATATTGCAGTGTTCTAGTGTTGTGTGCAATAGGAGTGTGCGATTCTGTCAAAGGCCTTCTCTTGGTCCAGAGACAAGAGGGAGGATTGACAGTCTTTCTGGTGTGTGTATGTTATAATGTCTCTAATGAGGTGTCTGTGTGGTTTTGTATATTCCTGCGCTGTACACTACATTGCTGGTTTGGGTGTATTAGGTTTTGTAGGAATTGTGTGATTTTGTGTGCTAGTGATTTGGCCAGAATTTTGTAATCTGTGTTAAGAAGTGAAATTGATCTGTAATTTTTCAGTTGTGTCTTGTCTGTCTTTGCTTTGTGTATAAGTGTTATATAAGATATGTTGCAACTATCAGGGAGTTATTGTTTGTCAAATGCTTCTTGATAGACTTTTAGAAGAAGGTTACCTATGATAGGAAAGAATTGTTGATAGAATTCTACTGTCAATCCGTCTGGTCCTGGTGTCTTGTCTTTGTTAATTTTAGTAAGTGCATGTGTTATGTTTTCTAATGTCAATTGTGTGTCCAATATTTCTTTGTCTGTGTCTGATATCTTTTTTGTATATTGTAAGAAGCTATCTTGTATTTGTGTGTTTACTGTCTCTGCTGTAAATAAGTGTGTATAGTATTGCTGGAATGCTTCTGTTATACGTGTGGTTTCTGTTTGTGTGATTCCTTGCATGTCTATTATTGTGTTTATCTGTTTGCTACGCTGTATGTTTTGTTCTATTGCCATGTATTGTTTGCTGGGTGTTTCTTGTGTGATGGTGTTGAGTTTTGTTCTAATTAGTGCACACAGGTATCTGTGCTGTTGGTGTTGTTCCAGTTGCATTTCTAATGCATGCAAGTATGGTGAGTTTCTGTCGGTTTGCTTAGCTAAATGTATTGCTGTTTGTATGATCTGTTCTTGTTGTAGTCTACTCTTGTGTATGATGGATGCTAGTTGTTGTGTCCTGCTCCGTATTGCGTTTTTCTATAAGTCCCAGTATTGTCTAATGTTGTCAGTTGGTATACTATCAGTGTATGGATGTATCAGGTCTGTCATATATTGTATATATTCTGTATGTTGGAGTAATGTGTTTTTAAATTTCCAGTGTGGTGATCGTTTGAAAGGCTGTGTGGGTGTGTTATTTATAGTGATGTGAGCTAGTATTGCTTTGTGGTCTGGATACTGGAGAGTTTCTTGTAGGTGTTTAGTTTGTGTTATGTGGTGTGTTGTTGGTACGTACATTCTATCTAATCTAGATGATCTGTTGTGTGCATGGTTTCTGTGCGTTGTATCGTGACTATTGGGGTGTTTGTGCCTGAATGCGTCTACTAGGTTATGTGTGTCAATTATGTATTGCAATGTATCGAGTTGATTCATGCCGTCTCGACCAGCTCTTCTTAAATGCGTTTTCACTTCCCCGCCTATTATGTCAGCAGAAGCTAAACAATTAAAATCACCTGCTAAAACAACATGCCTCCCTCTGAATGTCTGTGCTAATAGGTTTTCAAAGTGTTCGAAGAATTGTGGTTGGTAGCTGTAATTTGCTGGGGCATGTATGTTGACTAAAGCGTATGTGTGTGTGTTGTTTCTAACGTGTATGATGGTAATGTCTCTTTGGTCGTCCTTGTGTGTGCCAGTAATTTCCCATTCTGAAGTCTGCAGTATGGCGGTTCCAGAACCCGTACGATGTGTCGACAGGCTGAAGCATGAGTGTCTGAGCCCTAATTGTGTAGTGATTTGCTTTGCGTGTGTATTCGCATATATTTGTTTCTTGTAGGAGAATGAAGTCGGGTTTGTATTTGTGTATGAGTGTGACGATGTGATTTTGTTTTGTACGTAAACCTGAAATGTTCAGACTAATAATAATGATATCATTAGTCATCATAAATTAATCAAAACAAGCAAAAGATATTGTTGACTAACAGTAATAAGAAATCAGAGACGAACGAGGTTGTCTAGTTGAGATAGTTATTTTTTCCTTGTTGTCTTGGTGCAGATCTGATTGTAGATGTTAAAACAGCAGGCCATCTTCTTCGGTGTCAGTGTCAGTGTCAGTAGTTTTCTTAGATGTCAATTCTGATGTAGTTTTATCATCAAAGGTGTCGTTACTGATGGTTTCGCAGTATTTTCGGTTTGTCTTTCCTTCTTTTTTTGGCGTTGATTTGGTTGGTGAGTTTTCTTCTTCTTCTTCCTTAGTACTGCTTGTTGAGTTTGGACTTAATTCTCGTAGTTGTCTTTTTCTGGTTTTGGAGTGGAAAACAGTTGTAAAGCGTTCTTCTGTTTGCGTTTCCAGAATGTAGTTTTCTTGATTGTCTGTTGGCGTATCGTTTGTTGTTTTTCTTGTTCTGAGGGCTGTTGTTCAAATTGTTTTCCGCATTGTTCGTTTTGTTGATGTTGTGCTGGTCCTTGCCTTCTCAGAGGTGGAAAATTTATTACATCTTCTTGTGCCACAACAGGCTTGTTTGTATGTTTGGCTGGACATTTGTTGGACCAGTGGTCGTCCATACCACACACGTGACAAGCAGTTCTCCTGCTGGGCAATGTTATCAGAATTTTGTGAGTGTTTTTGGTAACCCCTGTTATGTTTAGATTTATGTAATGGGGGATGTCCTGGACGGGGTTACACAAAGCTCCCCATTTACCTCCAGAGTTTTTTTTAGTGGAAATACCTCCACATTCGGGTCCCCAGTGGCATGTACGGCGATTGCCTTAACACCCTCTATCTTCATTGCCGCTGGGATCCAATGCAAAGTAAGTTTTTGCTTTTCGTTGTCTACATGCTCCAGACAAATATTGATGTCCGAATTCGGTACCCGGTGTAGCCTATCGTACAGTTTGCCATGCATGTCTTCTGTTAAAGTCACGAACCACCGTGTCGGTGACTCATACCTGTGTAGACTGACTATCACACCTAGCGGCACGCCAGCCAGTCCAGCGAGTGCGCTCGCTATGAACGCTGGCGTCGACTTGGCGGCGGCTCCAGGGCCGGACAGTGACACAACAATTGTACCTGTGCGGTGGAACAGGTTTCCGTTGAGCACATCTGACGTCAGTGTTAGAGATGAACTTGTCAATTTCTATCAATATCCTTTAGAATAACACACTTGAATAACAAACTTTCTTCCCAATACGTAACTACGTGTATAATTAATTTCACACAGTATAGGTTTTCGGCATAAAGAAAACCACAATCTTTATTATAAAATGTTCACACGTCTAAAGATTTATACGTTATGGTAGGTCAATGATGTGGGTGTATCGCGCAGGAACAGTGTCAGATCACGTATTTATACGTTATGGTAGGTCAATGATGTGGGTGTATCGCGCAGGAACAGTGTCAGATCACGTATTTATACGAGAGTAATGTTTATACGTTGTGACGGAAGGACGGGAAGTAAAGAAAGAGACCAAGGCGGGAATGATAGCCGTATAGGCGAAAGATTTAATGTTTTTTTTCTTTTTTAACGTTTATTTCGTTAAAAAAAAGTGTGTATTTTTGCGTGTGTGTATTTTAACTTTGCCAATACGACATATACAATTATATACACGTGACAATATTACATTCACAGCATAGTGTAATTACCTGCATATTACTTGCTGACTTTGATGGTTGAGCAATTATTTGCTCTCATGTATACGAAATCTGTCAATAGAAATTTCTTCATACTTCAAGTATTCTCATTCACACTGAGTTATTTAAACCAGTTTAACGGTACCGCTGAATCTTTCATACTCCAAATATTCTCATTCACTTTCGGCTTCTGAAAAATGGTATACCTTGTATGTATCTAAAATATCTTTCATAAATTAAACATCGCAAAGTGTAAACAGGTATATATGGCGTTTACTTGAGCGCGCACGAGAGAGAGAGAGAGAGAGAGAGAGAGAGAGAGAGAGAGAGAGAGAGAGAGAGAGAGAGAGAGAGAGAGAGAGAGAGAGAGAGAGAGAGAGAAAGGAGGAGGTTACCTACAATTATCACAGACACAATGAATGTATTTGGATTGGCGGGGTTGGGGTAGAGGAATTGTCCCTTGGTCATGGAACCCGAAAGTAATCATTTCTTTATGTTTTTCATTTGGGATTTAGTTAAGATAATTTTAATGATCTGTATTTAGTTAGATGCTAAGAACTGATTCTGTTTGATATGTAAAATAGTATGGACTATGTTTGGAAGTGAAATATGGACAATGTGACTTTAAGTTTGACATACAATTGTTCACATTTTACAGACATATAATAAACATTAAACTTGTATAAAAACCAACAATGGTTGAATATTGAGGAGGAGCAGGGGGAGGAGGAGGAGGCAAAGTAGAAGAAGGCGTTTCAAGAGTGGCAGAAGGAGTATCAGGCGTGCAAGACGGCGTCAGTCTAGACGCCGAAGATGGCTACATACTATCAACAGGAGGTCCAGGGTGAGGAGGCAATACCACCCTAGACTCGCTCGGAGCAGGGGTAGGCCACGAACGTGTGACCTACTTAAAAAAACATAGGAAAGATTCAAGCATTAAAATGCATGAAAAGTTACTCGTTGAGGAATTGTTTAACATGGGCATCATAAATACCCAACGGTGGGTGTAACACGATTTATACGTTTTTTTTTTTTTTTTTTTTTTTTTTTAATACGTTTATTTTATACAAAGCAATGTATATTTACAAGGTGCAATGCGTGTTTCTTTGTTTGTGTATATTACAGAGCGTTGCCGTTTGTTAGTGTTATGTCATATGCGTTAATGAAACAAAAACATACATATACAGTTATGATAATGACGTACGCTTTCAGTCATCCCATTCTAACGTGATTGATGGTAATAGTGATGATAATGGTGATGATAATGATGATGATAATGGTGATGGTAATGATAATGGTGATGATAATGACGGAGACAACAACGACTATGATGTGGTGATGATTCCTTCCCCATCGTTCATTCGAAACCCATCATTCTCACACGCTTATAAACCCTCAACACACAATCACGCGTTCTCTTCCACACCGACAATATATACATTAAAGGAAATGTTGGTGTCAAGGTCGAAACGGCAAAAGCCGCCCCACGTTTTTCACTGCAGGCAGTCTCATGCAAGCTTAGTTTCCTGTAAGTGGATTCAATATTATTGCTGAATGACAGCCCTCGACTTAATCGCAAGTGCCCAGGATTTGCTTGTGGTGGGTGGGTTGAGACCAGGAAGGCGGTCAACACGGAGGGAGGGAGAGAGAGGGAGCTGGGGAGGGGAGGGGGAGAGGAGGGGGAGGGATAAAGAGAGAGCGCGCGTAAACAGATTGGAATTTGTTAAGTTGTCCATTTGCGAATTCAGCATATACATAACTATCCCATTTATTATGTACAAAAACAGGCTTTTACATTGCGAATACAGCGTATAGTCATTCATGTTTGGGGTGGGGGGGGAGAAAGAGAGAGAGAGAGAGAGAGAGAGAGAGAGAGAGAGAGAGAGAGAGAGAGAGAGAGAGAGCTGTTCAGACCGAGGTCAAACTTCGGTCGACAAGACCACTGACTCACAAAGGCCACCGTCCCATTGTTCTGTCTAGGTTGGGCTCCAGGACTCAGTAACAAAGAAGGGACATTTATTCAGTTATTTGGCGCTTTGTTCCTCAATGCTTGGGCTTAGTGGTACACATGCGGAGTATAGAAATATACTGTGAGAGTGTGTGTTTGAACATGTATGTTATGTAGTGTGAAACTTGATGGGGGTGGCTCTTGTTTATTAATCTGCAAATAGCTGGGCGATTTTTTGTTGAAAATTCTTTGCTAGTGTGTGTGGTTGTATTGTTTGGTGATTGTGTGTGGCCGAGTTTCTAGTCGACCATATTACGTTTCTATACTCCGCCAGTGCAACAAGAAGTTTAGTGTGTTTGTCTTTTGTGGCTGTGGGTATTGTATTTAAAAAAATGGCCTTATAAGCATCAGTTTTCTTGTTTGTGTGTGTTTCTATTAATTGTTGCAGTGCAATCTTAGTGGCTGTGATTGCTGGGCATTCATAGAAGAGATGATCCTCTGTTTCCTGAATATTTTGTCTACATAATTTGCATGGGGCTATTTGCTTGGATGTTTGTGCGGCTCTCTCAGTTGTCGGGGTCATATTATAAATTAGCCTGTATGTTATTTCTTTGGATTTTGATGTGATATGTTTGTTGTGTAAGTTAGTGAAGGTGCAACTGTAGTCTTTCATGTGATATTTGTATCCTCTTTTGATTCTCAGGTGTAGTGGTGGGGCTTGTTGTTGTACTAAATATGTGTATATCTGCTTGGTTGTCTGTTGTATTAAGTGTTCATTACCTTGAATTGCTTGCATACATGTTCTGTAGAAGTGCGGTAGTGTGCCGTAATAGTGCGGTGTTGTTTTGTCTATTTTCTTAATTCTGTGTAATCTAATTGCAATATAGTATAATGCTAGCGAGTGTTGATCTGGATGATTGATGATGCGTCCTATGTGGTTGATTCTTAATGCTTGTATTTTTGTGTTAAGGTCCTGTAGTGAAATACCCCCTCTAGTCTTCTCTTGTATTAAAGTCTTGTGCTTTATACTGTGGATTGTGTTTTTAAAGATGAATTTTCTGATGTGTTTGTTTATGTCTGTGATTGTTTGTTTTGGTGGGTCTAACACTGTGGCTAAATATAGTATTTTAGGAAAGATGAAGGTGTTTACAATAGTGCTTCGTATAAAAATTGTTGATGTCTTGTATTTGAACCTATGTAGTATGTCTATAATTTGTTTTGTCAGTGATTGCCATGTTCCTGTGTGTGTTTTTCTGGGATTGGATGGAAAAGTGATCCCATAAATCTTCATGTTATCTGTGACTGTTAGATCCGGGGGGAAATCTGCTTTATTCTTCCACTTCCCCCAGACCCATTATTTTAGACTTCTGTATGTTTATTTTGGCCCCACTTCCTTCACCAAACTGTCTGAAGGTGTGAAGTATGTTCCTTATGGAAGTGTTGGTTGTAGGGAAGAAAGCAGTATCATCTGCATAAGCAATTAATTTCCGCTCCCCAGACCCTTGTATAAATGTACCTTTAATGTTAGTGTCCCGTCTAATTGCTTCTAAGAGTGGTTCTAGTGTGAGTACATATAGGACTGGTGATAGTGGACACCCTTGTCTGACAGATCTATTGATTCTGAAACTGCCAGTGAGTGAATGATTCACCAGTACCTTACTTTCAGGATTTTTTATACAATATTTCTATCCACTGTCTATAGTACTGTCCTATGTTGCAGTGTGCTAGTGTTTTGTGTAAGTATGAGTGTGAGATTCTGTCAAAGGCCTTCTCCTGGTCTAAAGATAAGAGAGAGGATTGACAGTCTTTCTGGTGGGTGAAATCCCTAATGAAGTGTGTATGTTGGTGTATGTTTCTGTGTTGAATACTGCACTGTTGGTCTGGGTGGATGAGTGATGGCATGAAGTTTTTAATTTTGTTTGCAAGTGATTTTGCTAGAATTTTGTAGTCTGTGTTTAATAAGGAGATGGGTCTATAGTTTTTCAGCTGTGTTTTGTCTGTGTTGTCTTTAGGTATGAGTGTTATATATGACATGTTGCAAGTGTTTGGGAGTTCTTGTTTATGAAAAGCTTCTTGGTAGACTTTTAGAAGGAAATTGCCTAGGATAGGAAAGAAGTGTTGGTAGAATTCTACTGTGAGTCCATCTGGTCCTGGTGTTTTGTCTTTTTGCATTTGATTGAGTGCATGTGTTATGTCGGCTAATGTAAGCTCTGTGTCTAGTGTGTCTTTATCTGTGTCTGACAATTTTTTTGTGTATTTTAGGAATCTATTTTGTGTTTGTGTGTTGGCGGGTTCTGCTGTATATAGGTCAGTGTAGTACTGTTGGAATGTTTCTAGTATATGTACTGTCTCTGTTTGTGTGTTTCCTTGCATGTCTGTTATTGCTCCTATTTGTCTGTTGCGTTGAATGTTTTGCTCTAATGCAAGGTGCTGTCTATTGGGACTTTCTTCTGATATGTTAGTAAGTTTAGTTCGAAGGAGTGCACCGCGGAGTGTGTGTGGCTGGTGTTGTTCTAATTGTGATTCTAGTGTGTTTAGGTGTGGTGCATTCCTGTCAGTCTGTTTTTGTGAGGTTTATACGTTTTGTTTTTTTTTGTTTTTTTTTTTTTTTTTTGTTTTTTTTTTAAACTGGCAGGAGCTATCTCCTGAACAATCATTTATTACAATATATTACAGGCTGACAACATGGTCGCACTTCACGCTCAAACAATCGTTCACCACCTAACAGCCACGCGCTAGCTCACAATGGCGATCTGTACACTGTCGCCCGTATGATCATTCACAATCACAACTTCACATCATCCCGCACATATCACAGTTAGTACATTCCTCGAATATCAATACACAACGGTCATCTCCATCTATCCGTCACAAACACTATCGTTCTATCGTTCTATCGCTCTCTAGATCTCCACACGTCCGTCTCTGTTCGCTGCCTCACACACACACTGCCTCTCTCCTCGTTGACCTTCCCACATCACGTGGCTCTGTTCACGGGCTTCTTGCCTGACCGTCCGCTAGCCACGCCGTGATGTCTCCTACTGCGCTTGACCTCAGCTATACTTACACTGACTCTCGCTTACATACCGGCACTTACATTATTCCTTACATATAAGTCCCTGACACTCTCCCCCCGCACAACCAATGTGGCACTTTCTCTTGGAAATGTGACACATTCTGTTGTTGTTACTCTTGGTACATCCTTCTAACCTTGTCAGGGGATTATATGATCATAAGTATACGTTTGCGTCCCTTTTTGCTCTGATCTTTTCTGAGATTAACTTCACATATTGTTCTCTCTTTTTCAGTATTGAGGTTTCTCTCAAGGTTTTGTCGTGGTCTGACAAATGTTTTGGTTGGGTCTACTTGTCATACCTTATTACATTTTTTTTTTAACGTTTATTTCATACAAATCAATGTATATTTACAAGGCGTTATGTGTGTTTCTTTTGTTTGAGTATATTACAGAGCGTTGCCGTTTGTTAGTGTTAGGTGTCACATGTGTGAACAAAGCAAATACGTACATATATACAGTTATATTATGACATTTAAGGCATAGTGCATGTAAACGCGCGCGCACACACACACACACACACACACACACACACACAAACACACACTCGTACACATGCGCGTGCAAATACATGCAACACACACACACACATGCATCCACACCCAGACGCATACATATGTTACTGTCAGCGACACAGGTACACATCCACAATATATTTCATGTTGCACATTCAAATATAATAATGGGAAAATTAATAATAATGGTAGCAGTAGTAATAAACGTATTAATAATAATAAGTAATAATAATAATAATAATAAATAATAATAATTGTCAGATTATTTGGCCTGTAAAACATTTTTTTTTTAAATTCATGTTTTCCTTTAAAATTTCGAATACCACAAATGCATTAATATACACATATGCGATAATATTACATTTATGGCATGTGCAATTGCCTACACATTACTTGATGATGATGATGATGATGATGATGATGATGATGATGATGATGATGATGATGATGATGATGATGATGATGATGATGATGATGATGATGATGATGATGATGATGATGATGATGATGATGATGATGATGATGATGATGATGATGATGATGATGATGATGATGATGATGATGATGATGATGATGATGATGATGATGATGATGATGATGATGATGATGATGATGATGATGATGATGATGATGATGATGATGATGATGATGATGATGATGATGATGATGATGATGATGATGATGATGATGATGATGATGATGATGATGATGATGATGATGATGATGATGATGATGATGATGATGATGATGATGATGATAATGATGATGATGATGATGATGATGATGATATGATGATGATAAAATTCTAACTTTTTTTTCCTTTCAAATAATATTACATGATAATAATACTACATGAAAACAGCAGCATGAACACATAATCGCTTGTCTGAATCAAAGTAAAAGTTGACGCTGCCATCCCTGTTGCTATCCGCCATTAAATTCAATTTTTTTTTCCCGTTTTTATGAAAACTATACGTTTATCCACGCCTGACTAGGGGTCAAACATACATCAAAACAGACACTACCGACAAAGATATATACATACCAATTATACATACAATTTATGTGTATATTTTCACTCAGACACGCGCGCGCACACACACGCACGCGCGCGCACACACACACACACACCTACTTATACGTATATGTACAGACATATCTATGCATGCACAAACTAATACATATTTATATATATCTCTATGTTTGTATACCTTATCCAAATCCCACAGACAAATTTGAAACTTGTATATTCCCTTTTGTCTAAGTGGTTTTGAATATTTGTGTGATTTTGTTTTGTACTATGTGCTGTATTATATGTGTGTTGTATGTTCTGAACCTATATGTTGCTGCATTTCTACAGGTCCATACCACATACCTGTACTCTGCTAGTGCAGTCAACAATCTTATGTGATTATTTTCTGTGGTTTTTGGTATTGTGTTTAAAAATATTGCCTTGTACATATCTGTCTTCTTTTTGGTGAATATCTCAATAAGTTGTCTTAAAGTGTCTAGTGCAGTCTGTACTGTTGGGCATGTAAAAAAAATGTGGTCTTCTGTTTCTTGTATGTTTTGTCTACAGAGTTGACATAGTGCTATTCGTTTTGACCTGTGTGCTTGTTTTTCGGTAGTAGGTGTCATGTTAAAGATCAAACGATATGTAATTTCCCTCGCCTTGGGAGTTATGTTTGGGTTGTGGAGATTAGTAAATGTACATGTATAGTCTTGTATGTAGTATTTTTTCCCTCTTTTAATTCTAGCTTGTAGTGGGGGTGCTTGTTGTTTAACCAGGTATTTGTAGATTTGGCGTGTTGTCTGGTGTAGTAAGTGCTCACTCCCACGGAGTGCTTGTATACATGTATTATAGAACGCTGGTATAGTTCCAAAGTAGTGTGGTGTGTTAAGATGTATTCTCCTAAGGTGTTGCAGTCTCATTTCTATATAGTAGAGTGCTAGTGGGTGTTGTTCTGGGTAACTAAGGATGTGACCTACATGGTGGATTCAGCGCTTGAATCTTTGTGTTTATGTCTTGCAGTGTTAACCCCCTTGTTTCTTGTCCTGTATGTTTGTCTTATGCTGTATGCAGTAAATTGTGCTGCCAAAGATGAAACGTCTGATGTGTTTGTTGATGTCTGAATGAAAGCATTTTTGGCCATTCCTATTCCATTTTTTTATTTCTATTTCACTAATACCATCATCTGTTATTACACATCCAAGAAAGGAGAAACTTGTTACTTGTTCTAGTATCTCCCTGTTTACTGTGATGTTCATTGATGACCCCTCCTTTCCACTGCTAATAATCATAGTTTTCGTTTTTGGATGTTAATATCTAGGCCACATTCTGCACTATGCCTGTTTACATGTTACATTAGGTGTTGTAACTCTTGCTCGCTTTCTGCTAGTAACACGGTATCATCGGCATATCTAAGATTGTTTATTATTCTTCCATTTCGACTTGTTTAAAAATTCTTTCTGTGTATAGGTTGAAGAGGCTTTGGGACAACATGCATCCCTACGGTATCCTTTTTATTTCTATGGGCAACAAATAATTATTTCCGCATCTAATTGATGCCACTTGTTCCCAGTACAAGTTACTAATAAGTCTGGTGTCCTTTCCGCCTACTCCTATGTCTTGAAATCGAGTAAAAATTCTACCCAAAGTATTTCAGGTTCTACGGAGTTCATGCACAGAGCTGAGATTCTCCAGACTCAGGCTTGAGTTAGGAGTAGAATGGAGCACTTATGGGTTACACCCGTGTGCCGTGATGTTGATCCGCCGACTAAACTAAACTAAACTTATGTCTTTAAGGTATGTAATTAGTCGTTCATGTTGTACTCTATCACAAGCTTGTAGTCCAGAAAACGAGGCCAACCATGTAGGTGATGGTTAGAGGGAATAACAGTCTATGATAATTTCGATATACAAAGATAACTCACAAACGCGCACTCTCCCGTTTATGCTTCACCTCTACACTACAAGGTACAATAAGAACGAGATGAGATGAGATTATTTGAATGAGTCAGTCAGTGATCTTTTACCACCGGCAGCACTCAATACCTCAGTGTGTCATGACTTTCTCAACATTCCTAATTCTTCTAAAAAATTGCATCTCCACTGTCTATTCTGAGTGATCTTCTAAGCTCCTTAACACATCAATACTCATTATCCATCATTAGACCGAGCTTTTTTCTGTATTTTCTTTAAAGTCGGTGTCTGCTGTAGTGAATTCTATTGGTTTACATTTTATACGTCGCATTTTAAAACAGTTATCAAATTGTACTTGAAGAAATATTTTGTTTTCTTTTCACAAAGATCATTAGCATACACTTTCATGAATAAAAATGTGTCTTATGAAACAATCCAAATCCCATGTCATCGTCAGGTTCTTCAGACTCTATCTTACTCTTGTCTTTTCCTCTTTCTTTGCTTCAGCTGGGGCAGCAGGTAAGGCAGCTCTTACGTTATCAGAGGCAGCAGCGGCTGGCGTAGCAACAACTGCACCATCTGATGGGACTGATGCCAGCGTTGAGGAACCTCATTCGTTATCAGAGGCAGCAGCGGCTGGCGTAGCAGGAACTGCACCATCTGATGGGACTGATGCCAGCGTTGAGGAACCTCATTCGATGAGCTCTGCAATGTTTTTTGTTTCTTTTCTTGAATTCACTATTTTTTGTTGTTGTTGTTACTGATGTTGCCTCTTGTCTTGTCGTATTCCAATTCTGTTTCGATTCGCACATGGGTATAGAATTACAATTACTAATTAGCAATGGCAATAGAATTGCGAATAGAGGAAAATTATATTCGTAATAAAATTGCGGGAAGTAACAAACATGTCACAGCGTCTGCTTACTAGTCAATTTTAGTTTGAGCCATTAAGAAGTCTAAGTACAAGTACAAGAAGTGGTTAGTTTAAATTAAATAGGAATGTTCACTGTTGCGAGTTTAATTCTGCCGAATTCTCCCTAATTTTTAATGAATCACCCCTCTTCTTACTTCTGTCCGTTCTTCTGGCATCCCGTTTTATTTTTACATTACGTTAGTGTCAACAACTCAACTGACAGGCATCATCGGGTACTTCTGGCACACCATACAAGAAAACTTGCAAGTCGTGTGCGAGGAATATAAATGGTACATTTATTGCCGTTGGCTCGCTACACGCAGTGAACAGTCGCTATTGAAACACACAACATACAGCCACAGTATTATCTATCACCAGCTGCTACCCCTATGCTAACTTTCTATCTATTTATTTCACACAAAACCCTATCTCTACTCTAACGAGGTGTACACTACAAGTCCGGTCCGCCGTCTGCCAATCTTTCCTTCCTTCGTTACACACCACGGGGATTGACCTTCACCTTGGTGCGTGTTGCCTCACATGGCACGCTGATGGCAGACGTGGCATGTTGAGTGTATACTCAACTTCTCTGTGGCTACCACGAGGCGTGATGTTATCGTGATTAGAGAGCTAACTCTCTGAACAACGCCTGCGTGTCTCATGAGGGAATGGTTATCCAACTCCTATTACCTCATCTCCCATGTCCTTCCCTCGGGCACCGTATCCCCTCCTGGTCTCTTCAAGATTGACTGCTCTTCCTGGCGTAGGGGATGCGGTCGAGTCTTTGACACACACCCGCCCCTCCTGTGTTGCGTCATCAACTTTCACTCATTGGTTGTGACGCAAGAGGTTTATAAAAAATTAGTGTCTCTAATTTTTGTCAAAGACTCTAGATAACCTGGTTTTGGGCAATGTAATAGACTTCTACTGACTATTGTCACAATGTAGCAAAACTTTACGTGGCTACTGGCAATCGCCACAAACTTGTCTGGTTGGCGTGAGCCCTCTTCTCACATGCTATATTATATTTATTAGAGGTATGTCTGAACCGGACCGTTGTCTTATAAGACCTGCCCTCACATAGTAAATTAACTTACTACCCATACAAAGTTGACTTTCTTAGGGTCAACACATGAATTGCTTCATGTCCCCCATATAATATTTAACAACCATTATACAAGAGTGTGTGCGACAGGCTTTACCTACATCGCTTCCGCGTGTAAAGTTCTATTTCACTGTTAAGATAGTTCTTCGTTGTCTATTATGTCCCCTGACCCGACGTTATCTCCCTTTGATCTACAAAAAGTGTATGTAAATTATATGTTTGTTTTTCTGGTTGTTTGCGTGTTTGGATGTAATTAATCTACTAATCAAACTTCTAACCTATGTTTCTAAGTCCTATGTGTGTGTATGTTAGTTTTTTAAGTGTCATAATTTGGTTAAATGTGGCCACAAACAGGTGCATAACACTAATTCATGACTACATTCCCTTGTTATGAAACTCAAAATACTGTAATCTAAGTTCTAAACTATATTACAGACACACATTCAAACTAGCACATTTCCACTAACGAAAACCAACACTAACACAGACAAATATTAAAATTCGAACCAGGCAGCAGAAGAATTCGCTGACCAATCTCACTCTCTTCCGTCTATTTTCCATTCGCTCTCACTCTCACACTTCTGTCACACTGCTTTCACCTTTAATTCTGTCACACATCTATTATCCTTCCACACTAATTCTTCTGATTATTTAAAAACCTTGGAGTGACACTGTACAGGTTTGGCTCAGTTTGAGATGGTTGAGCCTCATGACTGTGCGAAAGTTGTTGCACGAGTCCTGTATTTACATTATATTTACATGGATGAGAACGGGTTGATGGTTTGTCCCCCTTGATCTTACCATTCACTATATTACCCTAAACTAAAACTCTAAATTCTAACATACTAATTTTGTCATGTTAATTATATGATATGTTTATATTAATCCTTATGTTTATGTAATCTAAGGGAAGTAATCTAAGTATTTAAATGTAATGGATGTGATGTGAGTTATGTACCTTAATTATATGGATGATGCGTACACAAATTACGTAATTTTCTAAATACTATGCTAACTAATGTTTTTACATGTACAATGGAAAATGAGTGATGTTCTTAATCTAAATGGTGTAAATGATATATGTTCCTTTATCTACTCTTTTTAACCTATTCTGATGTAAAATGATGATACTAATAAATGTAATGTTTGATAGATGGTATGCTTTCCTTAAGATGGACTAAACTAAACTAAACTGAAGGTAAATTAAATGTAATAATCTAAATGGTACTATTCTTATCATAATTTTATTTTAGCTTGTAATTAACTATTGTTATATCTAAACTAATATTTTAAGTTACAATTACGCTAAGTACATGGGTTAATTACTGTAATAACTATTCTATTAAAATAAATGAGAACTATTATATTTCCCTAACCTACATCTACTTTATCACTATCTTAAAATATTATATTACATATCACATTAAGTTTATATACATGTTATTCAGTTTCCACAGGTTAGTAGTTGCCTTCATGTTTGTATATTGCTCGTATAGGCATAATATATCTACACACTTTGCCTGGGTATCTGAAATACTTTGCACAGTCATCATAGTGTTCTATCGGTAGTGCACGTGTAGAGTTCGCTGGTGTCGTAGCTCAGCCTTTCCGTGTCTGTAATTAAGCATTGTTCTGACACTGTTTTCTGCGCTTTACACAAATGATACACCGGAATGGAGCTTAGTTGGTAATTATCTGTCCTTGTTCACACGGTGATATTTACGTTCTGCAGCACAGTTCTTGACTTAATGTCTACGGACACATGATAGTTCACTGTTCTTGGTACATGATTAAGCATATACTGTCGATGTATATGTAACCTATTTTACATAGATTATTATAATGTATTCATGTACTAACTATCACTCTACATTTATATGTGGGATTTCAGGTATTTCTACCCCAGATGGTAAAATTGGTGACCCCCTGTATATCCGGTCATTTCGATGCACAGTACTCTGTGTGACCGTGATCAGGGCGTTGGTCTGGACAATGCAGTGAACATCCGTCAGAATTAGATGGAGCTTTCTCACCGCATAGATGACGCTTAGGGTTGCAACTGTGATATGGAATCTCTGGACTCAGCAGGTGTGATCTTACGGCTCACGTAGCAACTCGAGTGGAAGATGCCCTCAAAAATTTGGCCTAGTACTGTTGGCATCTGTCCTAAAATAATAAACGAGCCTAGGATTAGGCAAGCGGATTGGAATATTACAAAAAAGGATTTTCATTTTTGACAATGCAGAAATTAATAATGCATCTTTGACATTTCATTTTACAAATGCTTTTAAAACTTTGGAATATAGAATTTTAATTTTTTAGTAATTTTACTAATCCCAAAAGGCTTCTGACCTGCTTCTTTCCAGTAGATATGGTCAGATTCATAATTTTGGTACTATTTTTCTGGTCAGTCTTTAGTTGATCTTGAGAAATGACATGACCCAAAAATGAATTTCTTTTAGGCCTAATTCGACTTTGCTCGGTTTGACAGTGAGACCGAAGAGTCGCAACCTATGAAAAACATGTCTTAGTTTCAGTAAGTGTGTTGTCCAGTCATCAGTCTTCTGATATATTCATGCGTATTCTGTAAGTTCAATAACTGTATGCACATTGTCGGATTTGCCAGTCTCGCTAACCAGTGTAGTTGCGTTGTGTATGTCTGTCGTCTGATCACTAGGTGTTGGTGCACTATGTTCGTCTGTCACTACTTCTGTCTCTTGTCTTGAAAAGTATAGTTTTTGCATGTTGACATGGAATATCTCTAAGTGTCTGTTTATCGATATTTCATAGTCAACATGTACCATGGTCATGTACCACCTGGAATGGTCCTTTCCATTTCGTTTGTATGGAAGTAGCCTGACTCTGTCTTGGCCAAGTTCAAGATCCCTGGTTTTCGCACCGTTATTTGTGTGTTTGTGCTAGAACTGGCCCTTCCTTTATCAAATGGCTTGGGAGCCAGTGTAGAAGGTTGTACCTCAGCCGTAGGATGTCTACCCTTAAACCTTTGTACTAATTGTTGACAGACATTACAAGTAAATACATTATGACAAAATAATTTTATCCTATTGAAACACCCTGGCCTGGTATTGTTGTATGCAAGATGATCAGCACACAGTGTTTTATGTACATTCTTTAGCACAGTTAACTGGTGTTGTTCAGGTAACACCTGTTCATGGTTACCAGTAGTATAACATGTAGTTAAAATGCCATTCTTAAGTCTAGAGAACCATGATGCATTTTTGGTCACTCTGGCTTTATCTTTTAACAATTTTAAGTATGGAGACACACCAAGATCAGATTTCTGCTGGTGTATAAGTTTCTGTGTGTTTGTGTTATCTGTGCTGGTTGGAAAAAGCATCAATAGTGTCTCATCTTGTAATGTGTCTTGATGTTTTGAAGTGTCTGCTTTTGTTGTTGCATTGGCTGCATTCAATTTCTCCCATGCAACTATTTCATCACTAGTACATTGTTTTAGTTGGGGTAAGCACCCCAAAATTAAATCAGTACACGGGTTGTCAAGTATTGCACAAGTAAAGGTACCCGAAAGAAAAGGAGTATTAATATGGGCTTTTGCCAAAGGGTAAATCTCAACGTTACCCGAAAAGGTTCGGCATTTGACAGTGTCACCTGTGTAATTACCCGGACTCACTAGTTCTTTCCGTAGACCAATAAGGGTGCTGCCGCTGTCCAGCAAACATTGGCATGGTACATCATTGACCATTGCATTGTGGAACACTAAATTGCCTCTGGAGGCTAATGCTGCATTCACACTCTCAGATGAGCATGGTACTGTATGTCCACACTCTAGTTTTCCGTCTGCATGGAATTGGTGACATCGTTCACAGCTGTCAAAGCTTAACATATCGTTTGCATTACACACATCTTCAGCTTGGCTGAAGGGTAAGTCAACCTCACCTTCATTTTCAACCGCACACTCATCCTCACTACCACTATCTGAAGAGGTGTCAATCAAAATAGCATTGTTAGCTTTCATACGTTGGCGGCCAAGGCACTTATTAGAATAATGGCCATAGCAGGAACAAAAAAAAACATTTGATTGCCCGCCTGTATGCCGATCTTTTATTTTGCTGCTTCTTGATAACATTTTCAAGATGCGCCGGATAATTCGGCGATTTGTCGCACATTGAATAAGTGTCATGCATCTGTTGACAATAAATACATTTTGACACTTTTCTGTCTTTCTTGTCATATTTCTGAAAAGGTTTTCTGTTGCTCTGGTAGTTTTTTGTTCGGTCTTTCACAAAAGACACTATTTCAGAATCAATTGAAGTTTTAAAAATGTCTCTGTTAGAAGAAAAATATGCTGAGCCTTTTTTTCAAATTGCTGGATGTTGTCAATGTCTGATTGCTGCAAAAATTTGGCAAAAGGAGAAGGTATAGTTGATATAACCTTATCCATAGTAATTAAGTTTTTTAATCTACCAAAGTCTTTTCCTATGTTAGCTGCTTTAAGCCACCTGTCTAGTACACTCTGTACATTTGAAACATAATCAATAAAGGTTTCACTAGGTTTAGGTTTTAGGTTTGAGAACTGAACCTGATACCCAGGGGCATCAAGTAAAAAATGCTGCATAATCCTATCATGGATGTATTGATAGCTAGATCTAAGCTCAATAGGGATAGATTCTATTACTTTAAGGGGCTCACCACTTAGATTCTTCATGTAAATAGGAGCCCACATATCTAAAGGAACTTGGTGATATTTAAATTGATACTCTACATTCTCTGTCCAGGCTGATATGGAATCTTCTTTGCAATATGGTTTGATAATATTTTTGTATTTGTTGAACTTATTTTCCTCTTGTTGACTTTTTAGTTTAGTGGCAGAGATTTCTGCGTGTGAGTCTACATCCATTTCTTTCATCTTTAATTGTGTCTCTATTTCTTTTTGCTTTAGATCTAATTCCCTTTGTTTTATTTCTCTCTCCTGATCTAATTGCTTTAGCTTAATTTGTTTGTCATCTTCTAGCTGTTTCTGTTTTGTTATTTCAGCTAGTTGTAATTGTTGTTGCTTGATTTCTAATTCTTTTTGTTTCATTTCCTTATCTTGTTCTAATTGTTGTTGTTTAACTTCTAATTCTTTTTGTTTCATTTCCTTATCTTGTTCTAATTGTTGTTGTTTAACTTCTAATTCTTTTTGCTTAATCTGTTTGTCATCTTCTAGCTGCTTTTGTTTTGTTATCTCAGCTAGTTGAGCAATCTCTTTATCATGTTCCAACTGCTTTTGTTTTGTTTCTATTTCTTTTTGTTTATTTATCTCAGCTAGTTGTATCTGGTGTTGTCTATCCTGTTCTCTTTCTCGTGCGCGTTCGTCTCTCTCCGCATCTTTTGCTTCTTTAAATTTCTTATCAGCATATTCTTCTAAGTCTTTTCCTGTATATTGTAACTCTTTACCTGTTTTTATAAAATCTGATAAAGTAGCCATGCTGTTTAGTACTTTAGCTAGCGTTGATCTGGACTACTTTGTTTATTTAGCTATGTCTCTATGATGTTTTATATTTGTTCCTTGTTACGGAATATTAATTTTATTTCCAGTTTATATGCTGTGCAAAATTTCAATGTTGGAAAATCAGAGCACAAAAATATGATAGTGTATCACAAGCTGAAAAAGAGATGCACTATTAATCACAATGCATGCCAAAAATATAGGTATACTCAACTTAATCAGGGAACGGAACTCCGTTGACACAGGTCGCCTTGTTTGGTACTTTGGGGTGGAGACACGTTTCGTACGTAGGACACTATAGTTGGCACACCGGCGTCTGTACTCAGCTGTTGTTAGCCCTCTGATATGCAGGGCAGCAGTAAACACGCCTACTGCACGATATGATTTACCCGACAACTAAGGACAATGACTTAGACAATGACAGACTCACGAACAACTAGAACATGTATTAATTAAATTTAATGTCACTGTCCTGTCTTTGTTCTAAACAGTAATTGCCTTTCGTTACTAACCTAGTTAATTTCTGTAAGCGTTGTGCAGCCAAGTCTCGTATGCTAGGCCGACAATAGTTCCATCGTGACGGTAAACAAAGAGAAAATAGAACCACAAATATGAATCACTGCTTTTAAATAAATATAAATAACATAATAATGTTTAAATAAATAACTATATTCATTTAGTAATTCAAATAAACAAATAATAACTAATATAAAGCACAGATTCAGGCGAGCCGCCGCTAAGCGATCTTGTAAACACTCGACTGCTTTATGCTAATGACGCCGAACAACTGTATGTCAATCACTCTACGTCACAGCCGCAGCGCTATTTTCAGTTCTCAAAAATCGATATTGTCGGCTGACAGTGTATCGCTCCGCTCTGAATCATGTTTGGTGCTTATTCAAGAATAAATTGGTAAATATATAAATCAATATAAGAAAATAAGAATATTAATACTTACAGCTTTGAAGAATACATGATTTCAATAAATAAACATTTCATAAACACAATTAAACACTATTTCGTCACGATAGGCACATTTCTAGCTCGCAAATTGCTCTTGTCTGCACAAATTACCGTTACTACAAAAATTACACCCTAGTCTGGAGCCCGTGGATGAGTGGATTAGCTTGAACTTTTCGTTCAAGCTCCACTTCTCGACACCACAATTACCCTTGCCTGTCAACAACTCAACTGACAGGCATCATCGGGTACTTCTGGCACACCATACAAGACAACTTGCAAGTCGTGTGCGAGGAATATAAATGGTACATTTATTGCCGTTGGCTCGCTACACACAGTGAACAGTCGCTATTGAAACACATAACCTAACGCCACAGTATTATCTATCACGAGCTGCTACCCCTGTGCTAACTTTCTATCTATTTATTTCACACAAAACCCTATCTCTACTCTAACGAGGTGTACACTACAAGTCCGGTCCGCCGTCTGCCAATCTTTCCTTCCTTCGTTACACACCACGGGGATTGACCTTCACCTTGGTGCGTGTTGCCTCACATGGCACGCTGATGGCAGACGTGGCATGTTGAGTGTATACTCAACTTCTCTGTGGCTACCACGAGGCGTGATGTTATCGTGATTAGAGTGCTAACTCTCTGAACAACGCCTGCGTGTCTCATGAGGGAATGGTTATCCAACTCCTATTACCTCATCTCCCATGTCCTTCCCTCGGGCACCGTATCCCCTCCTGGTCTCTTCAAGATTGACTGCTCTTCCTGGCGTAGGGGATGCGGTCGAGTCTTTGACAGTTAGTCCTGTTAAAATATCAAGAATAATTTTTCAGAACAGGTATCCCCAATACAAATAACGATCCCTGTCAGAGTCTTAGACTTGGCTCGTTATCCCTAACACATGTGAGACAAGTACAAGTACAACATGATTGGACTTGAGACACAACGACACGAAGTTCAATTGATTTATTTACCGATCACATGCAATACGATCTAGTTTGGTATGTGATAATGATTACATTACATATATGGTACAGCAATACACTTACAGACAACCCACAGCTCACAGTCTATCTCACAAGATGCACAAGCACTCGACTTTCGGGCACAGAACTACACAAGCCTTTCTCTCTCTATACGTCCTGTCTGGTCCGAGTACCCCAAGCTGTCTGTCTGTTTCTCGCACCGCGCTTGCCCTCTGTGGATTCGCTTCACGAGGCCTGCGTGCGTCTTGCGTTGTCCTTGCCTGACCGCAACCTGTGGGCAGGTAACTAATACTCGCCTGGCGGGCGTAACGACGTCCCTGCATCCCAGTTGGGAACTATTCGCCTGGCGGGCGTAACGATGTTCCTGCATCTCATTTCAGACTCTGACACGCTCCCCCGGGGCTTTTCATGAAAGATGTCATCTTTCATGTATACTCTATATACATAGTGGGTTAATATTTTAACCATGTCAGAGTCGTTCCCTGTGTTGTTATATACATTGGTATAGAAATACATAATAATACATATAATGGCATAGAAATACATAAGAAATGCAAGTTGTAATTTAAGACATGTGGTGTTCAATTTCTACCACTTGCCAAGTTACATCCTCTCTATGGATGATTACCTAAGTTGCAATATTGACCCAGTCAGATCGGTAGCAACAGCTTTCCCAGCAACTACCTAGCAACCTCGAAAAAAAAAGTACTAATATGCTCTTTGTAAACAAAAAACATCTGGTAAGACCGTAATACGACCCATTTATAAGCCGTATTCAACGTTGGAGTTCCGACCTCGTTTGGTCATGAGCTCTTCCGCCGGTCTACAACGTCGGTAACCCTATACCATACCTAGTTGATGACTTCCTGGAGTGTTAACAATCTGGCAACAACATGGCTATTTATATACAACACATATTCAAATCGTTTCAATTTATCGCCCTTGGTGTAATAATGTAATAACAATTAACTGAAAGGGACATAATTTTAAACAATATTAAATTTAATAATTTACATTTATTTCTCTGTTTCTCAGCGTCATCGCTTGATGCTTTTCCATACTAGCGAAAAAATGTCGATAGTATGAATAAGTTAATCAAGATATGATTCTAAGATTACACTAGATGAAACACTATTAATACACAATTCGTGTATTCGACATTGATGATTCTTAAACATTTTAGAAGCGTCATACCTTTTTAAGGTTTTGTTTGTCGTCTGCTAATTTTGGACTAAATTTATAAATTATCCGGAAGTACACACGAACAGCTGATGTTGAAAAATTCTATAACACACTTGTTCCGGTCTGATGTAGCAACTCGGAATGTAACTGTTCTGATCGTTCATGTGTTGGATGTTTCGCTGGAAAACTTCTGGATTTCGTTGACTGCAGTGGTTTAAATGTCAAAGTTCAGTTCACTCTTTCACACACGGATTAAAAATATCACTGGAAATGTTCCACTCGCAGATACCACTGATAAATTGGATAGTTCGCTTGCGGTAAGTTCAGAGCGAATGTGGTACTGTTCTTGTTTCGTAGTATATGTACAATTAATATTGTTCGCTTTCTACCACACACTACACAATTATTCAAAATACTTAATACATTAATAATAAAATAAGAAACCTATATATAATGGGAATAAACCCTATCACATTATATAGTAGACACACAGCTTTTCGTGGGAAAAAAATCTTCACTGATGGCTGTGTTGTTCTGAGTGTATTTGGCACACTGCACTCAGACATTAGTGCTTACTGGCTCGGTCGGACAACGGGACAACAGATCGGCAATTGTGTTGGTTCTGCCTGAAATATGTCGAACTTCAAAGCTGTAATCTTGGAGTTTAAGAGACCAGCGCGCTATCATGTGGTTGGCAGGCAATCCTGAAGTAATAAATTTGAACGGACTATTGTCGGACTCAACAATGAAATGACGTCCCAGAAGGAATCTGGAAAATTTAGTTATACCTTCAACTAGAGCAAGAGCTTCCAACTGCGGTGTCGACCAAGAGCGTTCTCTAGGTTTTAATTTTCTAGAGAAGTAGTATACAGGATGTAGGATGTTATCATGTTCCTGTAACAGAACTGCTCCAATCGCTACGGAGCTCGCGTCTGTGCGTAATCTAAAGGGAATAAAAAAATTTGGCAATTTGAGAATGGGATTCTTTAAACTATTCTCAGAGAAATAAGATAAAACTTTCTGGAATGCAAATTTTAGGCATTGATTGTTTACAATATTTTCAGGTTGATCTTTCGTTAGTAGGTTAGTAAATTTTTCAGTCAATTCAGCAAAATCAGGTATGAACTGTCTATAATAATTTAGTAATCCTAACACACTTCTGACTTGCTTTTTCGTAGTCGGAAGTGAGAGTTTCAGTATTTTGGACACGATGTTATCGTCTGTCGTGACAAAGCCATTAGATATTTTGTACCCCAAGAAGGATATTTCCTGATAGGCTATGTCTACTTTTGTTGGCTTTACTGTCAGTCCGTGCTGGCTGATCCGTTCAAATGTCTGCTGTAATGTCTTTATATGGTCTGTCATTGTCTTTGTATGAACACAAATGCCATCCATGTAACAGATAATGGTTGGTATGTCCACTAGTAAAAGTCGTGTCATTCGTACAAATGTCGCTGGGGCATTGACCAGCCCAAATGGAAGTTTGCACCATTCGTACAGTCCCCAAGGTGTGGCAAATGCTGTCAGGTGTCTGCTCTGTTCGTCTACCGTTATCTGCCAGTAACCTTTCGTCATGTCTACCTTCGTAAAGAATCTAGAGTCTGTCAGTTCTGTCAGTAGATCTTCAGAGTTGGACATAGGTTCTAGATCAAGAAGAGTTATTTTGTTTAATTTCCTATAGTCGATACAGAGTCTTATCGTATTGTCCTTTTTGCGTACCATGACCATTGGAGATGAGAAATGTGATTGGGATCGTCTAATGATGTTGTTTTTCTCTAAACTAATGATTTCCTGATGTAAGGTTTCTTTGTAATGCACTGGAATGGTGTAAGGTCTGCATCTTATGGGTGTGTTTGAAGTGAGTGTGATGTGATGCTGTACTAATTCTGTTTGTCCTGGATTGTTGGAGAAGATGGTGTTGTACTGTTGTATGAGATGTTTGCAGCTGTCTATTTCTGCTTGAGTTAAGTTTGGGTTTATTTTGATTTCTTTCAAGCAGTTCGTCGTGTTTACTGCAGGTGTTGGAATTTCGTCACTATCTTTGTCATCTTCATGATCTATTATTACTGTACAAGCTATTGTATCGTCTTGTTCGGTATCTCTGTTGTAATATGGTCTTAGCATATTGATGTGGAATATTTTGTGTTTGTCTTTTATTTTAATCTCATAGTCTACAGCTGAAATCTGTCTTATAACTTTAAAAGGTCCTTGCCAAGACTCAGTCAATAAGTGTCTGTCACTAGGTAAGAGAAGAAGTACGTCCTGTCCAGGTGTCAACGTTATTGTCCTGTTACCTTTGTCTGCATATTGTCTATATGTAGCACCAGATACTTTTAGTGCTTCTTTTGCAATTATACAAGATTTGATGATTCTTTCACGCAATGATGTAACGTATACGTATGATGATATGGGTTTAAGTAATGGAGTGGCTTCAGTTAACATTTGATGATAGATAGTTAATGGGCCACGTGGTTTGGCACCATAGATAAGTTCAAAAGGAGAGAACCCAGTACTAGAATGTGGAACTTCGCGATAAGCAAAAAGTATAGCAGGCAAATACAAGTCCCAGTTGTTGGGGTGTTCTTGCGTGACTTTAGCAAGCATATGCTTTAAATCACCGTTAAATTTTTCTATGATCCCACTTGAGTGAGGATGGTACGGGGAATTGAAACATTGCTTCACTCCTAACATCTTGGTGAAAGCTTGAGTAGATGCGGCAATGAACTGACTTCCCCTATCTGATTGGATAGTGTCTGGAAATCCTATCCGTGAAAATATATGGAAGAAAACTTCCATTATATCATTGGCAGTTATGTTCTTTAGCGGAATCGCTTCAGGCCAGCGACTACATAGATCAATGATGGTAATAATATATTTATTCCCTCTGGTTGTTACCTGATTAAGAGGGCCCACTATGTCGACAGATATTTTCTCAAAAGGTCGACTGGCTAAGTCAGTGATTTGTAACTTTGCCTGTGGGTGTTTACCTTTCTTTATCAGTTTTTGGCAGATGTCACAACTTCTGCAATATTGCTTAATGTCATTGCAGAATTTGGACGAATAAAACTGAGTTAGTAATCTTGACCTGGTCTTAGAGTATGCCATATGCCCTGCGAGAGGTATATCATGGACAAGATGTAAGGCTTGCTTACGGTATTCAACTGGCAAAACAGTTTGCTCTGTTGTGTTGTCACCTCTGGTATAGTACCTGGTGAGGATGCAATTTTTCAAAGCAAAATGCCATCTTGCATTTTTGGTTACCTTTGGCTTTTGGCCGATCAGATTAAAATATTTAGACAATGAAGGATCAGCTTTTTGGGCTGTTACAAAAGTCTCCTTCATAGTTTTAGGAGGTAGTATCACTGGGCTAATCATTTCTATAGCCTCAGTTTGATTAATTTCATCTTGCACTCTAGCAGTAGATCTAGTTACTGCGTTCACACATTCAATGATATCAGATGGTGGTGAAACAGTTTGATCAATGATGTCATGAGGTCTTAGTGCTACAATAGCTACCATACATTCATTTGGTGATACAACATTCTCAATGATGATATTTGATGGTGATGATGTTAAGTTCTCATCAATGCAAACAGATGTTATATCATGAGGTATATCATTCACCTCTGGTAAATTTCCAATGATAATATCACACACAGGGTTAGTTAATGCTGCGCATTTTACTTTCCCAGTGAGGAAAGGTGTCTGAATATATGCCCATGCTAATGGGTACTTTTCAATATTCCCAGAGAATGTTCTGCATGTTACGTGCCTGCCTGTATAGTCTGTAGGCATTATGAAATTTCTCTTTAGTCCAATAAGTGAACTTCCGGTGTCCCGAAGGACTGTAGCGGGCCTGCCATTCACATATCCCTGATGGATGTTTATTCTGCCTTTGGAGTCTATTACCAAATTAGCTTCTTCATTGGCAATAGGAATAGAGTGGCCGCATGTTAAAACGCCATCTTCATAAAAGGTATTACAAACAGTACATTTATTTGCATTAAACATGTCAAAAGGCTGTGCTGAGTTCACAGGGTGTTTCTCTGATTGTTCTTGCGTTGGTTTTCATACAAAGGTATGAGTGCCGGTGGTTGAGAAAGAAATGGCAAACTACTGAACGTAAACATGCCCGGGAATTTAAAAAAAAAACACATTCTGTTGATTTGCCAAACCAAGCCATACATCACAGTGTCAGGATTAATTCACGGAAATATCAAATATATCACGCCAAACATCACAGTGTCAGGATTAATTCATTGAAACATATTGATCGACACGGAGATATCAAATATACCATGATAGGTTTATAGGATATCTGAATTTGTTGTTGTTGTTGTTGTTGTTGTTTGTTCATTCGCTTTGAACCGAAGCGTAGCCAATATACATGCTACTACTAATAGCTGCCACTACTGGGGAGTGCACTGGACTGATATTTGCATGTGGATTATTTTTCCTATTACCATTGACCCTCACCATCAGGTAAACCCACTCAGACTTCAGGCAGGGGCAGACTTGGACATTCCCCCGCACATGGCTACTTAATTGTATAAGCTTCTATATTGGTTTGTTAGATGTGTACTCACTCCATAATGTTTAAGGATTTCCCACAGCTTGTTTCTATCTACTCTTGATTGCGAATAGAGGCTTCGTTTATTCGCAATTTGATTGCAATTACACTCTCCCAGAAAGACATATTATTATGGCAGGCAGACCATCAGCCCCGACACAGATCAGCAATAATGTTCTAGCAATTGATCAGCTGGCAGCTGTAGATGTCACACCTGGTAACTTATATACATTAATGAACAATAAACTACAATGGTTTACTGGTTGTTCGATGTGAAGTTGAAACATGTGATGTTGTTCGAACACTTGACAAGCTGTGACACTATTGTCAACAACAATAACTATTTACGGGTTGAATGTTACAACTGAGTGCTGATTAACAACCCTAAGTTGGCAGGATTTGATGATAACGGATCAGCAAGTTGGAGACTCAACAAGTCAATATCCTCCGCTTCATCGCCAGCACCAAGATATTTCTGATGCCAGCCATCATCATCCTCATCTTCAGTGGCAAGTGTAGCGTTTTCCTGTCATTCTTGTACTCTCGCTTCCTGACCCTGAGGTATGCCTCACGCAGAAATCTTTATTGCAGGACTCTGTTCTACGAGTTCCGCTTGGCTGCTGAACACCTGTGCTCTCGACCTCACTGTCCGCAGTTTGTGAGGAATCTGTGTTTCAGCCGAAATGCTTGGGGAAGGGGGTTTACTTTTGATGATCGGAAGCTCCCCTGCTGTGTTTGTTCCGCGTAAGAGCTACGACTATGTTCAAGCATTCTGCTGAATTTAACCAGAAAAACACGTTGAAAAGCAAGAGTAGGGGACATAACCACCTAATATTATTATAAGGGACACAACTAGCATTTAAAAATATCAATTGTTTGACTATAATATTATAAATAACTAACTTAAATATCTCTCTACTATACCTTTTTTATAAGAAAGAAAATTAATACAAACGAAAATATTAAAGATAAAGAATAATTCTTTTATATTACTTACAAAATGTCTCCATAATCTTTACTTACTTACATTTTATAATCAACTTTGAAGTTCTACATTTATTCATGACATTTAAATTGTATAATTTCAATATATCCCTTTCTTTAAGAAGACTTGAATTTCCCCCTCTGTGGGGGGAAAACATGTTTTTACTGGCTTCTTAAGGCCACATACAATATAAAAGAAATTAACAACACACCTCCCAAACTTTGATAACATTTTGGACCTTGAAGAAAGTCTTCCTAAGACTTAAGTCAAGGACCATGTAGAGACGGTTGTTACAAGATCTCAAAAGGGACTCAATGCACTTAAAATTATGGCTGCAATGGACAACAGAGCAGTGATTGATTATGGACTAGGACTGCTAGTCTTCTTAAGTCTCCTAAGAAAGTCTTCCTAAGACTTAAGTCAAGGACCATGTAGAGACGGTTGTTACAAGATCTCAAAAGGGACTCAATGCACTTAAAATTATGTCTGCAATGGACACAGAGCAGAGAATGCTCTTCACACTATACCAGCACTCGATCCTCTCAGTGATTGATTATGGACTAGGACTGCTCACTGTCTCAAATAGTCAGCTGGTAAAATAGAGCGCATACAGAATGAAGCTATGCGGGTCATTCTGGGATGCACCAGAGACACTCCAGTAGTGTGTATGCGTTACATCCTTGGTCTGCCTACTGTTGCTGGTAGGCACAAGGTGATGCAAGCGAAGGCATACCTCAGAGTAGCTGCAGACACAGATCACCCGTTGCATGAGGCGCTGGACGTAGTTAAGGGTCAGAGACTGATAAGAGGGAAATCATGGATGGCTCAGGCGGAGGATACGATCAGACAGGTGTGCCCCTTGGAGAACATTAGGCGAGGAGAGGAGTGGGTCAGAGCCGTGCAGTCAGACTTGTGCAGAGTTATAATCACATTGTCACGAAGTGTTGTTGACGACTCATCTAAGGGCATGAGGACTAATACGTTTCTGTCTATTCAAACATTTCATCGCTCCTTATACTTGAAATATAAAACGACAATCAAGAAACTGCCACTACAACAAACCTTTACAAGACGATATGATTTTATATCTTGCAGACTTTAATCTGACGACTCCTATCACATGTCGACAAACCCAATCGCTCCACAACGAAACACTTGAGAATCACACACACTGAATTAACACAAAGAGCGGCATGACTGACTGTTAGCCATGCTCAAAAGACATGCTGCGTCCGAACAGGACGGCAGCCCCAGTCTAACTCCTCTCTCAGTGACGTTTTTCGTGACGCTTCCCTAGTTTCCCTGTGCACTCTATAATTGTACATTTCGGTGCATCTTTTAGGGAAGCTCCCTTCAGCCTTTCTCAGTCTGCTATGTGTCAGTGACTGATATGTGGCACACATTGAGCCGGGAGTGCAGGGAGTGGCCAGCAGGGGCCACGGAAGTGGAAATTCAGCAATTAATTCAGGAAAATTCTCGCCCGGGTGATGTGATTATCTACACAGATGGCTCGGTGTTGAGAGGTAGGAGAAGTGCTTGGGGGTTCTTGGCAAAAACTAATGGTCGGCGTTTGGTGCAGGAGAGCCTGGCGTATGATGACACTACATCTAGCTTAAGAATGGAGGTGGAGGCGGTCAGTGCAGCTTTCCGCTGGATAGAAAACACGATACATACACATATTGTGATTGTAACTGACTCAGAAAGCATGCTGAGAAGGGTGAGAACAGGCAAGCTTCGTGCGGAGTGGCTTGCTTCGCTGCGGAGGTCACAGGTAGCAAGCATCACCTGGATCTTTTCTCCTGGGCATGCCGGTGTGTGGGGGAATGAACAGGCGGACAGATTGGCTGGCTCGGCAGAACTTGGTGGAGTATTGATGCATGACAAGGCAGATGTGGTTGCGGCCTTGTGGGAGCACGTGCACACCTCGGAGGAGCAAATGGATTACCATAGTCTGGTTAGAATGAGGCAGCGAGGAGTGACGAGAGGATCTGGCCGACGCTCGAACGCTCAGAGGAAAGGCGAGACGGACATATAATCAGATTGCTACTGGAACTATTGGTGTTGGAACTCTTCGCTGGTTGCTGAGGATGGAGACGGAGCGCTTATGGGAATGTCCCGAATGCTGTGATGTCGGTTCCTAGATCAATCAATCAATCAATCAATCAATCATAACATTTTGGAAAGAAATGGGAAGGCAGAATATTCACATGTTATGTATATTTGAGACCAGAAGGCTTCAACTTCTGAGGAATATAGCAATAATCCTTTCTGGTGAAGAGAAAAACTGCCAGAGATAGCAATTATAATGGTTATAGAAATATGAGTATAACAATGTGGATTTGTAAAAGGCAAGGGTTCAATAAATGCTGTATATATGCTGAGAACATTAATTAGAACGCTCTGTAGAAGGAAACAAACACCCAACATCTGTATTGCCCACCAAAGGCTTTCTATAAAGTAAGACATGCCAATATGATTAAGATGCTTGCAGATCTACAAATTGATGGGGAAAGACTGTAGACTTGTAAAAAACAAAAAATACATATATTGGAAGCAATAAGCTGCCATAAGGATTGATAAGGAAGTAGGTCAATATCAGCTTAGTAAGAGAGGTGTGAGACAGGCACGTGCAATGTCTCCAGATGTTTTTTTTCCCGGTGCAGTGAAAATAGTTTCAGGAATGTAGAAGACATGAAAGGAGCCATTATTTGGGGACGTAACATCAATAACATTAGATGTGCGGATGATACAGTATTGATTGCAAACAATGAGCAGGATCTGCAACATCTGGTAGATGCGGTTGTTGCACACAGTGAACAACTGGGGTTAGACTTACATTGTAAGAAGATACAAATTATCGTCGTCACTAGGAAGAAGGAAGTACCACAATGTAACATACAGGTAAATGGGAATATTCTTAAACAATTAAATCGGTATAATTATCTCGGAATAATCATAACATCTGATGGGAGATGCCTTGAAGAGATTACAACAAGAATCGCCACGGCGAAGGTAGCCTTTTGCAAGATTAAAACACACACTGACCAATAAAAATATGTCAATTGCAATGAGAAAACGAGTGTTGAGGTGCTATATAGAGCCTGTACTTTTATGTGAAGCTTGGACAATGAGCAGTCAAGCTAAAAAACATCTGATGGCTGTGGTACTGTGGTTTCTGTAGGAGAATGCAAACAATACCTGGGACAGACAGAAAAACCAATGACCAAGTACTACAAGAAACAAATGAAAATCGTAAACTGATTAGAGAAATTAGACGCGGACAGTCAACATGTTTTGGGCATGTTATAAGAAGAAATGAATTGGAGAACTTGGTGACAACTGGCAAGATCAAAGGGAACAGACCAAGGGGAAGACCGAGAAGTAAATACCTGGATGGCTTGGCCACGTGGCATGGTCGAGACATGAACACTGAGCTGATCCACGACTCCGGTGATCAAGTGAAATGACGAGTCGTGACCGCCTACGCTTTCCGGCATGGCGCATGATGGGTGGATTTTAAAGGATACTGTGTTGAAAGAATTTGGGGAAATTCATAATGGATTCTATTCTACTTAGGTACGCCGTGTTACCGAGATGAGATAGTCCAGTCACTTATCTGCGTTTACCCAGGGGAATAAACTTATACAAGTTTCTGCGGTAAATGTCGACCTATGAAGACGATTCTCCCACAGCTACACCAAAGAAAATGAACAAACCAGACATCCCTACAGTGAAGACAAACGACCAACGACAGACCATAGAGGAAGACGACAACATATCGTTAAGAAAATTATTCATCGCCACTGACACAGAAGAAGAGGAGAATACGGAAACGGCCAAATCACACCAAACAGCTACACACACTCTATTTTTATTATCTTATTGTGACAGCTAGAAAAGAAGAGGAAGAAGAGAGAGGAGGGAGGGAGGAGAGAGAGAAGAGAAAGAAAAGAATGATGAGGGAAATGTATAAATAGTGTGAAGCCTAAAAGTTCGTTCCTCAGTCGAACTCTGCCTACTACACACTACCTTTGATAGTAAAGAAATATGAAGAGAGAGAAGGAGAAAAGAGAGAAAAGAGGATGAGAGTAAGGGATACGACAGATGTAGGTTCGTGTCTCCGCGTGAGAACAATAGTTAATTACTATTGCACCATCAATGTCTCGTGGTGTATGTCATCAGGTTATAGAAGAGATGTACAACCCACCTCACAAAGTCTCTAAACTACTATAATCTACACAATCTCAGACTGACAAGTCGAAATAAAAGGCAACTCAAACATATTTATTTTCTTCTGAACGGTAACAGAGTGACAATCTACAGCATAATCACATAAAGTAACCAGTACATGCATTGAAGACACATCTATGTATAATCGACTCCAAAAAACAACACAATACTGCATGACGCCACAAGGGGAGGTAGATAATGTAATAAACTATACAACCAGATGTTAGAGAAATACTACCTACAATCACCTCCTAACCGCATGAAGAAAAGGACTAAAGCTAGGAATTACACCGGCCTTTGTTTCATAACTATCTCTCCATGGGCTTATTAGTGGTACATGTGTTCAGCCCGAATACCCATTGATCCACAGATTGATCTATCAACCCATATACCCAGGGATTTAATTCGCTCCCATCCAACTTGTTCAGCGGGTAACTGTTTATTCAGCTATGCCTGGTTTATCCAGGCGACTCCAGTTTACCCAGACAATGTATTCAACTTCTGCCGTCCCGTTGATCATCTGGGTCCCATATTTGAAATACGATTGCTCTCTTCAACCTCGCTTTGCCGTGGATCCCACCACCGGTTTCCAGTTGTATTTGACATTAGTCTCCTGTGTGGTTCCAACCGCAGTGTCTCCCGTGTGATTCCGATCGCAGTCTGGCTAGTGGTTGTCCTATCTGACGTTAGCCATCATCTGCAACTACTGAGTGCTCTTCTTTAGCCAACAGTCCTTCTCAAATGGCTTGCACGCCATTTCGTGATCCTCGGAATTTGCGTTCCACTCCATCAGATTTATCTATCTGGAATAAATGGTTCACAGATCCTTGACCATCCTACTTTACTTCAGCAGTCCAGACGAAACCGTGATATGTGCATCTTTTCCGTCTTTAATACTGCCTCTCCATCTTCCTGGACACTAAACAGCCTGATATATAGACATAACCATTGCTGGAGTTCCAAACTCACACTTCCTCCTGGGCTGGGCGACCGCCCAGCCCTCGGATCTGCTGCTACCGCACCCTTGCTCGTTCCACACTGTCTCAACTGACCGGATCCTAAAGTATATATTACTTCTCGAGTTGGCGCCTTTCTTGAATCACGTGACGTCGCTGTCCCTTGTCCTCCAATCAGTACCTCGCGTACCCTGCTTAATTTGCATACTACCATCATATCATTAACCCAAATCTACATTGTCTCTGAAGTTCATGGTCCTGAGTTCATCCTTTTCCCGCCACCATAAATTTGGAGAGTGGCGTTCTCTTCTGACAGCTAAGGTCACTTCCAATGCCGCCTGTACTCATAAATTATGCTGCCTCTAAAGTTCACCATTGTCCCTCTGACAGCTTGAACCCAAAGGTACAATACATTTGGCACTCCTCTCCCTGAGAGAACTGCTAGTCAACAATAGAGGATGGCCTTGTCACTATTCGGTCATGCACTCCCGCTCAACCTATGACTATTTTAAAAACAATCCTGGCCCTTGACCTCTTCGGTTTCAAAAATATTCCAGTTTATATTCTCCCGCTAAGTCTTGAGCGATTTTGCTAAAGTCGTTCCTGTCTCATACCCACCTACCAAAAGTTGATGGGTCCCACCATCAATATAGCGTCATCCTCCTTGAGATCGAAGCCCTGGTTCCGCATCTGACATCCCTCATAAACAATATTGGGACGCCTAAGGGGAAAACTCTTTTTGGAACTTCCACCCCAAATAATAATAATAATAAAAAATACTGGTTGCATCCCCTGCTCTCCCAGTGCATAAGGCAGTTAAAACTTCTGACGTGCATCCTAACAAATATGTAACCAAGTAATATTATCCATAAAAACAGTTCAATACCTTGCATGCCTGGGGATTCCCCAGGACAACAAAATCATACATCAAATGGGTGCACATACTAGGGCACCAAAATTAATAAACAATAGTCAATATAGGCATTCACTTAATATGCCACTCCCCTGTAACAACAACAAAACCAAAAATCAAATTCACATCGGTGCTACCCACTAGGACGTATGTAGTCATCCTTGAATCTGAAAAAAAAACATTGTAACAATTCCTGTGACACGACAGGCAAATGCCTGGTCACCACACATAATAAAACAACCAATTCTCCCCTATTCGCAAGGACACATCAGCCTGAAGCTGCAATCTTCACAATAACCGTCAATGTACACAAAAACAGATCAGCCCCTGCTGTAAGTAAACACCATTTAGTGGCCATAGAAACAAACCAAACATATATCATGAAACAGCTTTTGACATAAAAACAAATGTGCGCCCAGTCGTTGGACATCGTGCTCCATTGTCTTGGCGCTGAAATAACTCTGGAAAAAAATGGTATGCCCAGTTCTTGGACATCATGCCCTATTCTCTTGGCACTGAAATAACTCTGAAAAAAAAATGTGTGCCCAATTCTAGGACACCATGCTCTAACATTTATTCTTCGCCACGTCCCTTCACATTAAAAACAAACATGTACCCTTATTAACATCTACTCGGGCAATCTCAGATTATAAATGGTCTCCTTGGCCTCCTGACACGACGTTGAACTATGTGTTAGTCACTATGACACCCTAATACTACAGTTGTGTCTGCCCTTGAACACGATAGAGTGAGGGCCACACAAAAATTAAAAACATTCGCATACCCGACTTGACATCTTCCGCTATGGAAATAACAAGGGAGCTAACTGCGCCACAACAGTTGATCCTATCAAGCAGTCACATTCATTTAAACAGCAAAATAACATGTTTCTAACTAAATTCAACCTGTAAAACAAACAAAGAAATGGCTAAACGCGACTACACATATGGCTCTCCACCAAAAATGTCATCAATAAGGAACCAACACCACAGCACTAATGTTTAACTAATTATTTAACTATTGTTCATTGTCATGCTGAGATAAATATAAAAAGAATATGTTTCTGCTTGCGGGTGCTCTCTGGATTCCGTTTCCCTTCACTGAATTTCTACGATTGTCTTTTTGTGTCTATTCTATATGCACGGGCAGAAATATAGGGCGTCGCTCGTCATTCACTGCCCAACACTGTTAACATATCTAAATCTGGTAGCATGCAACTTGAACACGCTGGTACACTGAATTCCACCTCTGTTCCCGCTTCTAAAATAAAGGGATTTTCTAACTACCACGAGTTACACTGTCATTTGTCTCTTCACAACAGCCATAATTAACTCACTGCATAAAACACAGGGGAATATCCCCTCTTGATGATCTAATTGTTCATGCGTGCATTTCTTGTGCACTACGTGTGCCATTGATAACGTTCGGCACAGCCCGTCTCGCGCTGTTCTCTTCTGTAGAAGGAAAAAAAGGGGGGGGGGGGAGAGACATATTGTCCTGATGGCTTCAGATGTTGCCACTGCCACCAGACGTATTGAGTTCAGCCAGGCAAACAGCTGCCTTCCCGACAAACTAACTGACATCCGTTCCCGCACAGCCACAGGTTTGGTTTGCTCTGCATGTCAGGTGTGGGAATTGTTCTTATACTTTGCATGGCCCTGGGTTTCGCTTGCCATACACTGTCATCAATCATGACTCTGACTTCCTGGACGAAGAGTGGTGACCTTTATAACGGTGGAGTATGTTATTCTGATACCCTGTAATGATGAAAAGATAAGGCCACCTTTACGTTGACTTGCACTGCTCAGCTGTTGTCTGAGCTCATTTCGGACAGATTCCGCTGCGCTGACTCTCCTTCTGAGTTGGCTATCCCTGGGTATTTTGTTGTTGTATGTTGGGTTTTCCTGTATTCTTGTAGCAAGGTGGTTTGGCCGGTGTACTTTACACAAGAGTTTCTAACTGAACAGACTTAGTAGAAACCTCGCCGACAGACAGTTAGACAATTTACCAACCAGCTATGAGATAAGTAGCCTAGTAAAGGAGCACTTACTGAGACAACTATCGAACCAGCAACAACGAACTACAGACTGTAAGCCACAATTCTACTACGTATACGATCTTACTATGTAGTAGAACCTGACACCACCGAGACAAAGTTCACATGGAATATTCTGAGAACTCCTGGACTACAATAGGAACCCCAGATTATTCTGGAAACAATCCTTGCCAGACGACGCCATGTGTGACTAGCTAGAAAAGAAGAGGAAGAAGAGAGAGGAGGGAGGAGAGAGAGAGAGAGAAAGAAGAGGAATGATGAGGGAAATGATATAAATAGTGTGAAGCCTAAAAGTTCGTTCCTCAGTCGAACTCTGCCTACTACACACTACCTTTGATAGTAAAGAAATATGAAGAGAGAGAGAGAAGGAGAAAATAGGATGAGAGTAAGGGATAGGAAAGATTTAGGTTCGTGTCTCCGCGTGAGAACAATAGTTAATTACTATTGCACCATCAATGTCTCGTGGTGTATGTCATCAGGTTATAGAAGAGATGTACAACCCACCTCACAAAGTCTCTAAACTACTATAATCTACACAATCTCAGACTGACAAGTCGAAATAAAAGGCAACTCAAACATATTTATTTTCTTCTGAACGGTAACAGAGTGACAATCTACAGCATAATCACATAAAGTAACCAGTACATGCATTGAAGACACATCTATGTATAATCGACTCCAAAAAACAACACAATACTGCATGACGCCACAAGGGGAGGTAGATAATGTAATAAACTATACAACCAGATGTTAGAGAAATACTACCTACAATCACCTCCTAACCGCATGAAGAAAAGGACTAAAGCTAGGAATTACACCGGCCTTTGTTTCATAACTATCTCTCCATGGGCTTATTAGTGGTACATGTGTTCAGCCCGAATACCCATTGATCCACAGATTGATCTATCAACCCATATACCCAGGGATTTAATTCGCTCCCATCCAACTTGTTCAGCGGGTAACTGTTTATTCAGCTATGCCTGGTTTATCCAGGCGACTCCAGTTTACCCAGACAATGTATTCAACTTCTGCCGTCCCGTTGATCATCTGGGTCCCATATTTGAAATACGATTGCTCTCTTCAACCTCGCTTGCCGTGGATCCCACCACCGGTTTCCAGTTGTATTTGACATTAGTCTCCTGTGTGGTTCCAACCGCAGTGTCTCCCGTGTGATTCCGATCGCAGTCTGGCTAGTGGTTGTCCTATCTGACGTTAGCCATCATCTGCAACTACTGAGTGCTCTTCTTTAGCCAACAGTCCTTCTCAAATGGCTTGCACGCCATTTCGTGATCCTCGGAATTTGCGTTCCACTCCATCAGATTTATCTATCTGGAATAAATGGTTCACAGATCCTTGACCATCCTACTTTACTTCAGCAGTCCAGACGAAACCGTGATATGTGCATCTTTTCCGTCTTTAATACTGCCTCTCCATCTTCCTGGACACTAAACAGCCTGATATATAGACATAACCATTGCTGGAGTTCCAAACTCACACTTCCTCCTGGGCTGGGCGACCGCCCAGCCCTCGGATCTGCTGCTACCGCACCCTTGCTCGTTCCACACTGTCTCAACTGACCGGATCCTAAAGTATATATTACTTCTCGAGTTGGCGCCTTTCTTGAATCACGTGACGTCGCTGTCCCTTGTCCTCCAATCAGTACCTCGCGTACCCTGCTTAATTTGCATACTACCATCATATCATTAACCCAAATCTACATTGTCTCTGAAGTTCATGGTCCTGAGTTCATCCTTTTCCCGCCACCATAAATTTGGAGAGTGGCGTTCTCTTCTGACAGCTAAGGTCACTTCCAATGCCGCCTGTACTCATAAATTATGCTGCCTCTAAAGTTCACCATTGTCCCTCTGACAGCTTAAACCCAAAGGTACAATACATTTGGCACTCCTCTCCCTGAGAGAAATGCTAGTCAACAATAGAGGATGGCCTTGCACTATTCGGTCATGCACTCCCGCTCAACCTATGACTATTTTAAAAACAATCCTGGCCCTTGACCTCTCGGTTTCAAAAATATTCCAGTTTATATTCTCCCGCTAATCTTGGGCGATTTGCTAAAGTCGTCCTGTCTCATTATTATTAATATCAATTATCAATTTGTACTCAATATATTGGCACTCTTCCGAATACCGGTTCCAAATGAGGACATAACTCTGTAATGAAAAAGTATCCCTTACAGGGACTCATTGGGTCAAAGGCTAGTCACGTGACATGCAAGACGTCATCGGGACATGTGTTTGACTATATGACATATTTTTGTTTAATTTTCACCGTGTCCTCAGTAGCATAGCGGTAAGTATCTCCGCCTGTGTAGCAAGAGACCGTGGTTCCATTCCCCACCCGTGAAATATTTTATTATTTTTTATTTTTTTTATTTTCAGAATTAATTAAGTGAAAGCGTACAAAGACAGTTATTCGGCATTTTGACAAAATTAGCTAACTTACTGGTAACGGATAGTCATTATTTATTAAAGTAAGCCGTTGCGGTCTTATATTAGGTAAGGAACTATGACGGGTTCTAGCAAACTGGCAGGAAACTGGAGAAAACCTTCTCCACGACGTCTAATGGCATAAGTGGAAGACAACAACAACACCAACTTCTGGAATAAATGCCGTGGTTGATTGTGATGTCCTGTAAAAGACATCCAACTAACTGTATCTTCTGAAACAAACATGAATAGTTGCCGGGTCTGTAGGAGTGAAGTAGTTATGAATGCATTTCGTAATCCTGCATACCGTGTTCGAAACCTAGCTGCGGCGATTTGGAAGCCGACCGCCTTGCGTTGGTTTTCATACAAAGGTATGAGTGCCGGTGGTTGAGAAAGAAATGGCAAACTACTGAACGTAAACATGCCCGGGGATGTTATAAAAAAATACATTCTGATGATTCGCCAAACCAAGCCATACATCACAGTGTCAGGATTAATTCACGGAAATATCAAATATATCACGTCAAACATCACAGTGTCAGGATTAATTCATTGAAACATATTGATCGACACGGAGATATCAAATATACCATGAGAGGTTTATAGGATATCTGAATTTGTTGTTGTTGTTGTTGATGTTGTTGTTTGTTCATTCGCTTTGAACGGAAGCGTAGCCAGTATACGTGCCACTACTAATAGCTGCCACTACTGGAGAGTGCACTGGACTGATATTTGCATGTGGATTATTTTTCCTATTACCATTGACCCTCACCATCAGGTACACCCACTCAGACTTCAGGCAGGGGCAGACTTGGACATTCCCCCGCACATGGCTGCTTAATTGTATAAGCTTCTATATTGGTTTGTTAGATGTGTACTCACTCCATATTGTTTAAGGATTTCCCACGAATACACTCTCCCAGAAAGAAATATTATTATGGCAGGCAGACCATCAGCCCCGACACAGATCAGCAATAATGTTCTACCAATTGATCAGCTGGCAGCTGTAGATGTCACACCTGGTGACTTATATACTTTAATGAACAATAAACTACAATGTTTTACTGGTTGTTCGATGTGAAGTTGAAACATGTGATGTTTTTCGAACACTTGACAAGCTGTGACACTATTGTCAACAACAATAACTATTTACGGGTTGAATGTTACAACTGAGTGCTGCTTAACAACCCTAAGTTGGGAGGATTTGATGATAACGGATCAGCAAGTTGGAGACTCAACAAGTCAACATCCTCCGCTTCATCGCCAGCACCGAGATATTTCTGATGCCAGCCATCATCATCCTCATCTTCAGTGGCAAGTGTAGCGTTTTCCTGTCATTCTTGTACTCTCGCTTCCTGACCCTGAGGTATGCCTCACGCAGAAATCTTTACTGCAGGACTCTGTTCTACGAGTTCCACCTGGCTGCTGAACACCTGTGCTCTCGACCTCACTGTCCGCAGTTTGTGAGGAATCTGTGTTTCAGCCGAAATGCTTGGGGAAGGGGGTTTACTTTTGATGATCGGAAGCTCCCCTGCCGTGTTTGCTCCGCGTAAGAGCTACGACTATGTTCAAGCATTCTGCTGAATTTAACCAGAAAAACACGTTGAAAAGCAATGAGTAGGGGACATAAATACCTAATATTATTCTGCTGAATGTAACCAGAAAAACACGTTGAAAAGCAATGAGTAGGGGACATAACCACCTACTATTATTATAAGGGAAACAACTAGCATTTAAAAATATCAATTGCTTGACTATAATATTATAAATAACTAACTTAAATATCTCTATACTATATTTTTTTTATATAAGAAAGAAAATTAATACAAACGAAAATATTAAAGATAGAGAATAATTCTTTTATATTACTTACAAAATGTGTCCATAATCTTTACTTACTTACATTTTATAATCAACTTTGAAGTTCTACATTTATTCATGACATTTCAATTGTATACTTTCAATGTATTTCATAATTACGAAAGACTTATATTCCCCCTCTGTGGGGGGAAAACATATTTTTACTGGCTTCTTAAGGCCACATACAATTTAAACGAAATTAACAACACACCTCCCAAACTTTGATAACATTTTGAAAAGAAATGGGAAGGCAGAATATTCACATGTTATGTATATTTGAGACCAGAGGGCTTCAACTTCTGAGGAATATAGCAATAATCCTTTCTGGTGGAGAGAAAAACTGCCAGAGATAGCAATTATAATGGTTATAGAAATATGAGTATAACAATGTGGATTTGTAAAAGGCAAGGGTTCAATAAATGCTGTATATATGCTGAGAACATTAATAGAACGCTCTGTAGAAGGAAACAAACACCAACATCTGTATTGCCCACCCAAAGGCTTTCTATAAAGTAAGACATGCCAATATGATTAAGATGCTCGCAGATCTACAAATTGATGGGGAAAGACTGTAGACTTGTAAAAAAAAAAATACATATATTGGAAGCAATAAGCTGCCATAAGGATTGATAAGGAAGTAGGTCAATATCAGCTTAGTAAGAGAGGTGTGAGACAGGCACATGCAATGTTTCCAGATTTTTTTTTTCCCGGTGCAGTGAAAATAGTTTCAGGAATGTAGAAGACATGAAAGGAGCCATTATTTGGGCACGTAACATCAATAACATTAGATGTGCATATGATACAGTATTGATTGCAGACAATGAACAGGAT
>JACEFZ010023142.1:0-67490 GCA_014155875.1 Cepaea nemoralis | reverse complement strand
CGGGGTCTCTAAGGAGGGAAAGCATCGGGTCCCTAGGAGGGAAAGCATCAGGGTTCCAAAGAAAAGCATCAGGGTTCCAAAGAAAAGCATCGGGTCCCAAGGACACCATCGGGGTCACTAAGGACATCATCGGGGTTCATAAGGACAGCATCATGATCCCAAAGGAAATCATCGGGGTCCCTAATGAAAGTATCGGGCTGCCTAATGAAAGTATCGGAGTCCCTAAGGAAAGCATCGGTGTCCTTAAGGAAGGTATCGGGCCACACCCTCCCCCCACCCAAAAAAAAGCAGATAATAGTAACACTAACTTCCGTTGCATTTGTAAGAGACAACCAAGGAGAGTAAGCATGGAACTGGGTACTTCTTCTCGTAGAAAACAAGCTGCAGATTGCAACCAATTATGAATAAGCCTACTAAGGGCTTCACTTGAGGAGTTCAGTGCCCTATTTTCACGGGTGAGATGAGAGGAAGAAGAGCAATTATGGTCACTGGAGTCTACCTACCCACCCGCTAAAATGTGCACTCGACATTTGTCTAAGAAAGCGGTGAACAATATAAATTGGTTAACCTAACCCAACACATACCGGCTCCGTGGCCGATGAGTTAGCAGCTTTCTCCGCTAACTCCGAATACTCTCGTCACGTAGAATTAGCAGTGGTTCGAATCGCAAAAGTGACTTATGAGAGTATGGAGCCGGTCGCTCAGAAAGTCGTGGCGTGCTGATGAGCGTAATCTAGCCTAGGAATCAACATACAGCTGAAAGATGCTGGTGTTGACCGCAATATCCTAAACAGGATGGAAACGCGGAAAAAAAAAAAAAACAAACAAAAAAACCCAACACATGATACTATTATTATTAGCTTTCCCTGTTACCAGTGTCCGACTTCTGAGGTATTTGTAATTTACATCCCCAAGTCAAGGACGAGAAGTCAACATTTTAGGTCCAGCTGACCGGTGTAGGTTTGAACCCGCAACCTCGCTATGAGCAAACCGGAATATTAAGAGCGAGCGCTTTTATCAATTCTGTCATGTCGACCTTCAATGACTTAAGGTCCAGCATTATTGAACTGCTTTACTCAACGTCTAACCATTCGGCCGTGCCGGCCTCTATCTAGTATATGTAAAGTTTCTAACCTTACATTCGCTGTGTTCTATTCCCCTTGGAGATATCCATACACTTGATGTCTGTAAAAACATTCAATTAAGCATTTAACATTGACAGCGACCAATGTCACGCAAGTAAAATTCTGCTAGCAATCATAATGGGAAGACTTGGTAAGAAAATGAAAGAATGGATTAACGTGGTTCAAGCTGGATTTAGACAAGGAAGAGGAACAAGAGATCTCTATTATTAAACGTATGTTAAATATATGATCTCTTGTACTCAACATGAATTTAATAATAGAGAAGTGTAGAGAATTTAATGTAAACCTATTCTCATGTTTTGTACATTATTCAAATAGATTGACTGTGCACAACGTAAGCAACTTTAAATCATGAGGAACATGGCATGTAGTACAACTCATAAAAAATGATATATCTAGACCAATAAGCAGCGGTTAGAATACATGGCGAGACATCAGATTGGTTTGACATCAAGCAGGGATGTGTGCTGTCCCCTTATTTGTTTAACCTGAACGCCGAAAATATAATGAGAAATGTAAGAGATGATATAAACTAGGGAGCTATATGATGCCCTAAATATCGATGGTCATGACATACCAGAGATTCGGTATGCTGATGATACAGTATTATTATCCACAACACAGAATGGCATAGAAAACCTAATAGCCTCAACCCAATTGAATAGTGAGAATCACAACTTATATCTAGCCTAGGAAAGACAAAGATAATGCATGCAGATAAAACTACTATGGAGAAAGAAATATATGTTAATGGGGAAACATTGGAAGCGGTGGAATATGTCGATATCTAGGGTCATTAATTACCAACATTGATGACACAAAAGAAATTACAAGACGAATATCTATTACTCTTCAAAACCTAAAGTAAACTGAATATATTGTGGCGTGGGACAGATATACCTACAAAAAGTAGATATTTAAGAGCATGCATCTTTCTCATTGCAACATACGCATGTGAGACCTGGACATTTACTAAGTAAGTGAGTAGCGCATACATGCCTTTGAATATAAATATTATAGACGGGTTCTAAGAATATCTTGGATACAGAATGTAACAAATGCATTCATACGACAAGAGCTGAATATTGAAGAAGGTTGGCTACTAAAGACGATAAAACAAAGAAAATTGAAATATTGTGGTCACTTGAAACGTCACGAAAGTTTGGAGAGAACAACAATGGATGGGTATATGCCCGGGAAGAGTGGGAGAAGAACGGAGTCTCCGTGGCGAAGTGTCAAGCCGTCTGACTAGGGCTCCCAAGGTTGTGGGTTCGATTCCTGGCCGCGTCCTTCGAGTGCATTTTTCAGAGACTCCCGAGGGTCGTCGCTGGAGCTTAGGGAGTTCGTGCTTTGTGCGACGCTTTCCGCGCTGCGGAAAGAGACAGCCATAAGGGATAAAATCCCGGTGCAACGAAGTCGACCCTGTCGATTTTTAAGCGACTTTTTTTTTTTAAAAGAAGAGTGGAAGAGGAAGGCTAAAGAGAAGATAGGTGCAGGATGAAGCGGGTGGTCTCCAGATGGGTGCACTGGACGCGGGCCATCTAAAATGCATGTTAAATATTTTTTCAGACTAATGTGAAAATAATGTACAAAGATTCAGTTACTTGTAAAATACATGTTAAATATTCCTTGTAACATAATCACTCATATTAAAGCACACTGATTTTAATGCACACTGATTTTAATGCACGTCTTCATCAGTCTTTAATGTCATTCGTCTTTGCCACAGAACTCTTGTTCTACTGAAATATGTTTTATTGAAATATGTATGACGTCTAAATGTCAGTTCTCATCTGCTACTGCGAACACTGTCACCATCGCAGTAAGACAAACCTCCCACTAGTCTGTTACAATAGTCACAGAAACATTGTGCTATTATTGGCGCCTTGCCGTCTTGACAGACGAATAATTTGTTACATTGTGCTTTTTTTTTTGGTTTGTTTTAAAGGCATAACTACAAGCAATGGCGGTCCAGGTAAGTCCAGGTACGGAATTATACTTCTCCATGGCATAACGCCTGGGCTGAATTGTAGAGACCATGTGTTGCCCATGCAGCATGATCCCTCTCTGTCCCTGCCTAGTTTATTCCAGAGGAAAGTTAACACCAATATGTCTGGAACATGACAAGCTGCAGAAGTTAACGGATCAATAAAATAATGTTATAACTGTTTGTTAGAGCTTCGATCCCAGACCAGTTGCCGATCAAGGCTTAGGATCTGTCTGCCTTGACATTGTCATGCACCAGAAAAAAGGCTTTGTTCCCTTCCAGTTGAACTCTTCTGCTTGAAGCTTTGGCACAGTGATGGGGGTGGGAGGGGGGGGGAGGGGGGGGGGGGTAACAATCTCATCAATATCATCATGTGACATAGTCGGTAAGCGTGGGCTGTCATGTTTTGCCATCTCTCTCGATAACCAGAATCGTTGATCAGCTCAGTGTTCTCGTCTCGACAATACAACGTGGCCAAGCTATCCAGGTATTTACTTCTCTGCCCTCCCTTGTTCTCTTCCCCTAGAACAATCCCCCGACTGTTGTAAATAGAAGAGTAGGCCGAATAGGCCCCTGCTAAATTTTAAAGTAGAACCTACCCACAGTATAGTAGGTGTGGTGCTAGTATACACACAACTGGAGCCCCGTCAGTGCCCGAGTTCGTGTACTGTGTTGAGATTCTCCTGAATACAAAGAACATAACTATTAAGCTACAAACGCACGCAAATACAGACAAACATGTCGTCCAAAATCTTCAACAAGGAACAACAAAATGGCGGGAAAACTGACGACAATTTCTCGTCGAAACGTCGGGTGGAATCTATGCGTATCTTATTCATTATAACTAACTTCCTAGTTATATTTTGTGGTCATTGTTGTTCGGCATTAGCTTCACATCATTCACCGCCATTTGTCGATACGATTCGAGATTCTGTGCATGCCACTAGTGTGGAAGACATGCCTACGTGTCAATATGGTAGTAAATCGTTTATATAAAACTAAAGCACAAGAAACATGAATTTTGCACCATTCTCTTTTAATCTGTGAAATAAACCGCAATTCTTCTTGCTGATATTTTCCAGTCTTATTTATTGTTGTGTGTATATCTTGTAAATAGTGCGCATATCAATGCTTTGTGAATATCGATTCTATATCGCCTATATGATGTTTATAAGTATATAGTTTTGTTCTATATGTTGTGTTATGTTGTCTGTTGCGTGAATATCTTGTCAATATGTTGTGTTGTCAATATCTTGCACATATCTTGTGTATAGTTTGTCACATATATTATCTGTATTTTGTGTTATCTACTATCTTGTGTGGATCTTAATAGTTACTAGCTGATGATACCGTATTGATAGCAACAAGTAAGAATGACCTACAGGAAATGATATATACACTTGTTGTCATCATCATCATCATCAAGTGCCGTGCCGGCTGGCGTAGGCGTTCATGGCTCTCCATAGATCTCGGTCTTTGGTTTTCTGGATCAACTCTGCTGCTGATATTCCTCCATGCCACCGTCTCAATCCATCCAGCATCACTTCTCTTGGTCTACCTCTGCCTCTCTTCCCTTCGATCTTTCCAGTTGTTACGATGTTCTCCAATGCCTCTCTTCTCATCACGTGACCGAAGAAAGATGTTTGTCTCTGTCTTATTGTTGTATATAATGTTCTAGTTTCATTAGCCTGTTTCAGGCAGTCGTCGTTAGTTACTCTGGCAGTCCAAGGAATTCGCAACATTCGTCTCAGGAACCACATCTCTGTTGCTTCTAATTTCTTCTTAATTTGTTCATTTACGTTCCAAGATTCACTGCCATACAGCAAAACTGGTTCTACATAGCATTTCAGCACTCTCTTTCTTACATTCAGTGATAGTGACTTATTGCATAAGATACTCTTCATTTTCTGAAAAGCGGCTTTTGCCTGCCCTATTCTACTCCTAATCTCTGTTGTACATCTTCCATCTGATGTTATAAATGCCCCTAGGTATCTAAAATTATCAACTTGGTTAAGGATTTTCCCTTCTATTTCTATGTCACATTTTGGTGTCACCATTTTCTTTGATATTACCATTGTTACTGTTTTCTTGATATTCAAGGAGAGTCCTTTCCTTGCACTCTCTGTTACTACAACGTCTAATAATTGTTGTAGGTCTGTTGAATTATCCGCCACCAATACTGTGTCATCTGCATAGCGTATATTATTTATATTATAACCTCCAACTAGTATTCCTGGCATCTCTTTGATCTCTCTCATTATTACTTCGCTATACAGGGAGAAAAGATCTGGTGACAAGACACACCCTTGTCGTACTCCTAGCTTTATCTGTTCGTAACTACCCTCTTTATTTCCCATTTTAATTGCTGCTACTTGGTTCCAGTAAACATTCTTTATTATTCTTAAATCTTTTCCATCAATGTTGATATCTTCCAACATTTTAATCAGTTCATCATGTTTTACTTTATCAAATGCCTTAGTATAATCTATGAAGCACAAATATATGTCTCTCTGTTTCTCTATTGACCTTTCTATTAGTGTCCGTAATGTATAAATTGCATTGTTTGTGCCCTTTCCTTCCACAAATCCATACTGTTCTTCACTAATTTCCATTTTTATTTTCTTTTTGATTCTTCTCATTATGATTCTGAGTAGAAGCTTAGTGATATGGTTTATAAGGTTAATTGTACGAAAATCTTCACAATCAATTGCTCCTGGTCTTTTTGGTATAGCTATAAATAAAGATTTCAGCATATCACTGGGTAAATATCCACTGCTGTAAATATCATTCAACATTTTGGTTAATATATCTACTCCAAATTCTCCCAATACTTCTAATTCTTCTATTGTGATTTCATCTGGCCCAGCTGTTTTTCCTTTCTTCATACGTTTCATAGCGTCAGCGACTTCTTCTTTCAGAATAGGTGGACCTTCTAAGTTACTATCTTCTGTTAATTCTCCCCTTTCTCCTTCATATAATTCTCTTATATACTCATTCCACCTCTTCATTATAGCATCTTCCTCTAATATTATCTTTCCTGTTTTTGATTTCAAACACCCTGAATTTATTCTTATTTTTCTTCCTGTAAGCTCACTGATTTGTCTGTGCATATTTTTTGTATCTTTAATGGAATTTAATTCAATTTTTTTGCATTGCTCGTTTAACCAACTTTCTTTAGCCTTCCCACATTTATCTTTTATTTCTTTATTTATCTTAGCGTATTCTTGTTTATCATTTTTACTCTGTTTTCTTTTGTCCATCAGTTTTAAGATATCTTCATTCATCCATTTTTTCTTAGCTATTTTGCCTCTCTCCGGTAATACTTCTTTGCTAGTTTGATGAATGGAGTCCCTTAACATTTCCCATTGTTCATCTATACTCTGTATTTTAGTTATTGCATTGTACCTATTTTTCACAGTCACTCTGTATTGTTCTTGCATTTCTTTATCTATTTTCAGAACCTCTTTATTAAGTCTCATGTTCTTAACCATTTTTTTCCCTCTCTTTAATCTTACTTTTATTTGTCCACATAGTGGTACATGATCACTATTACAGTCAGCACCAGGCATTGTCTTTACATTAATTAAAGCATTTCTAAATCTTTTATTAATTAGTATGTAGTCAATTTGGTTGCGTGTTTTCTTATCAGGGCTTATCCATGTGTACAGTCGTCTTTTATGGTGTTTAAACCATGTGTTTCCAATTATCATCTCATTGATATTTGCCCATTCTATTAGCTTTTCCCCTCTTTCATTTCTTGTACCTAAACCATAATTCCCCACTACATCCTCCATTTTTCCCTTTCCTACTTTTGCATTAAAATCACCAAGTATTATTTTTATTTCTTGTGATCCAATTTGAGCCATCGCCATTTCTATTTCGTCGTAAAAGTGTTGTATTTCTTCATCACTACTGCTTGCTGTTGGTGCATATACTTGTATAATATTTATGTCTATTGGTTTGCCTTTGATTTTTACCATAATAACTCTATCTGAAATACACCAGTATCCATTAATTGACTTGGCTGTTTTTTCGTCTAATATTATTCCTACACCTTTTTCATGCGTATCCCCTCCAGAATAAATTATTGTATGATTGTCAGCTATAATTTTGCCCGATCCCTTCCATCTCATCTCACTAACGCCTAGTATATTCATTTTCATGCTATCCATCTCTCCTAGAACATTGGTCAACTTTCCTAGCTCATTTAATGTCCTAACATTCCATGTTCCTACTCTAAATTTATTTATTTTAGTTATGATTTTGCCATCAGTAGCTGGATGACGGTCTGGTGTCACCTGTGGCTCATGACTGTCCCTACCGGACACTTGTTGTAGAAAGGGAAAATAATTAGGTCTTAGTTTGAATAATAAAAACACAGAAGTCATTGTGATATCAAAGCAGAATATTGTGCCTATATGTGCAATTAAGTATAGGACGTTATTTTGGGGTAAGTGAAGAAACTCAGATATCTAGGCACATGGATACCATCAGATGGAAGATGCTTACAATGAGATAAAGAATCAGAATAGAACAAGCAAAAATTGCATTCTATCAAATGAAGAACTTTTTGTGCAATAAGCAGGGTTGTCCATGGGGCATAATTTACATTTGCGTGGTAATTATGCATGTCCCATCCCATCCCGTCCCATGGGAAAGTCCCTGGGAATAACATTCCCATGGCCAAGCCTGGTAGGCTTGTCCATGGGACTTGCTTTTCTGTCCCGTCCAATGGTAATTTATGCCTGTCCCATCCCGTCCAATCCCTACACTATTCAGAAAACCCCCCTTTTTCCCCATGGGATTCCCATGGCCAAGCCTGGCAATAGGTCACAGTCCTTGAAATTAGAAAAAAGAGTTCTTCCATATTACATAGAACCAGTTTATAACATACGGCTGCAAATTCTGGACAATAAGTAAACAGTCGAAAAAAAATCCCTGGAAGCCTTGGAGATGTGGTTTTATAGAAGAATGCTGAAAATCAATTGCACAGAAAGAAAGTGCAATTAGGACGTTTTAAGGGAAATTGAATCGCAAAGACAACATATCACACACATCAGAAAGAGGATATCATCGTTATTTGACCACGTTATGGGAAGACAAAATCTGGAACATATTGTGACAACCGGGAAGATTTGCGGAATGAGAGATACAGGAAGACAGTGTGAGAAGATTCTTGACAGTCTTGTGTCATGGTACTGAATGGAGTCAACACGCTAAATTACCCGTGGCGTCATAGACAGTAATGTTTAGAGATACATGATCTCCAGCCGGCAAGACTCCAGATGATGAAGGATGAGCATATCTTACTATTGTGCACACTGTGCTTATTGTATGTTTTGTCCGCTAAAGAGCGAACAAACGAACTGTATTTTCAAAGGGTAACAAACTGGGCACGTAGGCCCGTCTTACATTCGGCCCTTCCAATCACTCATCTATCGTTCATCAGTGCATAGTGCATTCACATAGAAAAAAAAAAACATTGTCAAATGAATGTTGTAAACATAAACAATTCATGTTACCATGTTATGAGACAAATCCCCCACCCACCCATCCCCTATCCATCCACGTGTCCCCCACAAACATATCCACCACCCAACCACACACATACCCACAGACACATACATACCCCCATCCATCCCCCAACCCACACATCCCACACACTTCCCCACATACACCATCTCCCCACCCACACACACACATCTCCCATCTACCACACATCCCTCCAATCACATCACCCACCCACCCACATACAAACCCAGGCACACATGCATGCATCCACCCATCCATCACCCACCCACACATCCTCCACCCATCCCATAACTTACCAACACTCACCCATCCACATATCCTCCACCACCCACCCACAAACCCCAACCACTCAGTCAAACACACACCCCCCAACAACATATCCAACACCCACACACACACACAAAACCCGCACCCACCCACACATCCCCCCACCCACACAGTCTCACCCACCCACACATCCTCCACCCATCCCATAACCTACCAACACTCACCCATCCACATATCCTCCACCACCCACCCACAAACCCCAACCACTCAGTCAAACACACATCCAACAACAACATATCCAACACACACACACACACATCCCCCACCCACTCCCAACCTACACACACTCACCCTCCCACACATCCTTCACCCACCCAATCGCCAACCCCCTCACCCCCCCCCCCCCCCCCCGATCTCCAATCCACAATCACACATCCCTTAACTACACATATCACCACCCATACACTCACACACACACACATCGCCGAACAAGTGCACTAGGGCAGTCCAGGCAATCCTTTCAGCGGACGAGAGTGCAGGCAGCCTTGCAACAGTCAAGACAAGGCCAGATGATATTACGGGAAGAGACATTGCAAAGATCGCCAACTTTAAACGATATGACACATAGTATTCTGATCTAGGGAGTGGCGATAGTTAAGTGGTGATCAACTGGTGGGGGAGGGGGTGGGGGGAGAGTGAGAGTGTGTGTTAGAGTGAGAGTGTGTGTGAGAGAGAGTGAGAGTTGTGTGTGAGAGAGAGTGAGTGTGAGAGAGTGTGTGAGAGAGAATGTGTGAGTGTGTGTGTGAGAGAGAATGTGTGTGAGCGTGGGATCGCTTGTTTTGCTGCTCCATCAATTCAAGCGTGTACCAGCAGCCAGATAGCTGTCTCCTTATTTAGTTATACGTGTACAGAAATGCTGCTGTGACTTCAGCTTTTAACAGGTGTTGACAGCATTGGGCTCTGAGCCCAAAGTGCCTCACAAAACTGCTCAGCTTCTCAGCCTGTGTGTAGTCCGCACACCCCCCCCCCCCCCCGCCCCGCCCGTGTGACTTAATTTCGCCCATGGTACAATCTCCTGGTCAGTAGTGTTGAGCGCATGTCAGTGTTACCAGGTACTGCAGGGTTAGGTAACTCCTCATCTTACCCTGTTATTCGTGATTGCATCCCTTGCTATGAGTTCACATTCTCCTCGGTGTACTCGGGGCTCATGACAAAAAGACAGTGCATACTTTAACTGAAACTGGACACGAAGATTAAAAAGTACATGTCGCACAAAAGAACACGAATGACAACAAAGACGTATTATGGCAAACATTTTAAAACTGCAAAACACAGAAATATCTATTCTAATTTCAGATTAAGAGCCTTAGATGCCGAACTATGGATGCTCGCAAGCTCTACAGAAGACTATAAAACAAAACTAAAAACAACTTGCAGATAAAGGCAGATTCCAAGCGTATGAAAAAAAGAATACCATACCACACAACACATGAAGTGATCAGACTCAGCACACCAATACCTGAAGACGACCACTTCAGGTGGTAGGTGTAACATGGTAGTTATGGCAGTCAGAGGACAAGCGCGAACTTCCGGAACATGTTATTGCACGATATATCTAGCATTATGACTGTCGTAAACAGTCACATGTTACCGGTCCGATAAAAGAAGAATAAATCTTACTACGTAACTAACCAAGCGTATCGTAAGACACGACAAAGGAGCGTTGGCATGGAGCTGGCCTCTTCAACCGTAGAAAAATTTGTCTCTAAAATCCAACATATTTAAGCAGTGAGGGAGACAGAGGGTGTAACAAATAAAAATAGAATAAAGAAGGTTAGAGGAACATTTATAGCTCTAGGAAGATTAAGAAGTAAAACGAAATTAAGCTTAACACCAAATTAAGAATATTTAATTTTAACGTTTAATCGGTAATACTGTATGGATCTGAAATATGAAGAAAAACGAAAACGATTTCATTAAACTACGAACACTCACTGACTGGTGCCGACGAAAAAAGGAAGGAATAAAATGACCAATGTGGAGCTCATGGAGAGAACTAAACAAATTCCAGTGTCACAAGAGATGAAGAAAAGATGCTTGCACTAGATAGCACATACATTGAGAATATATGAGTATAGTAGGACATACACTGGGAATACACGATAATAGTATAACACTGGGAATACATAACTATAGTAGGACATACATTGAGAATACATGAGTATAGTAGGCCACACATTGGGAATACACGAGTATAGTAGGACACACATTGGGAATACATGAGTATAGTAGAACACACATTGGGAATACATGAGTATAGTAGGACATACATTGGGAATACATGAGTATAGTAGGACATACATTGGGAATACATGAGTATAGTAGGACATATATTGAGAATACATGCGTATAGTAGGACATACATTGGGAATGCATGAGTATAGTAGGACATACATTGGGAATGCATGAGTATTGTAGGACATACATTGGGAATGCATGAGTATTGTAGGACATACATTGGGAATGCATGAGTATTGTAGGACATACATTGGGAATACATGAGTATAGTAGGACATACATTGAGAATACATGAGTATAGTAGGACATACATTGGGAATGCATGAGTATTGTAGGACATACATTGGGAATGCATGAGTATAGTAGGACATACATTGGGAATACATGAGTATAGTAGGACATACATTGGGAATACATGAGTATAGTAGGACATACATTGGGAATACATGAATATAGTAGGACATACATTGGGAATACATGAGTATAGTAGGACATACATTGGGAATGCATGAGTATTGTAGGACATACATTGGGAATGCATGAGTATAGTAGGACATACATTGGGAATACATGAGTATAGTATAACAAAATCCGTTGGAGTCCACAGGGCAGACGAGACAGGATGACCTAAAATACAGAGATGAGAAGTAGAAACATAATACAGCGAGGACATTGACGGGGCTGTATGTGATAGCTAACGGATATGAGGGCTTGGGGTGACTGGAATGAAGGCCTTCGCCACAGGAGAACTAAAAAGACTGCTGTAAACTATCTTGGGAAATATATGTTGTGGTTTTTCAGTTCCTGTTCGCACTCAAATGCAGACAACAGTGTCCAACATATTTGCTTGAAGGTTTCCAGATCTTTAAGAAATGTTACCAGAGGGGCGTACAACTTGAACTTCTCTTTGCGCTGTTCTATTGCCCAGCCAGCTCACAGGACATTTGGTTCACTATCTAGGGAATATAGGGTAGCGTATATTCACCTGTTTCCTGACTTTGCAAAATACCTTTCATGTATGGGTTCTGATACGAACAGTGTGATAAGTGTGGAGTTAAGTACCCCGTGTCTGATATTGCAGAAACAATGTAGTTAGTTAGCAGGAAGTGAGAGTTGCAGGTGTGTAACCTGCCCTACTAGTTAAGCGCAACCAATAGTTAATGGGATGGGATACTAATGGCCAATGGGATGGCCTCTTTAGATAGAGGTTAGCAGCAAATATCTTGTGTAAGCGACCATGGATCAGCACAGTCGGTTCTCACAGAAAAGACGAGTTGATCTGGAACAGCTATGGGCTGAGTGGTCTCGAGGTATGGTATTCGCTTCTAGTGCTGGAGGTCTCGGGTTCAAGTCTCGGTGTGGGCCGGTATTTTTTCAATTGGGACTTCTAATAACAAAATCTTCCCTGGTCTCTGGGTAGTGAGATCGTACGCCCATGTGTATTGTTGCACGCGTAAAAATTCCCTTTGCAGTTGGATATCGAATAAGAAAGAGTAGCCTAACGGCGCTGCCTGGGCAAATCTACCCAAAGTGTTTCAGGGTCCTCGCCGATACTAAGACTTCGTGCACTGAAGCTGAGATTCTCCGGACTCAGGCTTTAGATAGGAGTAGAACAGAACACGTATGGGTTACACCCGTGTGCCGTGATGTTGATCCATCGACTAAACAACTAAATTATAACTAAACGGCGCCATGTAGTGTTCGACTCTTATAGGCAAATGTTAGACCAGATAAACTTAGACGACAGAATGCAGGGGGAAACCACCGTTGGATATCTCTAGCACATTGAGATTCGAAAAAGTGACATCTGAGAAATATAACGAGGGGGTGGGGGGGGGGGGGGGTGGGATAAGATGAATAAACAAGATGGATGGCTTGGTCACGTGGCTAATTCGAGACAAGAGAACATACTTGGTGATCCTGAGAGGTGTCGAACCATGTCCACCCACACTTATCTGCATGATATCATTATAACGGATCATGAGTGGAGGAAAAGTAGAGAGGAATATGAAGAAGGAAAAAAAGGTGATAAAGGAGGAGTTCAGATAGGAGAGAAGTGGAAGAGAAAGTTGTGGAAGATTAAAGAGGATAAAGAAGAGTAGTAAATTGGAAGAGAATGGAGAAGGAAGAGAATGACATTAAGAAATACAATGAGGATGACACTCAAGCTAACACTCAACATAAATGCTGCTTAGAAATTCAGGAAATATGCAGACTAACATCTGTGTAAAAGCCTTGTAGTCAGCCTTTCAGCAGCCTAATATCGTTGTACACGCCTGGTGTTCAGTCTTTCAGCAGCCTAAAATATGTGTATAAGCCTTGTGTTCAGTCATTCAATTTCTTTTCAAAGTCTTTCAATATTCTCACAGGTCTTGGCGTTTTTAACAAATCTCGCATTTTCTACAGAGATTAACACGTAAGGGCAGAACATTCCCTTTGTCTTTCTCCCTTTGCTCCTCAAATACCTTCTGATGTTTAACTGGTGAATCTAACTAGCTGCTTGTTGCTCATGATATGATTCAATGAAGTGCAGCGAATTCACCTGCTGGAATCTGTAGCTCTAGGACGAGGGCCTTACTGAAGTCAAGGAAAAGAGTATATAAGAGCAATAACATGGCTCGAGACACAGACATTCACTAGGGCTTGTTTCCTTAGCGACTCAATGAACATGATCAAGAGGATAGAGGAGGGGTCGATCCGAAGAGAATGGTTGCTGCCTCTGGAGCGGTCTCGGCTGGCAAAGATTAGTTTCATCTTCGTGCCAGGTCATGCGGGAGTACAAGGAAATGAGCAGGCTGACAAGCTCGCAGGTGAGGCTACTGTGGAGGGCGGACGCGCCATGGACCAGGCTGACATTCTGAATGCTCTACGAGAAGTGAGACTTTTGCAAGAACCAAGTGATGACTGTGAATCTACAACAATGGCCAGACTGCGAGAGCAGCAAATTAAAAGAGGGGTGGCCAAACAAGAACACTACGCAGGAAGCCAAAGAAGATTGATAAACCAACACAGAACTGGCGTCGTTAGCCGCTACACGCTGCAGGATTTGCTGAGGAGGGGATCCGAGCACTTATGGACTGAATGGTCCGATGTGCAACGAGGATGATCTGTCGACTAACTAACTAAGGAAAAGAGTAAGATCTGCATTTACTTTCTGCATTTCTCAAAGATGGTTCTCATGTTGAGGATATGACAACCGACTCCTCCGCTCTGTCTGAAACCCGCCTATACTTCTTGTGATTCAAATTCTAATGTGTTTTCACATCCTGTTCATGATGGTTAGCGGACGGATGCTGCTAGTATTACTCAGCGCGATGGTACGATAACTAGTGGACAATTACCCATATCCTTTCTGTGGGCGCTGTAGCGAGCCGGAGCTGTTGAAAGCCGGAGCTGTGGTGAGCCTGAGCTGTGACGAAGAACGAACGCAATTCGTAATCCCGCAAACCGCGTTCGAAACTCAGCAAGTGCGATTCTGAAGCAGACCGCCATGCGTTGATGTTCATACAAGTATAAGTGGCGGTCGTTCAGAAATCAATATCAAACTACTGAATGTACTCTTGCCAAGAAATCATAGCAAACAATGCTGCGGTTGACGGCTGCGTCCTGTAAAGGATATGCAACTAACATTTCTGCTTTGCCGCATGGATGTACATTGATCTCTTTGAAATTTTCAAAGTGCATGATATATATATATATATATATATATATATATATATATATATATATATATATATATATATATATATATATATATATATATATATATATATATATATATATATATATATATATATATATATATATATGCTGTTGTGGAGCATTTTTGAAAAGCTTTAGACATCGCAGTAGTAAACATCCTGGTGTTAAATATGGCAACAGAAATTCCCACTTATTTATTTGGCCGTAGTTTATATCAGGTAACGGTTTACTTCTAATAGTCCATACCATGTGGCGTTGGCGGCCATGTCTGTCCCCAGCCTACTGTCTTGTGTTCTGCCAATCATTTGGTTTCCTCTGGGTACTATTTTACTGACAGTCGATCGTCTGGGTACTATTTTACTGACAGTCGATCGTCTGGGTACTATTTTACTGACAGTCGATCGTCTGGGTACTATTTACTAACAGTCCAGCGTCTGGGTACTATTTTACTGACAGTCCAGCGTCTGGGTACTATTTTACTGACAGTCCAGCGTCTGGCCACTATTTTACTGACAGTCCAGCGTCTGGCCACTATTTTACTGACAGTCCTTCGTTTGGCCGCTGTTTGACTGGGTACTATTTTACTGACAGTCCAGCGTCTGGGTACTATTTTACTGACAGACCGCCGTCTGGGTACTATTTTACTGACAGTCCACCGTCTGGGTACTATTTTACTGACAGTCCAGCGTCTGGGTACTATTTTACTGACAGTCCACCGTCTGGGTACTATTTTACTGACAGTCCAGCGTCTGGGTACTATTTTACTGACAGTCAGCGTCTGGGTACTATTTTACTGACAGTCCTTCGGTTTGGCCACTGTTTGACTGGGTACTATTTTACTGACAGTCCAGCGTCTGGGTACTATTTTACTGACAGTCCAGCGTCTGGGTACTATTTCACTGACAGTCCACCGTCTGGGTACTATTTTACTGACAGTCCAGCGTCTGGCCACTATTTTACTGACAGTACTTCGTTTGGCCACTGTTTGACTGGGTACTATTTTACTGACAGTCCAGCGTCTGGGTACTATTTTACTGACAGTCCAGCGTCTGGGTACTATTTTACTGACAGTCCAGCGTCTGGGTACTATTTTACTGACAGTCCAGCGTCTGGCCACTATTTTACTGACAGTCCAGCGTCTGGCCACTATTTTACTGACAGTCCTTCGTTTGGCCACTGTTTGACTGGGTACTATTTTACTGACAGTCCAGCGTCTGGGTACTATTTTACTAACTGTCCAGCGTCTGGGTACTATTTTACTAACTGTCCAGTGCCTGGGTACTATTTTACTAACTGTCCAGCGTCTGGGTACTATTTTACTGACAGTCCAGCGTCTGGGTACTATTTTACTAACTGTCCAGCGTCTGGGTACTATTTTACTAACTGTCCAGCGTCTGGGTACTATTTTACTAACTGTCCAGCGTCTGGGTACTATTTTACTAACTGTCCAGCGTCCTGGGTACTATTTTACTAACTGTCCAGCGTCTGGGTACTACTTTACTGACAGTCCAGCGTCTGGGTACTATTTTACTAACTGTCCAGCGTCTGGGTACTATTTTACTAACTGTCCAGTGCCTGGGTACTATTTTACTAACTGTCCAGCGTCTGGGTACTATTTTACTAACTGTCCAGCATCTGGGTACTATTTTACTAACTGTCCAGCAGTCTGGGTACTATTTTACTAACTGTCCAGCAGTCTGGGTACTATTTTACTAACTGTCCAGCGTCTGGGTACTATTTTACTAACTGTCCAGTGCCTGGGTACTATTTTACTAACTGTCCAGCATCTGGGTACTATTTTACTAACTGTCCAGCATCTGGGTACTATTTTACTAACTGTCCAGCATCTGGGTACTATTTTACTAACTGTCCAGCATCTGGGTACTATTTTACTAACTGTCCAGCATCTGGGTACTATTTTACTAACTGTCCAGCATCTGGGTACTATTTTACTAGCTGTCCAGCGTCTGGGTACTATTTTACTAACTGTCCAGAGTCTGGGTACTATTTTACTAACTGTCCAGCGTCTGGGTACTATTTTACTAACTGTCCAGCATCTGGGTACTATTTTACTAACTGTTCAGCATCTGGGTACTATTTTACTAACTGTCCAGCGTCTGGGTACTATTTTACTAACTGTCCAGAGTCTGGGTACTATTTTACTAACTGTCCAGCGTCTGGGTACTATTTTACTAACTGTCCAGCGTCTGGGTACTATTTTACTAACTGTCCAGCGTCTGGGTACTATTTTACTAACTGTCCAGCGTCTGGGTACTGTGCTAACGCGGCTTCTATGGGTCTAGCAGCTTATGCCCATGTCTATATAACCTTTACGAATTATCATGCAAAGAATGAGGAAGAAGATACAACCTGAAATAGGGAAGGAACAATGTGGGTTTGTAGAAGGAAAGGGTACAGAAAATGCTGTGTATATGCTGCGAACAGTTATTGAACGTGCTATAGAAGTAAACAAGGATATACATCTTTGCTTTATTGACTACACAAAGGCTTTTGATAGAGTTAGACATGTCAACATGATGGATATGCTTGCATATCTACAAATTGATGGGAAAGACATTAGACTTATAAAATATATATATTGGAAACAACAAGCTAAGGATTGATAATGAAATGGGACAATATCAACCTATTAAGAGAGGTGTTAGGCAGGGATGTGTAATGTCTCCAGATCTTTTTTCCCTATACAGTGAAAATATTTTCAGAAATGTAGAAGACCTAAATGGAATCAGCATTGGAGGACGAAACATAAATAACATTAGATATGCAGATGATACAGTATTGATTGCAGACAATGCACAGGATCTGCAACAATTAGTAGACGCTGTTGTTGTACACAGTGAGCAGCTGGGGTTGGAATTAAATTGTAAAAAGACACAGGTTATGGTCGTCACTAGGAAGAACGAAGTACCACAATGTAATATACAAGTAAATGGGAATATTCTTCAACAAGTGAATCGGTACAATTATCTCGGAACAGTCATAACATCTGATGGCAGATGCCTTGAAGAGATTAGAACAAGAATCGCCATGGCGAAAGTACCTTTAGCAAGATGAAAAACATTCTGACCAATAAAATGATGTCAACTTGAAACGAGAAAAAGAGTGTTGAGGGGATACATAGAGCCTGTTCTTTTGTATGGATGTGAAACTTGGACAATGTGCAGTCAAGCTGAAAAACATCTGATGGCTGCAGAAATGTGGTTTCTGAGGAAAATGCAAAGAATACCATGGACAGATAGAAAAACCAATGACCAAGTACTACAGGAGACAAATGAAAATCGTAGATTGATTAGAGAAATTAGACGTAGACAGTCAAAATTTTTTGGACATGTTATGAGAAGAAATGGACTGGAGAACTTAGTGACAGCTGGCAAGATCGAAGGGAACAGACCAAGAGGAAGACCGAGAGGAAAATACCTGGATGGCTTGGCCACATGGCATGGACGAGACAGGAACACTGAGCTGATCCACGACTCTGGTGATCGAGTGAAATGGCGAATCATGACCGCCCACGCTTTCCGGCATGGCACATGATTGATTGATATGACCTTTAACTCTTTGCACTGTAGTAAATATACTCCATCAATCATCATCATACAATGACGTGTCCTGTGCGAAACTCTCCCCCCCCCCCCCCCCCCCCCCTACTCCATAAGTCTTCCGAACTGTCTTCTATAAACAATATGTCCTGACTGTGATTGTCTTCCCAACTGTCTTCTATAAAGCACATATTCTGGCTGTGTTTGTCTTCCGAGCTGTCTTCTATCAACCACATGTCCTGCGTGGGATTGTCTTCCGAACTGCCTTCTGTAAAGCATATGTCCTGCCTGTGTTTGTCTTCCCAACTGTCTTCTATAAACCACATTATCCTGTCTGTGTTTGTCTTTGAATTGTCTTCTATAAACCACATGTCTTGTCTGTGTTTGTCTTCCCAACTGTCTTCTATAAACCACATGTCCTGCCTGTGTTTGTCTTCCCAATTGTCTTCTATAAACCACATGTCCTGCCTGTGTTTGTCTTCCCAACTATCTTCTATAAACCACATATCCTGCCTGTGTTTGTCTTCCTAACTGTCTTCTATAAACCACATGTCCTGCCTGTGTTTGTCTTCCCAAGAAGAAGCAACGGCTGCAGCAGGGTGTAACGGTATGAATTGGAAACAAATAGGTATATTAAGCTCCTGCGAAAAGAAACGTACTAAACACAAATACGGTTGCACATACCTTACAAGGAGATCCATCGTATACCGGAATACAATACAGGTGAAAATCCAAAATCAGAATCAATAAATAAATATATAAAATGAATAATAATATAAAATACACACAAAAGCGTACAAGACAACACACAAGACGGCCGACGTTTCGATTCTCAGAATCTTTGTCAAGGACAGGACAACACAGATAGATCAACGAAAAAAAAAAAAAAAAAAGCAAAAAGCAGCACTACACTGTTTCCATGTGGGAGCAGAAAAAGCCTTGTCTTCCCAACTGTCTTCTATAAAACACATGTCCTGCCTGTGTTTCTGTCATCTAAATTATCTACATACACTTAAGTCGTAGCCTTCTCTCCGTTCCCCAGTATACCTCCCACCCTCAATGGGCATATCCCGAGTACTGTAACCCTAATGTTGGATTGACAAATTATGCCTTCTGCCCACTAGTAGGAGAATAGAAAACATGCTTTAAAAATACTTCCATGTCCACTACAGGACGTTGCAATCAAGCTTATTTATTGGTGATATACTAGGTAATTTTAAGTTTAGAAGTTGGCCGCTGCTTTCTGAACGGCCGAGGCCTACTACCATAGAAATCAACGCAAAGCGGCCTGCTATAGAATCTCCCACGGTTGATTTACAGCTCTCGACCTGATGTTGGGGAAGTATGGAACTGCGTTTGATTATAAACCTGACACCACTTGCGTCGAACAAGCCATGCACACTCTAAACTCGAACAAACCATGCACACTCTAAACTCGAACAAGCCATGCACACTCTAATCTCGAACAAGCCATGCACACTCAACTCGAACAAGCCATGTACACTAAACTCGAACAAGCCATGCACACTCTAAACTCGAACAAGCCATGCACACTCTAAACTCGAACAAGCAATGCACACTCTAAACTCGAACAAACCATGTACAGTTAAAGAAACCATGTACAAGTTACAACCGAAGAAACCACGATCAAGTGAAAGTCGAACAAGTGAAAGTCGAACAAGTGAAAGTCGAACAAGTGAAAGTCGAACAACCCATGAACAAGTGAAAGTCGAACAAGTGAAAGTCGAACACGTGAAAGTTGAACAAACCATGAACAAGTGAAAGTCGAACAAGCCATGAATAAGTGAAAGTCGAATAAGTGAAAGTCGAACAAGTGAAAGTCGAACACGTGAAAGTCGAACAAGTGAAAGTCGAACAAGTGAAAGTCGAACAAGTGAAAGTCGAAAAAGTGAAAGTCAAACAAGCCATGAACAAGTGAAAGTCGAAAAAGTGAAAGTCAAACAAGCCATGAACAAGTGAAAGTCGAACAAGTGAAATTCGAACAAGTGAAAGTCAAACAAGCCATGAACAAGTGAAAGTCGGATAAGTGACAGTCAAACATGCCATGAACAAGTGAAAGTCGAACAAATCATGGACACGTTATCGTCGAACAACCCATGGACAAGTTGTCGAACACACCATGAACAAGTGAAAGTCGAACAAACCATGTACAAGTGAAAGTCGAACAAACATGGACAAGTTATCGTCGAACAAACCATGTACAAGTGAAAGTCGAACAAACCATGGACAAGTGAAAGTCGAACAAACCATGAATAAGTGAAAGTCGAACAAACCATGGACAAGTTATCATTGAACAAACCATGAATAAGTGAAAGTCGAACAAACCATGTACAAGGGAAAGTCGAACAAACATGGACAAGTTATCATCGAACACACCATGTACAAGTGAAAGTCGAACAAACCATGGACAAGTGAAAGTCGAACAAACCATGAATAAGTGAAAGTCAAACAAACCATGGACATGTGAAAGTCGAACAAACCATGGACAAGTTATCGTCGAACAAACCATGGACATGTGAAAGTCGAACAAACATGGACAAGTTATCGTCGAACACACCATGAACAAGTGAAAGTCGAACAAACCATGTACAAATGAAAGTCTACAAACCATGGACAAGTTATCGTCGAACCAACCATGTACAAGTGAAAGTCGAACAAACCATGGACAAGTTATCATTGAACAAACCATGAATAAGTGAAAGTCGAACAAACCATGTACAAGGGAAAGTCCAACAAACATGGACAAGTTATCATCGAACACACCATGTACAAGTGAAAGTCGAACAAACCATGGACAAGTGAAAGTCGAACAAACCATGAATAAGTGAAAGTCAAACAAACCATGGACATGTGAAAGTCGAACAAACCATGGACAAGTTATCGTCGAACAAACCATGGACATGTGAAAGTCGAACAAACCATGGACAAGTTATCGTCGAACAAACCATGGACAAGTGAAAGTCGAACAAACCATGAATAAGTGAAAGTCGAACAAACCATGGACATGTGAAAGTCGAACAAACCATGGACAAGTGAAAGTCGAACAAACCATGGACAAGTGAGAGTCGAACAAACCATGGATAAGTGAAAGTCGAACAAACCATGGACAAGTGAAAGTCGAACAAACCATGAACAAGTGAAAGTCGAACAAACCATGGACAAGTGAAAGTCGAACAAACTGTGGACAAGTGAAAGTCGAACAAACCATAAACAAGTGAAAGTCGATCACGCCACGTACATGGTAAAATTATGAAGACATGAACTTTACAGCATACTTTCCGTTACATTATGACACTATTTATCTGCATACTTTGGTTACATTATGACGTCAGTTACAACTTTACTGTACACGAAACCAGCCTGTATGGGAAATACTGTCACCCGATACACGTATTCAGAAACAGCAATCTTGCCGTACATGGCGCTGTGTGTGTTAGACTTCCTGGTAGATAATAAAATCCTACCGCACAACACAAGCAAACAGGATATAAACATCTGAGATCATGGATGTTTTCCTACTGCAACATACCGATGTGATTTTTGTATTATTTCGCAATATTCTTTCTCTTCGTCGTTCATCTTCAGGCGCCTTTATGAATTAATTCAAAGAAAGCAGCAGTCAACTTAGGTTTGTTGACATCTCCATTGAGGTTTATCCTCAAATGGAGTGGGTATTGGCGAACAGTAGTTTCTCTAGTTCTGTATATGCTGGACACTCTTGAAACAAATGTTTAGCCATTTCGAATTCCTTGGACTTCCAGAATAACTAACAATGGTAGCCTGAAAGGGACGTAGAAAATAGAACATAATATACAAAAAGAAAGAGACAAACAGCTTTCTTTGGTCATGTGATGAGAAGAGAGACACTGGAAAACATCGTGATAACTTAAAAATCAATGAGAAGAGAGGCAGAGACAGACCAATAAAAATTATGCTTCCCGGCATGGCACATGATTGATTGAGAATGAGACGGTGGCATGGGTCAGACGGTGGCATGGAGGAATATCATCAGCAGAGTTGATCCAGAACACTACAGACCGAGATCTGTTGAGAGCCATGATCGTCTACTCCAGCTGGCAAGGCACTTGATGACATCGGTTATTTGAACTTAACATGTTAAAGATAGATTCTCAGAATACTGTGGATCATGAAGAAAAATACTGACACTGCATGATCCGAACATGGAAGAAAACCCGTTCATACACAGCGTCATGTCTCTGAAATCAGCACCTTGGTCATCTTAAACATTGCATTGATAAAGACAGAACGGATAGAGAGAATGGTGTTGCGGGAGTGACCACAGGGAACTGTCCGGCACTCAAAACTCCGAGGACAGACCAAACAAACACAACCGACTGATACTGGTATAATTTGTACTGGGACTCTTCTCTGGCTGTTGCAGATGAGGCGGAGCAAATATGGGAAGTGTCCTAAGTGCTGTGATGTTAACGGGTATTTGGGAAACTTTGACCCAGGCCATTTTACTACGAGGAGGGATGACGGCTGTCGATCTCGCTTTCTCTTCTCCAAGTTCAGAAACTAGCAGGGTGTTCTGGTTAGGTGCTGGAACTTCCCATATGTGGAGAGACATATTAGGATGTGATCAAGTGTGGAACCAGCACAGCTTAGATGGAATGTCGGAATTAGGATTAGTTTGGCAATGTTTTCTCACAGGTTTAAGGCCCAGAAGTTATGGTCAGATCGGGACTGAATTATCATCATCATATCATCATGTGCCATGCCGATAAGCGGGGGCGGTCATGTTTCACCATCTCACTTGATCATTAGAGTCGTGGATCAGTTCAGTTCTGTGTTCTTGTCTCGACCATATCACGTGGCTAAGCCATCCGTATATTTATTTCTCTGCCTTCCCCTTGTTCTACTCCCCCCAATATTGACAGTTGTCACCAAGTTCTCCAATTTCTTTCTTCTCATAACGTGTCAAATAAATGTTACTGTACGTCTAAATAAATGTTACTGTACGTCTAATTTCTCTGAATACAAGGTTGGAATTCCAGTCTTTAGGATATCAAGAAATTTCCTGGAAAGCAAATGCTGCTGATGTGACATTGTTCACCCATCGATACCCTCAGGTTAATACACATATACCCTCCACCAAGTGTTATCGGGACGCTAAGACGAAGCGAGGGATAGTAATACAGTAACCCCACCGTGCATGTCTTGAGAGGGGTCGCGGGGTGGGGGTGGGGAAGAGGAGGAAAGCAAAGAATAGTAATAGTAACGCAGAATATATGTCGTAGGAGATGACACCGGAGGTTTCCGCCAGTGTGGTACCGGGATCCTTACGGAAAGCTCAGCATAAAATACCCTGTAACTTGCCTGCCATACATGTCGCAAGAGTTGAAGGAGGGTTGGGCATAGCGCTGCTTTTCCAACTCCCTAGAAAGATACATTAGCATGCAAAATCCAAGCATTCATGAAATAGCCTTATCAAAGTTTTGGGGTGAGCTGGTGGAGAGTTTATACCGCAGTGGGAGATAACCGGGCGAAGCATGAAGGCCTTACACACAACATGGAGGGTACGCAATCGCCCGTTAGCGCCCTCTTTTGTCTGTATTTACTAATGTCATTTTTGCTTTAGATTTGTTTGTGTTGTCTCTGAGGAAGAGCACTAAGATCGAAACGCCGGATTTCTTTGTTGTGTTGAACTTATGTTTACACATTTCCTCAACGTTATTATTATATTTTTCTTGTGCTGTTTCCCCCCCCCCCCCCCCAAATCCACGTACCCGTTGTGATTTCTGTTCGTTGGGTTTGAGTTCATAGTAAGTTAAGTGTCAAATTGTCATTTACTGCCAATATAGTACATTGCGGTGTAGGACAGAAGGGGGTGGGGGAGGGGAGAGAGGGGGGGGGGGGTCTTGAGCCTGAAGAATTAAGGCCGCACGGCTAGTGCAGTCGCCGCGAACTGTGCAGGTTAGGATTTCTTTTTGCCCCGGACAGAAAAACTTCAACACCTTACCGAGGATTCGAACCCGGGTTAACTCCGCGGCCAAATGGTTACATCACCTATTTTGCGCTCCGAAGTTGTGTGAGTTCGATTCCGAGCTACGCCGTTGGGTTCACGAGTGCAATTATCTCGTAAACTCCCGGTAGTCGTCGCTGAAGCTACGGAGTTCGTGCTTTGTGTGACGCTTTCAGGGGGCCGTCTTGTGGGAAAGGTGAGCAATATGGGATAAAACCCTGTGCGGAGGTAACATGGCCGAATGTATAAGATTGCGCATTGTTAAACGTCCGGTGTGCTGATGCCGAGGTAGAGGGTTCAACCCCTACACCGGTCAGTTGGACTAAAATGTTGACTTCTCGTCCTTAGACTTTGGGACGTAAATTGCAAGTACCTCTGAAATCGGAGTTGGTTCCATTGATGACCAGGGGCACTGGTAATAGGGAAAGCTAATCCACACACAAAATTCAGACCAATGCTACTAAATGTAGTGTGAATAGACTACGATTGGGTAGTCTGAGATCAAGCGCCAAAAAAGAAAAAGAAATCCCTTGCAATAAAGTGGATACTCTTGCCTTGCTTGTAAGGTATGTATATTATTTTGTTTGTCTCTCTCTCCAGGCAGCCATGGATACCTAACTGTTGTCATTTTATATCCACAAAAAGCCTACAGCAGAACACTACAGCAGAACTCTACCGCATTTTTTTTTAAATAATGTAGTTCTACCCGGTCTTTCATGTCAAACGTACCCTAAATGATACGTGTTTTCATATCACACGTACCCTAAACTACACGGGCTTTCATATCACCATAACGTAAACAACCCGAAATATGCACAATCCACATCCTGGTCCTAAAATATGCATACATGTTATAAACTGACAAAGGGGAAGAAACTGTTTCCTGTATTCGTTTCATGGGGTGATAATGCTCTTACTTATAATCTCCTTTCAATATCACGAGCCGTCTATTTTGACATTAAAGTGTCCAAAGTTACGATTATAAACATCCTAGAGCTAGGTTGTTCATAGAACTTGTTGAATGTGTAGGTTTACGTTCATCGCGGCTGGGGTAAGTTACACAATCTGAAACCCTTTGGACTTCAGTTACAATCTGCCACATTCCTTCTTATATGTTAAATAATCTGCCACGGTCATATAATTTCAAGTGATATGCTACATTTTTATATGTCAAGTAATCTGCTACATTCTTATATTGTAATTACAGTGTTAGCGTTAGTATATCAAGATTGGATCGATACAAATAGTGCCTGCCTCTTGCAGCACATTTACTATCAACATCAGATTGATTTTATAAGCAAGTTCACGTTAAATAGTTTGCCATTGTCTGAAAGAGAAGTCAGATTCAAAGACCACCTATACAGTGTGTGAATTGAACCCACTAGCCTGCTGTCAGCGAACACAGCGCGATATACCATTCGGCCGTGATGTCCTCTGTTGGCCAGATACAGAGTAGAATAACATGGCCAAAAATGCAAAGTAGACATTTGTGAAAGTGTATTTATAAAAATTATTTAAAAAAAAATTAAAAAAATAAAATAAAATAAAATAAAGTCGCTTAACATTCTAAAGGGTCGACTTCATTGCACCTGGGTTTGTCACATATGGTTCAGTCTATTTTCGCAGCGTGGAAATAGTCGCACAAAGCACGAACTCCGTAGCTGCAGCGACGACAATCAGGAGTATAAAAGAAATGCACTCGTGAACCGAAGGACACGGCCCGGAATCGAACGCACAACCTTCGTAGCCCGAGTCAGACGGCTTGATCACTTCGCCACGGAAACTCCCGCTCCGTATTTATAAGAAGAAAATAAGTAAACTGCTATTATTATAAGTATACCGTTGAGATGTTAAGTAGACCGTTAACATTTATAAATAGATCGTCGGAATTTTAAAATAAATCGTTAGCATTTTTAAGTAACATTTCTAATGTAGACATTTAACGTTTTAAGTAGGTCATTAACATATTAACATGTGAAGTAAATTGTTTTAAGAGCAGCTGGGACATGGTGGTTAGAGTTTTAAGAGCAGCTGGGACATGGTGGTTAGAGTTTTAAGAGCAGCTGGGACATGGTGGTTAGAGCACTTATGTATTAAGGCAGAGGTCACATTAGGAGTGGCAAGACTTACAGCCATCTTAGCTACATAAGAAACAATACAAAACTGGGATATATTGAGACAACTGGAAAGCTTATGGCATGAGCGGTAAAGATAGACAACGAAAGATGATTCTTGAACATCTTTTATCAAGGAATTGTCAAGGCACAGAAAGGTATCAATGCACGAAATGATAACTATTGTTAGCGATGGTACGATGTGTAGATGCATGATCGCTTACAATCGTCGCCATAGCACGTGATTATGAAGATCATGATGATGCATAGTGTACACATAGGTGAAGGGGTTACGGACGCAGTTCGTAATCCCGCATACTGCGTTCGGAACACAACTGCGGGCAATTTGGCAGCTGACCGCCAAGCGCTGGTTAAAAAAAATGCACATGGTATAAATGCCGGTCGTTCAGAAAGCAATGGTAAACTACTTAACGTAAACTTGCCAATCAATCACGAAGTCTAAAATGATCGGGTTGACTGCGATGTCCTATTAAAGGATATGCAAGAGACAAATAGGGTTAAGAGACCTTTAAAGAGACCCTAAGAGACATTAAAAAAAAACAAATACACTATGGATAGAAGGACATTTCTACAGATGGTAGCTTCGGTTGCGTAATGGTTAGACACTCGCCTACCGACTCGGTAGTTATGGGTTCACCCCGCAGCTTGGCGATTTCCAAAGTAAAAATTCGGCCTGGGCTCCCAAGTCGACACAGCCTAAAATCCACCTATCATGTGCCATGCCGGTAAGCTTGGGTGGTCATGTTTTGCCATCTCACTCGATCACCAGAGTCAGCTCCGTGTTCCTGTCTCGACCTTGCCAAGTGGTCAAGCCATCCAGGTATTTACTTCTTGGTCTTTCCCTTGGTCTTTTTCCTTCGATCTTGCCAGTTGTCACCAAGTTCTCCAATTCATTTCTCCTCTTAACATGCCCAAAAAATGTTTCACTATCTACATCTAATGTCTCTAATCTGTTTACGTTCTTCATTTGCTTCTTGAAGGATTTGTTCATTGGTTTTTCTGTCTGTCTATGGTATTCTTTGCATTTTCCTCAGAAACCACATTTCCACAGCCATCAGATGATTTTCAGCTTGTCTGCTCATTGTCCATGCTTCACATCCATACAAATGTACAGGCTCTATGTAGCACCTCAACACTTTTTCTCGTTTCAATTGATATAATTTTATTAGTCTGTTTTTCATCTTACAAAAGGCTACCTTCGCCATAGCAATTCATGTTCTAATCTCTTCAAGGCATCTCCCATCAGATGTTATGAGTGTTCCGAGCCTAAACTGGGTACCACGAATGCCTTGGGAAGTAGAGGCGGCCGGGGTAACACTGAGGACATCCCCAACCAAGTGCCGGTTGTCCTGAACAAATATAGCACCGTATACCCGATGGCTCTTAAGGCGTGCAAGGGCCATGTAACAGATTCAGTGACAAACAAAAACAAGGTTGAATCAAACCACAATGGATGGCGAAACATGGGAAGTAAAAATGTGTCACTGCTATGACTTAAAAGTTGTTATAGTAGCAGACATGTTGTATTGAATAGCAATGAGAACTTTTCGGCGATATATAAGCCCATGTTAGATACAGGAAGACGCTTAAGACGATTAATCGTCCCATGGCGCTTAACCTGCTAATTTCTCAACAGGAGACGTGCGATAGAGACAGTCTTACCTGGGAAATTACTGGGCTAGAGAGGCACGGGAAAGCAAAGATAAATCTGGCAACAAATAATATCAACTCCATCTTTAAATAGCAATCAAGAGAGGGTCGGAGAATCATGACCGTCTTTACCTGCCCCAGGTAAGGTTTATCAAAAATAATGTGCAGACAACATACCAGAGCAACACATCTATGACCAAAGTCATTAAGGTGACATTCGCATGTGTGTCAATGAATAAGTGATAAACATGCTAGTTCTATGAAACGACAAATGAAAAACTAAAGAGCAATAAATGGAATATTTTTATCAATCGACAAGTGATAAACGACAAATTTCTATCAATCACCGACAAGCGATAAACTGCGAATATCAGCCAACAGATGATAAACAATAGACAAGTAACAAACAGCATATTTCTGTCAATAGTCAAATCATAAACACATAATATTCATTTTAAGAGATTTCAACACATAATTTGGCTAACAGGCCGGAGTGCTAACCACTACTGTGTGATCATCTTCACTGGAAGGAAGTGGCAAATATAGGCATCCATTATCAACCCCCCCCCCCCCCCCCACTCCCCGCCTTGCTTCGCATTGCTTCTCTAATTTATAAGAATGAAACCCTACATCTAATTGACTGTTTTCGTATACTCTTAGTCTAAACTTACTAGGTTTAAGATCTTTCGGCTTCCTAGTACTATGAAAATACCTCCTATCTTTTGTATTTTAACGTAATACTCGAAATGATCCAACATCCCTAAATAAACTGCATCTCATCTGAGTATGTACGATTTCACCTCTTAAAATGACCAGATGCCCACATGGTTACCTGTTTCAATCATATGTGAAAGGCAACGAGCGCGCCGATTGCTTGGCCAACATGGCGATGATCGAGGTGAGAAGAGCAATGGACGGGTCAGACATCAGCACTATAAGAGTGAAGAGATGGAAGTGAAGCGGGGAGTCGCCAGGCATGAATATTTTGTCATTAGCACAAGTCATTTTATTAACCTACACAGAACTGGCTCCATCAGTCGATACACTCTGGCTGTGTAGGAGATCTGAGTTGTTGGGGAATCTGAGCATCAATTATCTGTCCGGAGTGCTAGGATCATCATTAATGAATAACAAGATAGCCATATATTTGGTTTTTTCTATATTGCGAGGAGTTTATACGTATTGTACTTGGTATACAATCTTGTGTTACAGATTCTAAATGAAACATGCGGCTAAACAGAGTAAACGTCCTGACCATCAGTTTCCTAGTTGAACTGACAGTCAGCATTATAAGCTCAGAGCCAGTGTCCATGAAAGTTAGATTGGAGTCAACAAGTGGTAATTATCGATATATCAATTTCTACAACGACACGTTTAAACGGTAGGTACCTAGCTGTGTCCGTAATAATCTATATTGCGTTTGTCACGGAATCAAACAAAGTTACTGTTTGCCTGACAAGCTAAATTACCCACTGAAGAAATGAATGAGTTACAGGGAAATAAACTGCCTTGGTAAGAAATATAGGTAATTTTCTATTAAAAGATGCAATTCTGGGTAATTGAAAAATGCAAACGTGGGCAATGTTCTATTGAAAGATGCAAGCATGGGTAATGTTCTATTTAAAGATCCAAACATTAATGTTGTACTGAAATATGCAAGTATGGGTAATGCTGTGTTGAAAGATGTAAACATGGGTAATGTTCTAGTGAAATATGCAAACATGGGTGATGATTTTCTATCTAAAGATGCAAACATGGGTAATTATATTCTATTGATAAAATGCAAACATGAGTAATGAGGTTCTACTGGAGGCGTAAAACATGGGTAATTAACTACACTTGAAACATGATATAATGTCACCAGAAGAGATAACTGACAACATTGTTGACAAGGAAATATTCTTCAACAAGTGAATCGGTGCAATTATCTCGGAACAGTTATAACATCTGATGGGAGATACCTTGAAGAGATTAGAACTAGAATCGCCATGGCGAAAGTAGTCTTCAGCAAGATGAACGAACGAACGAAAGAACGAAAGTCTTTATTTTCAAAGGGTTAAGAATTGGGCACGCAGGCCCGTCTGACATTCTGCCCTTCTTCTCTATTTCCTCTCATACATTCTTTCATTCAACATCACTTATGAAGCAAATTTTGACAACAAAAGAACAATAGCATTTAATCGCATGAAAAATAATCAATAACAAATGACTCACTGAGGCAGTGTTTAACATGGACATTATAAATACCCAAGGAGGGTGTAACGTGCCATACATAAGGGAATGTTTTTTGGCTAGTTGTCGTATGAGATAAGTTACCATTATTGTCTTTTTGTGTTATTGTTTATGGGGGAATGTAGTCTGTACTAAGGTAGTGTTCAAACAGGTTGCGAATGTATGTATAATGATTGGTGGTGTCTTTGATTTCTTGTGGAAGATTGTTCCACAACTGAGTGGCAGAGTATGCTAAGCTTGTCTTATATAAGTCTATCCTAGGTTTAGGGACATGAAGTATATTTAGTAGTTCGCTACGTCTTGCGTTATATTTAAACAATGGCCAAAGGTAGCTTGGAGCATTTTGAAATAGAATTTTGTGAATTAGTTTGGCCTTATTAAAAAGTAGGCGTCTGTAGAGTGCCAATAACCGGAGACGTCTATGTAGGTTAGAATTGTCGGTAAGCTTTTTACCATTAATTAAACGCACTGCCCTTTTCTGGAGTGAATATAGGCGTTTTGTTATTGATTTGGAGCATCCATCCCAGACTGTGGAGCAGTAATCAATATGTGTTTGTATATGGGAAGTATAGAATATCTTTCTTGTGTTTTCGTCAAGGAAATTTTTAATTTTGGCAAGTTGGTATACTTTTTTGGCTATTTGTTTAACTAGAGCATGAACATATGAGTTAAAAGTTAGATTTTGATCTATGATAACACGCAGTGCCTTGTGCTCGGTGACACTTTCTACAGGCGTGCTACCAATGTGCAGGAGTTTAAAATACCTATTTGTTTCCATTTCAATGTGCAGCTGAAGAGTTCTCTGCGAGTTTAGAATGTGAAGTCTTTTCCTGGTTCCTATTAACATAGATTTTGTTTTAGAAATGTTAATTTGCATGCGGTTTGCATGACTCCAGTTAACTACACTATTTATTTCCTGTTGCAATGATAATTCTAGCACATTACGATCAATAGCGTTTGTACATACTGTGCAGATGAAAAACATACTGACCACTAAAATGATATCAGTTCAATAGAAACAAAAAGTGTTGAAGTGGTACATATAACCTGTACTTTTGTATGGATGTGTTGCGTGGACAATGAGCAGTGAAGATTAAATACATCTGTAGAAATGTGGTTTGTAAGGAGAATGCAAAGAATACCATGGACAGAAAAAAAAAAAAAAACAATGACCAAGTACTACAGGAAATAAGTGAAAGCCATAAACTGATTAGAGAAATTAGACGTAGACAGTCACAATTGTTTGGTCACGTTATGGGAACAAATAAATTGGAGAACTTGGTGACAACTGGCAAGATCGAGGGGAAGAGAACAAGGGGAGGGCACAGAAGTAAATACCTGGAAGGCTTGACCACATGGTATGGTCGAGACAAGAACACAGAGCTGATCCACGACTCTGGTGATCGAGTGAGATGGCAAAACATGACCATCCACGTTTATCGGCATGCACAGGATGATGGTGGTGATATTTTAGGCCTATCCATGGTAGCGTAATGGCTAGACACCCGCCTGCCGACCTGTTGGCATGGGTTCGATCTGCAGTTGTCCACATTTTGATTCACAAGTTTACCTGCGCTTCCAGATTAGTTAGTTAGTTAGTCTTTCCTCTTGAGCCTATGGCGTCGCATAGGGCAGAAGTCAGTCCAACACCAACTACCCAGTCAGTCAGCTTAACAGCAACTACCCAGTCAGTCAGCTTAACAGCAACTACCCAGTCAGTCAGCTTAACAGCAACTACCCAGTCAGTCAGTTTAACAACAACTTCCCAGTCAATCAGTCCAACACCAATTACCCAGTCAGTCAGCTTAACACCAACTACCCAGTCAGTCAGTCCAACACCAACTACCCAGTCAGTCAGTCCAACACCAACTACCCAGTCAGTCAGTCCAACACCAACTACCCAGTCAGTCAGTCCAACATCAACTACCCAGTCAGTCAGCTTAACAGCAACTACCCAGTCAGTCAGCTTAACAGCAACTACCCAGTCAGTCAGCTTAACAGCAACTACCCAGTCAGTCAGCTTAACAGCAACTACCCAGTCAGTCAGCTTAACAGCAACTACCCAGTCAGTCAGCTTAACAGCAACTACCCAGTCAGTCAGTCCAACACCAACTACCCAGTCAGTCAGCTTAACAGCAACTACCCAGTCAGTCAGTCCAACACCAACTACCCAGTCAGTCAGCTTAACAGCAACTACGCAGTCAGTCAGTCCAACACCAACTACCCAGTCAGTCAGACCAACACCAACTACCCAGTCAGTCAGTCCAACACCAACTACCCAGTCAGTCAGCTTAACAGCAACTACCCAGTCAGTCAGCTTAACAGCAACTACCCAGTCAGTCAGCTTAACAGCAACTACCAACTACCCAGTCAGTCAGTCCAACACCAACTACCCAGTCAGTCAGCTTAACAGCAACTACCCAGTCAGTCAGTCCAACACCAACTACCCAGTCAGTCAGCTTAACAGCAACTACCCAGTCAGTCAGCTTAACAGCAACTACCCAGTCAGTCAGCTTAACAGCAACTACCCAGTCAGTCAGCTTAACAGCAACTACCCAGTCAGTCAGCTTAACAGCACCTACCCAGTCAGTCAGTCCAACACCAACTACCCAGTCAGTCAGCTTAACAGCAACAACCCAGTCAGTCAGTCCAACACCAACTACCCAGTCAGTCAGCTTAACAGCAACTACCCAGTCAGTCAGCTTAACAGCAACTACCCAGTCAGTCAGTCCAACACCAACTACCCAGTCAGTCAGCTTAACAGCAACTACCCAGTCAGTCAGTCCAACACCAACTACCCAGTCAGTCAGTCCAACACCAACTACCCAGTCAGTCAGCTTAACAGCAACTACCCAGTCAGTCAGCTTAACAGCAACTACCCAGTCAGTCAGTCCAACACCAACTACCCAGTCAGTCAGTCCAACACCAACTACCCAGTCAGTCAGTCCAACACCAACTACCCAGTCAGTCAGTCCAACACCAAATACCCAGTCAGTCAGCTTAACAGCAACTACCCAGTCAGTCAGTCCAACACCAACTACCCAGTCAGTCAGCTTAACAGCAACTACCCAGTTAGTCAGTCCAACACCAAATACCCGGTCAGTCAGCTTAACAGCAACTACCCAGTCAGTCAGCTTAACAGCAACTACCCAGTCAGTCAGCTTAACAGCAACTACCCAGTCAGTCAGTCCAACACCAACTACCCAGTCAGTCAGCTTAACAGCAACTACGCAGTCAGTCAGTCCAACACCAACTACCCAGTCAGTCAGACCAACACCAACTACCCAGTCAGTCAGTCAGTCCAACACCAACTACCCAGTCAGTCAGCTTAACAGCAACTACCCAGTCAGTCAGCTTAACAGCAACTACCCAGTCAGTCAGCTTAACAGCAACTACCCAGTCAGTCAGCTTAACAGCAACTACCCAGTCAGTCAGCTTAACAGCAACTACCCAGTCAGTCAGCTTAACAGCAACTACCCAGTCAGTCAGCTTAACAGCAACTACCCAGTCAGTCAGCTTAACAGCAACTACCAAGTCAGTCAGACCAACACCAACTACCCAGTCAGTCAGCTTAACAGCAACTACCCAGTCAGTCAGTCCAACACCAACTACCCAGTCAGTCAGACCAACACCAACTACCCAGTCAGTCAGCTTAACAGCAACTACCCAGTCAGTCAGTCCAACACCAACTACCCAGTCAGTCAGACCAACACCAACTACCCAGTGAGCATTACATGTTTATCTTTCAACAGTGTGTATGAATCTTTGTTTTACTTACATGTAATATGTATTCAATGTTTCATGCGCTGTTCTTACTCCTTTGCAGACTGTACGAGTGTATGACGGACACAGATTATGGACAGTGTAATGTAAAAGCCGTGTATGAGAGTTCTGGAAAACAAGCGACAAACTATACAGCCACAAATGTTACGTCTCTTCGGACAGCTCATTTGAATCGGAGTTATTTCACCTGTCTGTATAATCAGAATGTAGAGACACTTCAGTGTGAAAGATACAACACAAGTCAGTGTAGTAAAGATACGTGTGATTCTTTCAGTCTTCAAGGTTCGTCTATCTGTGACAATCAATGTGTACATTTAATGTGGACGTATGCAGATGAAAAACTGACACTTAGTACGACAGCTAGATTTGAATATTGTGACCCAGTGTGTACAACTACAGCTGTGTACTTTCCAACTGTACACAGCACAGAACCAAGCTCACACCCAAGCGTGACATCCAGGCTACCATCAGACCACACATCAGAAGTTACAACCAACTCCTCCAGTGCTGCTGATATCGCCAACACCAGTTCTAGACAAAGGTCGCCTGCTAAGCAAATCCCCATCATTATTGGGGTAGTCTGTAGCCTGATTGTCATAATAATCGTTGTTATTGTTATTGGTATTATGTACAGACGAAGGAAACTGATCAAGGGGTTTGCTGGTAACAATGGAATTAGCTCACCCCACACAGACGCTAAGTGCAACGGGGGTCATGGCCAACGTAGCTTGTCCAGTACAAGGAATGTTTCAAATAAACCCGATGTTTTATCTACATTACCACATTCGGGTCGTGGGGGTGAGAGAAATGAGGAGTCTGAAGATGGCTATTATACTATAGACAAAGACAATGAATTAAACAGATATGAGAACGGATTGAATATAGTTTCTTCAGGAACCTCTCACATTCATGGAGGATATGAGTTAAAGCACTACCAGAATGCACTAGGATCGCCATCGGCGACCTTCCGGATTCAGGAGCAAGACGATAATTCTCAACTACCTCACACTCGCGAAGGAGACTATTTCGTTATCTCTGAGAACGATAACGATGAAGACAGCAGGTCAGTAAACGAGGAAAGGAATGTTGACGGTGGGTACAGTCTGGCCAAGGATGTGAGCATGGTTGATGTAATCGATGTCAGTTCACAGCCCAAGGATGTGGGCATGGTTGATGTGATCGATGCGAGTTCACAACCCAAGGATGTAAGCACGGTTGATGTAATCGATGTTAGTTCACAACCCAAGGATGTCAGCATGGTTGATGTAATCGATGTTAGTTCACAACCCAAGAATGTATACTCCAGGTTTGGGAACGAGACCACTGTCAGAAACAACCCCTACGACATGCTGCTACAACCTCACGAGATCCTGGATTCAAGAAAGGCTTCTATAGGTGTCACTCCAATGAAAGGAACTGTCGATGATGATGATGCAGCAGTGGCTAATACTACTATTGAAATAGTAGAGACTGACTGTAGCAGTCAGGCGCCCAAAACTTTGTCAGACATGGCCAGAGATACAACTATTGTGTTTCCGGGATATTCTACAGTTAATAAGACGAAAACATAACCAGTCACGAAAGAATGAACACTGATGATGATGAAATTTGCCATTGCTTTCTTTCTGAACGACTGGCACTCATACCACTGTACGGAAACAAACGCAAGGTGGTTTGCTTCCAAATCTCCTGCAGCTTTGTTTAGAAGGCGGTATGCAGGATTACGAATTATAATCATAACCGCTTTGCCTCAGAACCTGGTAATTCAGAGACCATGAAGCGAACAGAGCGAATGAGAAATATATTGACAGATGCTATGTATAGGAAGCTACAGATTATACATGTGCATGGTGATGGTCAGTGTATCTACTGTCCTGTGTCCGTGGTCGTGTTGGCCGGCCCATTGTCTTCCATTACTGTTCTAGTGCTTTTATAATGTACATTGTCTCTGTTGTTGTCTAAGATTGACTTCATAAATGATTATCAATGAACTAATGTATGACAGCATGTCAGGCGGCCTGCGTGTCCAGATTCCTAACCCTTTGAATATAAAGAATACAATGATGTTTGCTGCGAACAATGTATTTTAGTTTTAGACGCGGTGACCTTAAGCTAGTTGTATCTTCACATCTTGCGGAATGTCATTTTTCCTCTTCTTGGTCTGCTGTTTCTTTTGTCCACGCCGTTGGGAGTTAGTGATAATGGGTGTCCACAACCTTCAGTCTCTTATAATATGAATTTCTGATACCGAGATTTCACCACACCTTGCTGTCAAACTGTCCATTATCTTCTGTTGTTTCCCCTGCCTTTTCCCCCATCCAACTTTCCCTTTGTGATGACATACGCCAATTCCCCTTCTCATGGCATGCCCACACATTGTAGACTCTTCATGGAGTAGCCAGTTCTCTTTGTTTAACTCTTTCAAGATTGCATTGCTCTTTCTATCCACCCATGCTCTTTCCATCCGTCCACGTTATTATTCAATCAACACCATATCCCCACAGCCTTTACATGATTTCTCATTTTTCTGGTAATTGACTATGATTCGATTCCATGCATCAGGATTGATTCAAAGTATCATTGTTTTCCTCTACTGGAATGAAAAACAATTGCAGAGAATATTTTTTATCTTGTGAAATGCTATCTTTGCTTGGGCAAAAGGAACTATCAATACAGTGTGGCAAGGACCGATGTTCTGTTGTAGAGATAGATTGTCCTTTAAACTACCTATCCATCGTTCCTGTGTTGAATTGAGTTAAGAACCGACATCCCTGCACTCAAGACATTCCCATACGTGGTCCAACCCCTCGTTCAACAGCCAGCGAAGAGTCATACTACTAATCGTTCCCACCGCTATCTGATTGAAAGTTCTCGTGGTCTCCCCTCTCAGTTTTGAGATTCTTCCAGAACCCCTGCTGACCCCCTCTCATTATTTCCACATACATGCTCCCCCACATTCTCCACCTGATCCCACATGCGCGCGACCACCTCTCCCTTGAACATAGGTAACCTACCATCAAGAGGGGCATTACCTGCCAGCCTATTATCTTGTTCACTTCCGCATGGTCAGGGCCCAAAAAAAAATAATTTAAAAATCCATACAATTTTCACAATCTGTTACATCTGAAGAGAGGTGAGTCATTCCACATGAAACATTCCTTTCTGCACCTTATTAAGCATACTCCTTGAGTCCGTAATGAATGCATCGTTCCTGTGGAAACATACGAGTGTGCATCATGGACATTCTAGCAATCACTACATAAGTACACATGATGATTTTGAAATTAAATGCTGTAGGTCAGCATGACCGAATAGATAAGAACGCGTGTTCTTATATATCCGGTGTGCTGATGCCGAGATAAGTGGTTCAACCCCTACACCGGACAGCTGGACTAAAATGTTGACTTGGGGACGTAAATTACAAGTACCTCTGAAGTGGGAGTGGGTGCACCTGATGGCGAGGGACACTTAATAAGAAAAAGCTAATCAACACGCAAAATTCAGCCTAACACTACTAGAAATAGTGTGTATGGACTACGCTTGGGTTCAAAGCGAACGAGCGCCAAAAAAAAAGTTACAGAAAATCTTGGGAAATTCATTGGCTCAAGTAGAAGACAAGCACAGACATTCTCCAAGATCTGAGCAAAGGTGTAAACTGGGTCTGAAATGAGTAACGTCTCTGAAACGAAGTGTCACACATTCAAACAGATGATGTATTCATTCATACATAAATTTAACAGAATAAATAATTGACAAATTGAGATAATTTAATACATTAAGTAAGTTTCAACAAACGGAAAACAAATTGTTTCACAAATACAACAAATAAATGGATTACGAAATACAAACGAATCATCATTAAGTGCCCTGCCAGCTGGCGTAGGTTTTGTGTCTCCACAAAGTTGTTCCTGGTGCTTTGGATCTCACAGGTGATATATCCCTCAATGCCACCGTCTCAGTCCACCAAACATCCTTTCTCTTGGCCTGTCTCTACCGCTTGATATATTAATTTTTCCTGTCGTCACGGTGTTTTCCAGCTCCTCTGTTCTGACGTTTGTCTTTTTGTTATATCTGTATTCCTCTCAGGAAACTTTCTTGTAAGATCTTCTTAATTTGTTCACCTTCCATGTTTCGCCAAAACACAAAACGATCTATACATTTCATTACTCTGAAATTCAATGCTAGTAAGATGATTCTAATTTTCTGAAATGTACCTTTGGCTTGACTGTTATGCATCTTCTGTTATGGTTGCCCCTAGATACAATTTATCAAAGCGGTTAAACGTGTACCCTGGTATTTCATATTTTGGTGTAAATCATTTCATTGGTGTAACCAATGTTTGTTTTCTAAATACTCGTTTATTTTTTCTCCCTCTAATACTGATGTGTCCAGAAGTGAGATATGTTCCGTGTTCAGCTATCATTAATGTGTCACCTGCATCTGTGATTACAACCTCACCTCGTATTCCTGACCTCTCTTTGAGCTCTCATTACCAAAGTACAATTTCGTCGTGTCAGTTGAACTCACCCAACAATACAACCTTTGTTTTAATGTAACACCATGCCTCCTAAATTCGACCCAAATTAAGTATTAAGTTTATTGCAGAGCTGTTGGAGATCTCCCAGCAACCTCACCCCTGTCACCAAAGATGGCTCCACTGGTTTTGTCTCCAAAACACGGCGATGACATCCAGAAAAGGGACAGCTTACTGGAAGGGACTAAAGATGCCAAAAGTTGTAGTCGCCAGAGCAGTAGCAGTGAGCATCCGAGAAGATCCAACCTCGTGACAGCAAGAAGAACATGTGAAACACGACCACTGATGACAATTTTAAGATCGCCAGACATGCGCTCTCGCAGTAATGGCAAAAGCTATCGTTGGAATAGAGAAGGAAGTCTTAAGCACATCACAGCCTGTAGGTTGCACAGTTGACAAGATGCCTCATAGTGCGGCTGAGGAGATCAATGATAGAAAAATTAAATTCCAGAAGAATAAAGCAGTGTTTTGACTAATGATAAACATCGACCCCTTTCCCAGCAGCTGCACCAATACGAAATGGTAGCAACAAATTGAAATCGTTTAACACATACAGACGCTATTAGATAAAAATCAAATACACATGGTTTAACAAATGCAAATTATTTAATAGATACAAAGGGCTCATTAAGCAAAGTTGTGTTGAGAAATACATATTTCTAAACATATAAACGATGTTAAAAATAAAATATGTAAACAAACAGAAACTAATAGTTTAACAAATACAACAAATGGTTTAATAAATACAACAAAAGGTTTAACATATACAACAAATCAATTATTTAATACAAATTGTTCAGCAAATATAAATTATACAGGTCAGCAAATGTAACAAGAATTATTTTTAAAAAATTGGTTTATTAAACAACAAAGCATTTAACAAAAACAATATTTCACATTTTGTTTTCCCACATATCCTATTTACATGACATCGCTGTCAACACCAGCATTTTACCGCTGTTGTTGTTGTCTTGGCAAGATTACGCTCACTAGTTTGCCATTGCTGTCTGAACGACCGGCTCACATACCCCTGTAAATAACCAACGCGACGTGATCCGCTACCGAATCTCGCGCAGCTGTGTTCCCCTAAGATATACAGAATTACGGAGAAAAAGTCATTTACGCCTTCGCCAGGGAGCGGGCATATTTCACATTATTAATGTAAAGTTCTAAGAGTTAATGTGTACTGAAAATGGTTGCCTTGTAACAGTATTATATGCATATAAATAACGTATTTTAACAATAGCAATCACTAATGGTAGAAAATTGGGGCTCTAAAAAATTATGGTAGCTTATGGAGGAAAGTTATAACTTGGACACGGAAGACAATAGTTCTACAGAATCTGACCCTGTGGGAATCATCATCATAAGTGGGTCATTGTCTAGGCAAGCAAGCTCTCTAACCGTTATGTTCAAACAATCCCGAAATGCTCAGTGCAATGTTTTAAGAATCGTAAATGTGCAGCTAACATTCTCAGATGTTTCTGTATTATTATAAAATATACTGTTAGCTGGTCATTCGATCCCGAAACTTTCTGCGACATTGCACATTAATTGAAATATACGGTTGGAATGTTCGAACAATACAATGTACGGTTACATTGTTCTGATTAACCACCTAGCTACATTGTTCAAGAGATAAAATGAAGAAAAAAATAAACGTACCGTTACAGTGTTCGTACAGTTACAGTGTTCGTACAGTTACAGTGTTCGTACAGTTAGATTGTTCGTACAGTTACATTTTTCAAGTGATCAATAAAAGCATAGTTACAATGTTCAAATAATTAAGAAAGGTACACTTACATAGTTCAAGAGATAAAAGTGAGGGGAGGGGGGAAGTTAACATTGTCAAAGATAAAAATAAAAAAAGACAACATGAATGTTTTAATAAATTGTTTGAACAACGGAACATATTTCACGACACAAACTGACTTCTAGGGATGGTTGAATGACCAAAAAACGAGAAATGAACTATAATAGAATACGATCACAAATAGTCTAGTGCTAATCTAGGGATGGTGCGGATCAAGCAGTGTGATGGTTCAGTATCTAGACATTCGAGACTGAGGAGAATATGAATAGAAAGAAAGACAATTCAAAGCAAAACATCAATTGTCGCCTGTTAAAAAAACAAATTCAAGACAAAGAATTCCAATGGGAAAGGCATGACCATATTCTGGGATATCAAGATCCCTATAATTGCATGAAATTGACATTAATATTTGGGCTTTCATGACAAACCTTATAGCCCATGCCGTGTGGCGTTGGTGATCATGTCTGTGCATAGCCTATCTCGCGTCTGCCAGTCAGATATCTGACACTGATGTTACCCCATGCCATGTTGCCATTGTCTTGGTCTCCCCTGCCTCCAGTCCCTTCCAGCTTTCCCTTTGAGACGACATTCCAATTTTCCACATTGTCACGAGATGTCCAAACAATGGACTCAACAAAGGCCAGTTCTATTTGTGAGTAACTTCTATGAAGATATCGTCATTGCTCTTTCTATCCATCCCCGGGGCTATTCCAGAAAACCACATCACAGTTTTCACATTATTTCTCATGAGTCTAATTATCCTTGATTCGCTTCCCTATATATGATTTGCTCAACATAGCTCTAAAATATGTCTTCCATACCTCGATTGTTGCAGAAAGTCTTGTGAAATGCATTTGCTTGGACTATTTACATTTAACTTCCTTATCTACCGACTTGTATTAAAATAAAAAATACCCAAATATTGAAATACGTTTACTTGTTACAGATACCCTAACCTATTACATTTGTTCCGTTTCACTTCCTGCTCCTCAAATAAGCATGAACCTCTTCATGCAACGAAGGAAGTGGGGAAGGAACGCATGCTATGTTCGTAGAACAGGGAATTAAACCACTAACTTATAAATCACATTAATACCACGATCGAGTCTTAACATTATGCATTTGTATTACATTGGACAATCGCTGTCTATAAAAGTCGACCATGTTCGGCCGTGGCTAGTCTAGACATGGTTCGCTTCAATGAATAATCTGTGTGGACTTTTACGTCACTTTAAATGCGAATCAGAGGAGGGAGAGGAGGAGGACATCATTCTTGATGGATAAACAACAACAACGGCATTTCCCCCATCTTTCGCAGGAGCTACACATATCTTTTCATTTAATATTGCATCTAACTGCAGCCGTTATTACTATTACCTTTGTATGGCAGCACAGCTGACAAGTTAGTACGATACACGAAAACTAGCCATATGTGAGACAGCAACAGTGAGAATACTGACATGAATGAAAGCAACATTATTAGCATGAAGAAGGATGCTGTAGTCAGCGTTGCTTCAATGTTTAATAAAATGATATGTCACTTTGGTCTGCCACCAATATTATCAAAGCTATCTTGTATCAAGATATATGTCTGCCACATGATCTAATAGCGTTCGGATCCGTTAAACGTGCATCATCAACCATCCATCCATCCTTCCACCACCCCCTCAACCCATCCCCTTTCAAGTTGACAGAAGGATGATCGCGAATCAATGTTTCGCTGTTTCCCCACATACTAGTTTATTCATTGCTACTGGCCAAGTATAGTAAACAATGTGGCCTCTTGTACTCATGTTTCGACATTGAAACTTGGATTTGACCCATAGCTTTGTTTTGGCTACAAACGTTTTCCCACCGCGCATACCATATAACATTTGCCAACAGCTGTCGTGAATGTACAATGAGATTGTTGATTGAGAAAAACGCCCTGGTCTAATGAAAGTGGTCACCGCCAATTTGATTTTGTGATTATACGGAACAGTGACTTCTCGAAGGCGCGGTGAATAGAAATACAATGAATGAATCACCAAACACGAGAAGTAAATGTTAAGTTTTACTAGAACACGACCACTAGTAACCAAACTGACGTTGCGGGCACAGCCATCATCAGCACACAAGCAACAAATACAAACATACAGCTACATGAAAATATAAATATAAAAGATAAATATCCTTGTGGACTGACTGGACACGTGTGTCGTGAAGTCGGCGTGTGTGATTCCAACAAAGCGACAGAACCGAAACTGAAGGAAGAACGCGCCATCTTGAAGTTGCCTATGCCTGAAAGATCCCGATGCCAAACAAGAGTTGCCACACCTGTATCAGCAAGCTGGCCCACCTATGTCAGGTTTGATGATGCCATTGCGACGTTGCAGCTGCTATACTGATGTTCTGGCTAAAGTCGGATCGTCAGAGTAGTGAGAGACTCCGCTTTTCGGTGTACATATCAAGCGCTTTGGTCTAGCCGGGACTCATGTTTGCATTACCTTACTATTACTCTACCTTAATGCGCTTTCAATTACTGGGAGATACGCATTATTACAATAATATATTTTTGTTGCTCTGTATTAATGTTACATTACTTTAATATTCTCATCTACTTGATGACACTTATCGAGTTTACATGACATTTTATTACTTATATTTATGTTTTAGTTGTCCCTATTCGTTGACATCGAATTTTACTTAATGTTATATTATATTCTGCTTATATTGAACACGTTATGTTGTCTATCTAATACCATACTATTGTTTTACGATTATAATTAGTATGATCTGTCATTGAATATTGTAGCTCCATAGTTACAAGAGACAGTTCAACAGACTGACAACAGTAATACAGAGGTTGTTGTTGTTATTGTTGTTATTTCTTCCACTTCTGTCGTTAGGCGAAGTGGTGAGAGGTCATTGAAGTTCCGGCGTCTGTGAGTAGCACCTCTCTTCCAATTCTCTCCATGAATCTTGAGCAGAATTTTAGGATCAAGTTAATTCCCTACCGGTTTGCTAGACAAGCCGTAGGTTCCTTACCTACTTAACCCTTGTATATTTGCTACTACCACCATGTCACATCCACTGGTCGCCTAGTGGCAAGCTTCGAGCTGTGCCAGGTAGGACTGAACGACTGACAATGGAACTTGCTCCCCAAGTGTACTCAATTCATTCCAGTTGCGGGGTCTCGATAGAGTCCCGTAGGGTAAGCGTATAACTACTGGCAGAATCAACCATATATCTATCGGACAGACGGAATATTCACGCACATGCAGGCCAAGATTAGCATCGCTAAAGCGCGCCCTTCCGGTACCCGGTGATACATGCAAAACCATTGGACGCCTACCGACGATCTTTCAGGTTAAGCCAAGCAGGACTTACCGAAAATCTATACCAGCTTACTGATTGCAGGCCCACAACTCATCGAGGGAGAGTGGGCGCTTATCGTGTCCAACGGGTCGTACAAATTTGCTCTTTTGCCCGCTCAAACCACGATTCTAGCTGCACGATACGGTTACACTCTCGAAACGCCTGCCTCGCTAACTTGCGTTTGCTGGGAAGATCCCAATTTGGTGCACCTCACACAGCCATCTGAGACAGCGAACGCCAGACGCGGAACTGATCTTGCGAACCAACACAGCATCAGCAAATAGATTAAAGTAAAGTGTTTGAACATGCATGATTCCCGTAGCAACTACGTGCGGTTTATGGACCATTTCGTCTCGTGGCAAAGATGCGTTTTATGGACCATTTCGCAAACACTAAAGAAGAAACTCAAGGCTTTTCAATGTGGTTGCAACATACTATTTCTTACAGTTCTGTGGACCAAGAAAAATGACAATTCTACAAGATCTGAAATAGAATAAAATCTGACTCATGAAATGCAGCATCTGTGGGAAACAAAACAGTTTGGCCACAAGAAGTGTCACAGTGGTTTGCAATGAACAGTGAAGGAAGGCGTGGTTCGTAGAGGAACCAGTCCATCAGTACGATAATGGATGTAAGACTAGAACACCTTGGTTATGAACTGCATTCGAACTGACACGGAGTCAGTCTTCCTTTCAGTTGGTAATGTTGAGAGCGATGTTTCCCAAATTATCAGGGCGGTACATTTCACTCATGACGTGCTCATGTAGGCCTGACACTGATCTAGTCCTGGTACATTGAAGTTAATCATTAACGATTAGTAGACAAGGGGGAAATTAGGTATAAGAGGCAAAGGGGGATAAGAAAGAAGATGCTGGGCACTTTAAGATAATGCCATGACTGGCAGCACACGAGAACTGGACATACATCACCAACGAAACAGCGTGGAATATAAGAAGGAGACGCCCTCGGAATGAATTAAAGGGAGTAAATTTCGGTCATGGCAGTTTTTTCTTCTGCTTTCATCCGGAGAGTTTTTTCGGACGTGATTGCATTGTTTCTATTTACATCAGAGCTGAGATACTGCGTGTTTAGGCCGACACATTCGACTTCTCTTGGCATTTCTTGACCGGATTAACCTTCCCGGGTGGGTCATGGTAGTTTGAAACCACTGCTTCATAATGACTGAAAATTCCATACACATACAAGCAGAAGTAACTGGCAAGAATACTGTAACAGTGAAAATCAGTTTACTTAATCTGAACTGAGTCTACTACTGCAGCCACCACTCCAAGTGGAGACATATTCGGGAAGATTGGAGCAACGCCAAGTTGTTTATGGTATGATACAAGAATATAACACACGCAGTACGTATAAATAGATTATCACACGTTGCGAAATACATATATATTAGCACCAGTCTACGTGTCATATACGTTAATTATAGCTTACATGTTTCATGGTTCAGCTAGGTTTTTAAATTCCACGTACGTTGATATCTTTTAACATCGTCTCCCATGCAGAGAGGCATTGTATTCTAATTGTTACGTGGAATAGCCAAGTCTTTTGTTATCATTATGTAGCAGGGCCTTTGTAAAATGTCATTCCTCACAGGAAAAAACCCAGAATCCCAGCCTCAGCCGGCCTTGTGGCTCAAGGTCAGTGAACGCGTGTAATTCCTTGGCATACTGATTCCAGGGTTCGAAATCAGCTGGAGACGGTTTGATAGCAATCATGGATCGCTGGATTTCTGGGATATGAGCGTCGGTGGTTCAGATAGCGCAAACTACTGAATGCAAACAATTTTTCAATAAATCACAAAGGACAAACAATGCTGGTTGATTGCGACGTCCTGTACAGGGCACACGTTTTGAACCCAGTCTCATGCAATTTGATGCCCAGGATGTCTTTACGCCCATTCTCTATCACTGTCGTGGTGGGTTTTCAGGACCCATGACTTACATTACCGTCCTAAGGCACCGTCAGTTTAAAAAGGCTAAGTATTTCAATTTGACGAGTTACAACGAAATATTTCAAGCAATAAATCATCCCACCTTTTGTTTGTGGCTTCTGTGTATAAATTCAAATGGATTGCAATATTTTCAATTTCAGTTTGAGACATGGTTTAAATCATAAGGAATGCCAGAATTTGTTCTTAACGCGTTATTCTTTAAAAAAAAAAAATTGTTCTGTAACACGAGAGATCAAACAACTCATTGCCTTGAGTGATAATGAATCCATGACAAAAATCCATAATCCCACACCAAAAAAAAAAAAGATTTGTTCCCTCAAAGCGGCGTACTTATTGGATTGCTTCTAGTGTACCACAGGCTCTTAATCTTGTGAAATTTTTCTACCGATAACGCTAGTCTGACTTCTTTAGATCAGTACTGACATCTTTCGATCAGTTATTACTGGTAAATATGGAGTCAAGTTTCTTTAACCAAGAGGACACCTACAACTGATAACATGATAGAAGTAATGCAACACGGACATCTTGTGCTCTGGAAAGATAAGGGAGAACATTACAAAACAGATAATATGGAAAACAATTGTCTCACAGCAGGAATCTGTTATGTGTCTCATGAGACCACATTTTCTAGGCATAAATGCAGAGAGGAATAGGTGGATAGTTCTTCCCTCTCTTAGCGAGCGGAGAGCCCAGTAATCGAACCCATCGCGCCTGCTGACCTCTACTCTATACGACAAGGCATCTTAAGTGTCATGGAACATTTTACCCTCCAATCAAACATATTGCAGGCACCCTAATTAAGATGCTAATTAGGAAGGTTTCTGAAAACTGAAAAGAATACGTCACGCAAGTGAGGAATACCACGTCCATTTGCAATCCGAAAAATGAGTGCGTATTATCAATATTGACGTGGATAGGCCTTAAGTTCATACCAGAATACGATCAGCGTTGCCAGTAGTGACTTGTGCTCAATATTTAAATTTAAAATCCCGAAACAACCAAATAATCAATTATTTAAGAGGGGAAAATATTAGTTGCATATCCTTTACAGCAGTAGTTCCCAAGCTTTTCAAGCAGAGGGCCATATCTACTATTTTCGGTAGTTAAGCGGGCCACAACGTTATGAACTTATAAAAGTCGTGCAATATCATTCTTACCTTTCTTGCCATTCGTCAATAAAATTCTAAAACTTCAAAGGCAGTCAGTGTCAGTCATACAATGCGGTAATTTTTTTGGTTTAAAATCAAAATTTCATTTAACAACTCATTTCAAATCAGTTTCGAAAATCGCTATTATTGTAATTAATTTACAATTGTAACTGATCTTCATAACCATTTTCCCAATGTCTGGGCACAAATCTGTCGTGCCCAAAGTCATAAGCGCAGCTAGGTTACTGTCGGTGAGTCTGGAAATTTGCTTTTTTTTTTTTTTTTTTATAACGATCATTGCAGAAAATTACTGCTCGCATCTGTATGTCGAACCAAAACGACAAATGTATCTCTGGTCGAATGGATGCAAGTGTTCAAATTGTTCGACAGGCAATAGTCGCCAGAATGAACTCATATGATCAGCTGAATGTGAATCAGGCAGCTCCAGAAATTTACATCTCAGTTCAGCATTGCATTTCAAATCAATTACTTCGTGCTGGAGGTTTTGCTGTAATTGACAGAGCTTGGCATCAGGAAATACGAACGGATTTATGAAGAGGGTAACATTATCCTGATCTATTGTGAACTCTTGCAATCTTGACTGATAGATATCCAGAAGACTTTCAACTGTTACTTTACACTGTGTCGGATACGTTGAGATTGATGGCTCAACCCCAAAGAGATAAAGGATGCAAATTCCTTTTTCCCAATGTGATCCTGCACGTTTAATTAATATAGCTGAACTGACTCAATTGTTTGAGACCAGAAATAGAGTTTTAGAGAACCAAGGAATACCTTCTGGAAATAACTGAAAAAGTTGTACTTCCCTTTTCCTACCCAAATATCCTTTAAGTGGTTCCTTGCCTCTCCTCTACCAACTAATTAATTCTATCTAGGGTAGTTTAAAACAATTTGACTATGACAAGTACAATACAATCAATACATGACATGACCTCATTTTTTATGATTTAATAAACACAAATATGGATTTTGTAAATTGCATTCAAAATTACAATTTCCTGTCATAAAATAAGGACATATACATATTCAGTAGATATACAGAATTGATGTGCCAATTTAATGTGAATTTTAACAGGGATATTCTTTTTTCAGTGGCATGTACTGCTAATCTTTTACTGGCCTGGATGATCTGAAAAAAAGAACTGTCTACACTCAGGGTTCTCCACTTCCAGCTTTGGGAATCCCTCTCGCTATCAATTAATTTCTGTAGTCTTAGTGTTCCAGGGCGTAGTAGAACATAAGTTGGCTCTTGGTTTTCCTTTCCATTGTTTGACAGGTAAATGTTAAATAAAGATTACCTCTCCTCTGAGACAAATGGAATGGTTGCAGGTAGATAAGTTTCGGCGCTACTCTATCAAGGGCATCACTCAACAATGTGCTCACTCAACAGGTGCTGCATTCAATCTTCACCAAGTCAGGTCTGGATTGACATGAATAAGACCACTACCTGAAATTCCATCAATCACATAATTCTAATGATATCAAAAATATGACAATAGAAATGAAATGTAAAATCCTAAGAACATACAAGTGAAAACAATAAAAGGAATCTTGTTCTTAGAGAAAGAAAAAAACATAGAAGAAAGATAGTCTTGGTGTTCTTAATTAGTTATCACCAACATAGTTGTTTACTTTCACTCCAATCTTCCACTATCAGATGTTCAAGGTTTAACTAGCAGATGTGCAGTTTCATCTTCACTTATGCCTGTCCTTCAGGTCAATAGTTTAAGTAATACCTTGAGTGATTTGGAATTTGACAATTATGTTGACCATTCTCTTCTGTATCTAGTTTTGTTCTCTACTTCATCTTTCCTTATTCAAGAAAAAGGGTCTCATACCTTAAGGGCTTTTAAAAATCAGTCCCCATTGTAATGAGTGCTTGTTTATAAGCAATATAAGTACATTATGGTATCCATTCTTGTATAGTATTCAGGTGACTTCTCTTTTTAGTCCAAAGTTTTACGGAGAGTATATCCTCCCCCTCTTCACCGTTTCTATACTAAGAGTGTACTTCAGCTATCCGCATCATCATGCTTATTATAATCATTCTCATCATCAACATGGTTTCCTTATGTAATTACAATCATTATCATTATTATCATAATTATTACATTGTCATTACATTCATCATCATTATTATCATGCTTATGACATTAGAAATCATTACATTATTCTAACATTATCATCATAATTATTGTTACATCATTTTCATTACTTTACAGTCATAATCATCATCATCATTATTATATTACATTAATGTCATTACACTAGACTATATGTGTTAACAGTATGAAATACAAAGTGGGATTTTGCTTAAATTGCAAACACAGATGCGGGTACTATGCATAATGTATTATATGGTTTGTGTCGTGCTTAGCGCACAAAACTAGATGATAGGAACATGAATTATATTTTATACAAAGTGGTGTTACGCGCCGGAGTGTACTAAATGATTATTTAGTTTATGGGTTACGCCGACCTAGTTTCTGGTGATAGTCATGGCATTCCACATCAAAGTTGCCGGCTATCCTGAGATTGACTGTTGGCTTATACTCCCTCTCTCTCAGCATGTAACTTCACTCACTCACTCAATCTCCTCATGCATCAGTCAACATATCCATCTTTGCATGTGGGTTCAATTCACTCTCTCATACATCATTCATATGTATGGATGATCATTTCACTCAGTCCATAGACACATTCATATTGGTATGGGTGATCATATAGGAATCATTCATCACACATACTTCATACTGGCATGTAAAGTGGGTACTTATGTGATTTCCAAATGACAACATAACCTGTTTACACCATTGACCTCACAATGAGATCTCACCCATTCATCAGACACAATCATATCTGTATGGATGACAATCATGCATATGTAGGTGCTTTACCCAGAATACCTTCACAGATTCAACATGAATGACATTACAAGGGAATCTCCTCCTTCAACCTAACTTATACTATTTCATGGATATTTAGTCATGCATGCTGATGGGTTTTATCAAATGATACATTCACATCTGTTTAACAATGATGAAATCACACATGAATCCTCACAGACATGTTATCAGCAATGACATAGTGATCATTGTGATCATTAGACATAATTATGAGATTCTCAAAGGATACTGCCTCATGTGTAGCAATAATAAAATGCACAGGGGTACCCCCTTATTCTCATAGATTTATGTGATCTACTCAGTCTACATTCAGGCATTATGAATCTTAACCATTCTACCATGCCGGTTGACTAAGTATTATTATGGTGTGGCACAAACATTAATTCCATATGTTTACAACATTGAAAATACATTTGACTCACCGCTATGGTGTTTTAACTCAACACACAAATTATGATACCTGTAGAACTCTTGTTGGTTCTCATGTGTTCATGAATTATAAAACAAAAAAACTATTTGTTTGTCCATGTGCTCATGTCAAAAAGTAAATCTACTGACTTATGTGCTCCATCTACTTGACTATACACATTCCACTAAATTCTCTATTAGTGCTGGCACATGTAAACTAGTTTTTAATCTTACCAGTGGGCCATATACATTATGGCCTTACCACTGTACTAAGAATTCTGAATTTCCTTAAGTCACTCTAATTCATTGTAGATTCAGTTTCGTGCTTAAGAAATAAAATGTATAACATGTGTCTAATGTTTTATACATTAACTAAGTTGTTTAGCTGGGAGAAAATAAACACTGTAGTTTTCTCCTAATGTACAGTTTATCTTATGACTATGATAACTGAGTATAATATTATTTAGTTTGTACTAAATTAAATTCTTTAAGAACTCACCATTCCAAATCATTGTAGATTGAGTTGCTTAAGAATTAAATGTACAACTTGGATTCCTGCTTATACATTAAATCCGTTGTTTACTTTGGGAGAAAATAAAATTTACTATGGGTATTCTTAATGAATAGTTTGTCTATCTTCTTCTTCTTCAGCGTTCCGAGCCATTGAGGTTCTTTGCTGCAAATACAATCCGTCTCCATTCGTCTCTCTGGTGGACCTTCTCTTGCCAGTCGTTGATTCCAAGTGCTTGTAGGTCTGTACATGTATTATCTCTCCACCGCCTTCTTGGTCTACCTCGGGGTCTACGGTCATTTATTTCCTGAGTGTAAGCGAGTTTTGTTTCCCTATTATCTTCCATTCTTTCTATATGCCCCAGCCATTGCAGTCTATTAGCCTTCATGATACCAGTGATTAGCGGGGACTTAAACAGATCATAAATGTCTTTGTTACTTCTTCTTTCCACTCTCCACTTTGTGTATCCCTAATGGGTCCAAAGATGCGCTTAAAATTTTGTTCTCAAAGGTTTGTAACAAGGCTTCGTCTCCTTTCGTTGTACTCCAGGTTTCAGAGCCATACAGCACAACTGGTCTGATCAGTGTTTTGTATATTGTGATTTTGGTGTTACGAGATAGCGCCTTTGATTTTAGTAGATGTTGTAGTGCATAGTATATCTTATTTCCAGAGTTGATTCTAGTTTGTATTTCTTCCCTTATGATGTTGGAGCAGTTGAAGATTGTACCCAGGTATTTGTATGTTTCCGTTCTTTTAATGGTCATATTATCTATTTGTATGTGGCCAGAGTTTCTAGCCATTCCGTCTCTTGAAATTACCATATATTCTGTCTTATCTTGGTTGATAACCAGCCCCATCTGTTGGGCTTTTCCCTTTAAGTGAGTCAATATTTCCAATGTCTTTTGTTCACTTTGCCCTATAATATCTATATCATCTGCATAACCAAGCAGCTTGGATGTTCCTCCAATATCACATTCCTCCTTTACCTTCCTTACAACTTTCTCTAGAGCCAGATTGAAGAGTAGCGGCGATAGTGCATCACCCTGTTTCAAGCCAGATGTTATTTGGAAGGGGTCTGATTTCCTGCCTTTATATGTTACTATATTATAAGTATCTTCCATGCATAGTCTGGTCATGTTGATTAACTTCCTTGGTATTCCAAATTCCTGCATAGCATTCCATAGACTATTCCTATGGACACTATCATAAGCCTTTTTAAAATCCACAAAAATGTTATGGAGATCTCTTTTATATTCCCAATGTTTCTCGGCTATTTGTCGTAAGATAAATATCTGATCTATTGTTGATCTGTTTTGTCTAAAACCCGCCTGGTAGTCACCTAATATGTCTTCTGAATATGGATTTAGTCTATTTAGTAACACTGCGGATAGTATCTTATAGCTTGTGGACAGTAGTGATATTCCTCTATAATATCCACATTGGAACTTGTCTCCTTTCTTAAAGATAGGTATCAATAATGACTCTTTCCAGTCATGGGGTAATTCTTCTGTCCTCCAGATTTTTATTATTAGTTCGTATAGCTTTAGATGTAATGCATGGCCACCTGCCTTTATAAATTCAGCAGCAATTCCATCAGTCCCAGTTGCCTTATTGTTTTTAAGTCGTGTGATTACATATAGGATTTCTTCAAATGTAGGTTCTTCAATTTGTGGTTCGCATGTTAGAACCTCTTCCTGTGGGAAAATGTGACTTGGAGCTTCACAATTTAGTAATTCAATAAAATATTCTTTCCATGTGTTGCACATTTCCTCATTGGTATTTATCATATTCCCATTTTTGTCTTTTAAACCATATGTGTTTTGTTGGTGCCCTCGTTTCATTGACTTCAGTTCTTTAAAAAATTTTCTGGATTCATTTTTCTGGTGATTAGTTTCCATATCTTTGATTATATTACTCATATATTCTTGCTTCTGCTTTCTGACTATTTTTGTAGCCTCTTTACATTCATTTCTATAATGCTCTTCCTTTTGGATGTTATTGATGTCATTTAACCATACATGTCTGGCATTCTTCTTCCTAATGACTGCTTCTTCACATTTTTGATTGAACCATCTGTTCTTTCTATGCGTGGTTAACACACCGAGACATTCTTCTGCGGTAGACTGAATTGTATTCTTGATGTTCAACCAAGTTTGGTCAACGCTTTCCTCCAAAGGGTTTTGCAGAGTTTCAAGTTTACATTTTATTTCATCTGTAAATTTCTCTTTGACTGTAATGTCTTGCAGTTTTTCTCTGTTATATGTTGGGTGTAATCTTTGTAATAGTTTGTCTATAAACTATAAAAATTAATTATATTCTAATTAACTTCTTAAGAACTCACCACACGTGTTCACCAGTTGACTTACCAATTCTGCTTCTTAGGAACAAAGACTCACAACTTATCTAAGATTTAAAATAAATTATTACTGTTTACCTCCATTTAAAATGAATTTCTTCAACACTTCGGCGCCAGGATTCAGATTTTTCCAATGCGATGTCGTGGGCTGATGTTTGTCTTCATCTATCCAACTTATACTAAATTATACTAAGTTGATTTTGAAGAGACTATCACTCCCTTCGCTCATCGAATTTCTCCTGGTTCCTTTGCTTGGGTAGTGAAACAAAACAGGCCGTTTCATTCATGCATGGTGTATTTATTCTGTTTTAGTTGTTTCCGTGGTGACGTCATAACGGGTCGATGAAAAAGTCGGATTACCGCCGCAGGGAATGAGGCGGTGTCAAACTATTTTCGTCTCCAGGAATTATTTACCGCATGTTACGCTTGTGAAAATGTAATATATCACACACTGTAACAATTTACATTTCTTTTGCACCACAAGTATCTTCATAGATGGAAAGGCCTCTTAAGTCCCTTCAGTCAGCTGTCCGATAAACATTCGTAGTATCATATTACATGAAGAAATGTCATCCCACAAATTTGTGAATAGTTTTTTCCCCTGGATCCTTGCATTTAAAGAGTTTAAATGAGACGTGATGTCAAACCAAAATTGCCAGGTCACTAATACAGTCATCGTTCAGCAGACAAACCCGTTCCGTAGTCAATTCATTTATTTCAGACAGTAACAGATAGACCTATTTTTCAGTACCCAGGAACGTGACAGAAGTTTCCCTTTAGATAGCTATCTGACATCACAGTGTAACATTAGCTCGCCGTATTCCTCGTTCAGGTTTGACAGAAACTGTCTGAACTCACGCCTGTTCAGCACCTTACATCGCGTGCCACTTTCTGACAGCTGGCGGGCCACAAGTGGTCCACGAGCCGTGGTTAACCCTTGATATGGCCAGTAATGATATAGTTTTGGTTTCATGTGGTTGATAGACCTGGCCAGTGATGACATTGTTGTGGGTTCGTGTGGATGATACCAGTGAAGACACAATTGTAGGTTCATGTGGATGGTAGACCTGACTAGTGATGACATAGTCGTGGGTTCATGTGGATGATAGATCTGGCCAATAATGACATAGTTGTGGGTTCATGTGGATGATAGATCTGGCCAATGATGACATAGTTGTGGGTTCATGTGGATGATAGACCTGGCTAATGTAGACATAGTTGTGGGTTCATGTGGATGATAGACCTGGCTAATGTAGACATAGTTGTGGGTTCATGTGGATGATAGACCTGGCTAATGTAGACATAGTTGTGGGTTCATGTGGATGATAGACCTGGCTAATGTAGACATAGTTGTGGGTTCATGTGGATGATAGACCTGGCTAATGTAGACATAGTTGTGGGTTCATGTGGATGATAGACCTGGCTAATGTAGACATAGTTGTGGGTTCATGTGGATGATAGACCTGGCTAATGTAGACATAGTTGTGGGTTCATGTGGATGATAGACCTGGCTAATGTAGACATAGTTGTGGGTTCATGTGGATGATAGACCTGGCTAATGTAGACATAGTTGTGGGTTCATGTGGATGATAGACCTGGCTAATGTAGACATAGTTGTGGGTTCATGTGAATGATAGATCTGGCCAATGATGACATAGTTGTGGGTTCATGTGGATGATACCAGTGAAGACACAATTGTAGGTTCATGTGGATGATAGACCTGACTAGTGATGACATAGTCGTGGGTCCATGTGGATGATAGATCTGGCCAATGATGACATAGTTGTGGGTTCATGTGGATAACAGATCTGGCCAATGATTACATAGTTGTGGGTTCATGTGGATGATAGAGGTGGCCAATGATGACATAGTTGTGGGTTCATGCGGATGATAGACCTGGCTAATGTTGACATGGTTGTGGGTTCATGTGGATGATAGATCTGACCAATGATGGCATAGTTGTGGGTTCATGTGGATGACAGATCTGGCCCAGTAATTCCCAAGCTTTTCAAGCAGAGTGTCATAGCTATTATTTTTGGTAGTTAAGTGGGCCACAACGTTATAAAATTATATTATTCTTACCTTTCTTAACTTTTGTCAACACAATTCTAACACTTTAAATGCAGTCAGTGTCAGTACTACACTACGGTCATCTTTTGGTTTAAAATCAAAAATTCATTTATTAATTAATTTTAAATTATTTTCGAAAATCGCTATTAATGTAATTAATTTACAATTGTAACTGTTCTTCATAACAAGTTACTTAAATTCAGATGCCTGTTTTCAATGTCTGGGCACAAATCTGTCGTGCCTAAAGTCATAAGCGCAGCTAGGTTAATGTCGGTGAGTCTGGAACGTTGCTTGTTTTTTGACGGTCTTTGAATAAAATTACTGCTCGCATCTGTAAGTCGAACCAAAACGACAAATGTATCTCTGGGCGAATGAACGCAAGTATTCAAATTGTTCGACAGGCAATAGTCGCCAGAATGAAATCATATGATCAGCTGAAGGTGAAGCAGGCAGCTCCAGAAATTTACATCTCAGTTGAGAATTGCATTTCAAATCAATTACTTCGTGCTGAAGGTTTTGTTGTAATCTACAGAGATTGGCATCAGGAAATACGAACGAATTTATGAAGAGGGCAATATTATCCTCCTCTATTGTGAACTCTTGAAATCTCGACTGAAAGATAACCAGAAGACTTTCTTCATTTAATTTGTACTGTAACAAGTCACATTTCTTTTCCACCATAAGCGTCTTCAGAACTGGAAACGCCTCTAAAGTCCCATCAGTCAGCTGTCCGATAAACAGTCAGTCTAGTCAATTGAAGCTTTTCATTATGTCCTTGTAGGACTGGCTCGTTGACTTTTCTGTCTGTCCATGGTATTCTTTGCATTTTCCGCAGAAACTACATTTTCACTGCCATTAAATGTTTTTCAGCATGTCTACTCATTCATTGTCCAGGTTTTAAACCTGCAGATTGTATGTATCACTTCAACACACATTGATGTGATAAACGCTCTCTGGAATAAGAAAGCGAATGCAAGTGAACAGAAAGTGTATCCATAACTGGAGAGATTTTTCACAAAGAATAGAGTGGAGATTTTTAATCAGGTCGCTATAGAATGGTAAATCTTGGTGGTCGTCAGGGCATATGTGGAAATGTCCCCAATCCACCCCCAAAAAAGTATTGGCCATGAAATATAGAATAAGTAACATGTGGAGGTCAGCATGGCCGTATGGATAGGAACGCGTGTTCTTAAACATCAGGTGTGCTGATGCCGAGGTAAGGGGTTCAACTTTTACACCGGACAGCCGGACTAAAATGTTGACCTCTCGTCCTTGACTTGGGGATGTAAATTACAAGTACCCCTGATTTCGGAGTGAGTTCGCTTAATGGCGAAGGACACTGTTAATAGGAAAAGCTAATTCACGCGCAAAATTCAGTCCAGCACTACTAGAAGGTGTGTGCTGGACTAGCGCTTGAGTTTAACACGAGCGAGTGACAAAAAAAAAACATAAAAAAGTAACGTATATTCATTGTTATCATCTACAATACCACCGTATGCTTAGAAATAACGTGAACAATTGCAGAATGTCATCTCAATATTGCATTAAAGAGACACGTCTATATATTATTTATAGTTGTTTCCCTTTCATATAATACTTATATTTTGTATTTTGTGTAAGGGAAACAACTATATTAATTTATTGTTTTATAAAATATGAACATTTTGAATTTATTTAATTACACATAAATTATACGTGCATGATTTCACAACAGCTGCATCAACTTCTTTGCAGATTCAACAACTACATATAATAGTAGACAATGTCGAGCATTAGGGAAGACGTAATTTTACGTGTTAATTAATATATCAAAACAAGATTACTTCACAGGACTGGAAACACGACTCTGCTGTAATCAGTTTCAATGTAGCTTCAGATGTAAAATATCCAAACTATTGTTTGACAGGCACATATGTGCTTTAATGAAACAAGCACTGCAGCCTACCACGCATGTCGTAAGAGGCGACTAAGGAGGCTTAATGGTTCCGTCGCCCTGCTACTGAGTGAGTGCGTGGCGCGACACTGTGGGCTGTGAGTTTCATGTGAAATGATTTTGAATCTGCCCGAGGTGTTTTGGAATGTGACTGCATGTTCGGAGCGATGGCAGTTGGCTATGTCCCAGAGTTGACCGCTTTTTGCCTGATGCAGAAATGCGTGGCTGCTGGGCTTATGGTTGACTGCCACTACCATCGACGATGAACTGTATTTCTTGGACTGTGTGGGTGAACATCTAGGAAACATCCAGATGTGAAAATGACTGCCGATTCCATCAGAGATGAACTGGGTGTTTCGTGGGGGACTATTGTGTTGACATTCTGGCGGCAGCATTATGCACAGTGTATCTGTGCGGGCTGTTGTTTGTCGAGACTCCTGTCTTTTCTACGTTTCACATTGGGCAGTGAAGCGCTTTGTGTGATATTCACTGGCACAGGAACGGAGCGTAATGGGGACGACCCGTTGCTGTGAAGTTGGAACTGCGACTAACTAACTAACTAACTAAGTGTATGATTATATTGTATGAAATTGATTTTAATATTGGGCTATCATGACACATATCTTATACTCCAAGCATTGCGGCGTTGGTGATCATGTCTGTGCATAGCCTATCTCGCGTCTGCCATTCAGATTTATGCCATTGTTATACCATGCCATGTCATACTGTCGACCATCTCTATTTGTCTCCCTCTGCCTCTCCCACCCTCCAACTTTCCCGTTGTGACGACGAACTCCAATTTCCCACCCCTCCCCCTGACATGCTCAAAGATGCGAGTAGCCAGTTCTCTTTGTAACTCTTATTTTGATATCTTTATTCCTCTGTGCATACGTCCATGGAGCTAATCAATAAAACCACATGACAGCTTCTACATAATTCATCACTTCTAACCATCCATGATTCGCTTCCGTATATCATGATTTGGTCAATATAGCTCTTAAATTTTAACTCACCCCGATTGACCAAGATAAATTGCAGAAAATCTTGTGAAATGCGTTTGCTTGGACTATCTACATTTAACTTCCTTAATACATGTATCTTCTAGTATTAATATACCCGAATACTGAAATGTGTTTACTTGTTACAGATACCCTAACCTACCCAAATTAGTTTTCCGTTTCACTTCCTGGTCCTAAAATAAGCAAACAGCCCGTCATGCAAGGAAGGAAAGGGGAAGAAACGTATCTTATATTCGCAGTGTGGACTCTGTCACTTATAATTCATAAATCCCCATTCATACAAGGATCGCGTCTTAGCATTGTACGTTTGTATTATTACGAGTACATCATATGACAATCGCTGTCTATGGAGCCAGAGTGTAAAGACATCCCACAGCTGGTTTGGTGAACTGTTAGATTTACGTTCATCTCAAGCTAAGGTAAGTTATGCTAAACATTTGTTTATTAACTTCATCTTTCCTTTAGACTTGTGTCTGCTGTCCCTGAGGAAGATCACTAAGATCGAAACGTCTGATTCGTTGTGTTTTGAAACTTGTTTACATACTTGGTGGCTATTTAAGTATTATTATTTTCATGATTGCAGTTTCCCTATTCACCTCCATACATATCTGTTCATCATCATCATGTGCCATGCTGAAAAGCGGGGATGTCATGTTTCTCACACGATCACCAGAGTCGTGGATCAGCTCTGTGTTCTTGTCTCGACCATATCACGTGGCCAAGCCACCCATATATTTACTTCTCTGCCTTCGCCTTGTTCTTTTCATTTCAATCTTGCCAGTTGTCACCAAGTTCTCCAATTTCTATCTTCTCATAACATGTACAACAAAATTGTGACTGTCTATGTCTAATTTCTCTAATCAGTTTACGATTTTCATTTGTCTCCTGTAGTACTTGGTCATTGGTATTTCTGTCTGTCCATGGTATTCTTTGCATTTTCCTCAGAAACCACATTCCCACAACCATTAGATGTTTTTCAGCTTGTCTGCTCATTGTCCACGCTTCACATCCATACAAAAGTACAGGTTCTATGTAGCACTTCAAAACATTTTCTCGTTGCAAATGACATTTTTTTTGGTCAGTATGTTTTCCATCTTGCAAGAGACTACTTTCGTCATGGCGATTCTTGTTCTAATCTCTCTAAGGCATCTCCCATCAGATGTTGTGACTGTTCATAATTGTACCGATTCACTTGTTGAAGAATATTCCCATTTACTTGTATATTACACTGTGGTATTTCGTTCTTCCTAGTGACGACCATACTCTGTGTCTTTTTACAATTTAATTCTAACCCTAGTAGTTCACTGTGTGCAACAACCGCATCTACTAAATGTTGCAAATTCTACTCATTGCCTACAATCAATACTGTATCATCCACTTATCTAATGTTATTGATGTTCTAAATTTCGGAAAATATGTTCACTGTGTAGGAGGAAAAAACGATATGGAGACATTAACCAACCCTGTCACACACATCTCTAAGAGAGGCTGATCTGTTTACCGAATTTGAATTGGCAGCATTCATTGGCACCTTTCCGTCTTGACAGACGATAGTTTGGTACATTGTGCTTCAAAAAGGCTTAATAACTACGATCCATGGCGGTGGCGAGTGTGGCTGGTAAGGCCAATTCTTGCTGCAAATGTTTGCCCACGGTAGGTGCATGTGAAAACATGGTCACTTCCACCATTTTGCACCATCTTACGTCTCTCACGCTCTATGTGTGCTTTATCTGCAATCATTTTCTCCTTTGTCTTTATTCCATTTCTGATAGTTGCCCTCCATGCAACACGTTCAGCGGCAACGTGCTCCCAATGTGCATTATCAATGCATGTATCAATCATGTCCCGCTTCATAACTACGATATGACTACGATAACTACGATACACATCTTTGTATCGTAGTAGAGGCCGACCCTGAGATCTCCTACCCATCTGTAATTCACCAAAAAAGATGTCCTTTGGTATTCTACCATCATCCATCCTCATAACGTGTCCTATCCATCTAAGTCTACGAAGACTGAGCATGGAATACACCGTCACACAACCTGATCTTTCCAATACTTCAGTATTTGTGATTTTGTCTTGCCACTTAATACCAAGTATTCTTCGCAGACACCGCATATGAAAGCTGTTTAAACGTTTCTCTTAGCGTGAGTAAGTTGTCCAGGTTTCACTGCCATAAAGAAGAGTACTAAGGACACAGGCTTGGTAGACGAGGACTTTTGTTTTGGCAGTAAGCTTCCTGTTCTCCCAGACTCTTTTTGCTAACATGTTCATTGTTGTTGCTGCCTTGCCAATCCTGATGTAGATGAATTCCCGCTATCCCCCGCCCTATTGATATTCCTCCACATTCACAGTATTGATCTCTACATATGTTTCTTACTTCGCGTAAACACATCTCGTGGCTTTTGCTTTAACCACAAGTAGCCTGACTGTGTCGGTCTCTCTGGCCGAGGGTTTACAACACTTTCTCCGTAATCCCGTTTTTCATGCAGTCTCGTAGCAGGGCGAGAGCTGGGAGTGGTTCGACCCCCGCTGGTGACTTGCGGGATAACTGAGCCGGCCGCTCAGAAAGCAATGGCAAACTACTGAGCGTAATCTTGCCAAGAAATCAACAAAGATGCTGATGTTGACAGCGATGTCCTGTAAAGGATATGCAAAACATTTTTATCGTGACTGTGGAAGTCATGGCAGTAAGAAAAGCAATAACATGGCTCGAGACGCAGACATTCATTAGGGCAGGTTTTGGTGAGCATGCTCACGAAGATAGATATAGAGTGGATCCGGAGACAATAGTTGCGGTCTCTGGAGCGTTCTAGGCTGTTAAAGATTAGTTTCTTTTCGTGCGAGGGCATGCGGGTGTACACGGAAATAAGCGGGCTGACAAACTCGAATGTAAATCAACTGTGGAAGTATCTAACTTCTCATGGCTGCTATTCGTGGCTTCTCACACAGCATTTTTCCTCCGCACGTATGATTCGAAATGTGAAGCCTGCCCTCCTTATACCCTTTCACAACCTACATGTTGACGTGTGATCAACACTTTGTGTCGCATACTGAACTGTAGGAGATTAAATAGTTTGGCCATTTCGTTAGAATGCAACACCATCAGCTACCAGCACTGTCGCTTCATCAAAGAAGATCTGATATGGCAAGAGAATATCAGAAGAAAAAGTATTGACGATATCAAATACGTTGTGGTGTTTGTCCATCAAGAATGATGATGACCAGTCATTTCATCCAGTGGGGTTGAAAGTTTGGAGCCGTGAGTTCCCAGTTGGTTGCTAAGGCCTATTTTGGCTCGAAATATTCTTTGACAACGTGGGCAAAAAATGCTTGACGTTCCAGGAAGAGGAGCTCCTGCAGTGGTGTTTCTGTTCAGGCTTTTCTTCATAGTTCTTGCAGTTCTGGCTGCTTCACAAGTGACTGCACCTTGCGTAATGATGTACGCCACGAATTTTGGTCTTTGGCAGCAGTCTCCCAGGTGTCAAGAAGAAATCCAAAAGCTTCTAGTGAGATTTTCAGAGTGTCTTTAAAGCGTTGTCTCTTGCCGCCTTGGGAACTTTTACCACAACGCAGCTCGCCGTAAAAAAATTCGTTTAGGGAGGTTGTGATCTGGCATGCGAGTTAAGTGACCAGCCCAGCAAACTGATTATTCATTAGTGGAGTGTGGATAATGGGCGTGGTCGCTCTTTCTAGGACTTCTGGGATTTTGTCTTTTCATTTAATCTTCAGTAGCTTCCTAAGGCAGACTGTGTGGAAGTGGTTTAATTTCCTAGCGTGTCGCTGATAAAACTGTCCAGGTTTCACAAGCATATGGCAGTGTGGATAATACGACTGATTTTTAGACTCAGCTTTGTTTATTGGCTTATTCCATTTCTGTCCCATACATTCTTGTACAGTCTGCCAAAGTTCACACCGGCCTTGAAGATTCTAATATTCACTTCGTAATCAATTGTGGCAGCTTGTGAGAGAGTGCTGCCAAGATAGGTAAATTTGTCCACAACACTTAGTCTATGATCATTCACTTTGATATTCGGCACAGTGTGATTATTCCCTGGAGCTGGCTGGTACATAACTACAGTCTTCTCCAAGTTTATATTGAGCCCAAAGTTGGCACATGCATATGAGAACACTGAAACGTTATGTTGTTGCATGTTTGCCTCTTGAGTTAGCATATAGAGCGCAATCGTGAGCAGTCAGGAGCTCATATACCAGTGGTTCTCAACCGGTGAGGAATTACTGAGGAATTACCCCCCTCACCCAGGGGGAAAGTTTAGAGTCTCAGTGGTGGTGAGGGGGAGGGGGAATTAAGATATTTCAAGATCGCGCTGATACGGTTACATGGTGTTTTGCCCCTCCATACTTTAAAGTTCTGTACTTCTTGCCCTTCTGAAATTCGTTTGAAAAACTAAGCAGACCCACAAATCACGTTTTATGTAGACGTCTAGACTTGTTCTAGTATGTGTTATTAAATTTTGCTTCCATTTTTATGTATATTGTGTAGGGACGGGGTTGGGGAATTTATAGGGAGGAACTACGATAGGGGAGGAATGACATTCTGAACATATGGTGAAGGGGTGCATGGGCCAAAAAGGTTGAGAACCACAGTCTTAGACTGTCGCTGTTAGTCTTGGTGTTAGCTTTCAGCCTTCTGAGAATGAACAACTTTCCCATCCATGCGGTAGTTGATATCTATTCCAATATTGTTCTCGAAGGCATTCGTCAGCATAGCTGAAAACATAAGACTGAATAGTGTTGGTGCCAGGACACATCCTTGCTTCACTCCATTGGTGACAGGACAGGGCTAAGACAGTTTACCATTTTCCTGAACTCTTGCCTGCATACCATCATGAAATAGCCGCACTATTTGGACACACTTTGGGGACAGCCATATTTCGCCATAATCTTTCACAGTTCTTCTGTGCTGACTATCAAAAGTCTTGGTAAGACCAAGGAAAGTAGAGAATATTTCGCAGTTTTGTTCCTGACATTTCTCTTACAGCTGCCTTGCAGCGAAAATCATCTCAACAGTTCCTCGTTCTTTTCTGAAGCCACATTGACACTCAGGAAGAAGACCTTGATCGAGATGGACCGTGAGGCGATTGAGAAGAATTCTGGCGAGTATCTTCCCTGCAATTGAGAGCAAGGAGATGCCTCACTGGTTGTCACGGGATTGGCTGCCTACGTTTGTAAAGGTGGACTATTGACGCGTCCTTGAAATCTTGTGGCATGGTCTCGTTCACCCATATGTTTATAAAGACTTGGTGAAGCTGCTCTGTTAGGACCGGCCCACCTGTTTTTTATATCTCTGAGGGATTGAGTCAGGACCAGGGGCCGCTGGAATGTTGCTGAATAGCTTGTTTATTTCCACTATTTTTGATAAGTGAGCAAGAGTATCAGTAGGGACATGAGGAAGGCAGTTGAAGGGTGGTCTCGTCATCGTTGGAGGAGGTTGCATTTAAGATGTTGCTAAAATACTCTGCCCAGCGTTGGAGGATTTCTTTCTTGGTGACCAATGTTCCCCTTATGCACTAAGGAGGGGAACTATGACTGATGATGCCATAGACTGCTTTCAGCGAGTCATAGAAGTTTTTCATATCATGTCTGTTAGCAAATCTCATCAGCTTTGTTGCTCAGCCATGAGTTCCGCATGTGCCGAAGTTTCTGCTGCATGACTCACCGGATGTTAATGAAGGCAATTATTTATTTTTTTTTTTTTTTTTTTGGGGGGGGGGGGGGGGGGGGGGGATTTCGGGTCGTTCAAATATGCCTTGGGGAGAAAGTGTTTCTCAACCAGCAATTGGTTGATGTCTTCAGAATTTTCATCGAACCAGTCTTTATGCTTCCGGGGAGGGGGTGATGGATCCAGGATTTCCATAACTGTGTTGTAGACTGTCCTGTAGGGCTATCCACTGTGACCGCATCCTGTTTAGCTGCGGCACTGGGCTTTAGGCGGTGTTCCGGCATAGTTTCAAACGACAGCTGCATTTTGTTACTATTTAGGCGAGTGACATAAGATTTGTTTTGCACTTTTACTCCCCGGGAACACCCTTGTGGTTTGATGTGCATGTTCATTTTTGAGACAATCAGACGATGGTCTGTCCAACATTCGACACCACTCATGGATGTTGTCACCCGAACGTCTTGTCTGGTCACTCATCCTGACGATGACGTAGTCAATGAGGGGCCAGTGTTTCGAACGAGCGTGCATCCACGATGTCCTATTTCTCACGGGAAGACGAAACATTGTCTTGGTAATCAGGATATAGGTCTTGACGAGAAGGAGTCCATTGCCGTTAAATGTCCGACTCCGCGCTCTAAAATAATGCCACTTCAAGAAGCGGTGTCCTTGTCTTCTCTGGTATTGAAGTCCAGAAGGAGTATAAGTTTGTCTCCTTTGGGAACAGATGTAAAGATATGGTGCAGGTCCTCATAGAACTTGTTCTTGGTCATGGTTGTGTGCGTAAACGCTCACGATGGTTGCATGCTTCCTTCAGTTCGGCAGGGGTAACTTAATTGTTCTAAGCCTGTCGTTCACAGCCTTCTGAAATCCAACTAATTTGCCAAACCCTAGAGCCGACTTAATGGCAAATCCCACAAGGGACTGGCGTCTTTTTTTCACCTTTCCTTCCACTCCAGAAGAATGTGTAGCCGACACCTACTTTACAGATTTGGTCTTCTTTTGCAGTCGTGTCTCGCACAAGACTGCAATGTCGATGTTGTACTTGCCCAACTCTCCCCCAATCAGTGTTGTTTGTCTCTCTGGGCCCGACGCGCCTTCTTGTAGTAGGGTGCGTACATTCCAAGTTCCGATGGTAAAGGGAAAATGGTTTTCTTTTTTTTCGTTTACCTGTTTTTACTTTGGTTATATGTCGACCGCAATTATAGGGTACCTACCAATGGCGGCTAGCTGTTTAATAATGATGGAGCAGACAATGTTTAGGGCACCTTTTCTAGCCCCTTTCTCATGCTAAGGAGGTGAGCAGTGCTTTCCTATAGAGGGCTGCTCAATCGCTCCGGGGGCAGCTGAATCACACTGCTGCTCCAGTCAGTAGAAGACCACCATAAGGCCTGAGCCGCCTGTCTGCAGGTCTGCGACTTGCCAGCGGGTCCGCGCCTGCCGCTTCGCCGCTCGCCACAGGGCTTGAAGTGATATATGAAGTTGGATGAAGAATGACTTGCGCGATGAATTGGATTAAAGTGATTCGCCGACCACACTCTCTCGCCTGAGTCCATCTGAGTCCAGTGGCAGGACAAGTCAAGACGACTGGAAACGAATACAGGTGCAATGAATGATCAGGGCTCTCTACGTGACTTGCCGTGGTCATTACGTTTCACAACGCTTTTAAGGTAAACGCTGTCTTGCCCGTTGAATAATCAATGATTTCTTCCGCAGTCTGCCAAATCCTGTCTTAACATACTGGGCAGGTACTCTAGTTAACCCGATTGGTTACCTCGCCTAGTTTTGCCGGCCTGTCACAACCGTTGTCCGGGGATGGGGTGGCCGCTGTCGCATGCTGACAGCTACTAAGAGCCATAGGCGTGAACTGATGTCAGGCTTGGACCAGTGGAGTATAGGCCCTGAAAAGGGTGTGACAGCCATCCTTACCAAAGGTACTACCAATGCCTGACATCCTTTACCTCCCAATGGCATTGTACAAAGACTTTGTACAAGCACATGGATGGACAGTATCCAGTGTCACCCATGGCGCGTGTAAGCGTCAATTATTCCTCTCCCACGACGGTAGACGGCAAGTGGAAGATGAATGTCATAGGTAGTACTCAGTCCAAATTTCAATTCCCATAGCGTCACTTTCTGTACAAACAAACATTTCCAAAATGTCTCGGATTGTCTGACAAAATGATCAACATCTGACTATTTCGTTTTCTCTGAAGGGGAACTTCCGTAATTTTGATCCCAGGTTCGAAATTACGGCTCACAAAAAGTCAAATCATGCACCGTTCTTGGGTTTTTCAAATAGACACAAGATTTAGTTTTTTTAAAAACTCCCAAAGCAGTATCTTGTTGTAGGCCTGATGTGATGTAGACATGAATGTGCACAGGGGAATAAGGGGTCAGTCAGTCTTTATCTTGACCGGCCACGAACACAATAGTCAAACTCTCGAACAACCGTTCTCTTGACAGTGTAGTATTAATGCACCCGTCACTCCCACGCTTAGCTTCTCGATAAAAATGTAGGTACATATTCAATGCGAAAGAGATCGAAATCCGCCGCAGAAGATTTGGAAGCAGACCGTTTTGTGGTGATGTCGATATGATGAACTTTGCTAGTTCAGAAAGTAATTGAACACACACATTGCTTAGTAAATCACACACAACCAAACAATGCCTGGGTTGATTGTGACGTATTGTAAAGGTTTTGCACAAAACTTCTGATTTTATTACAAAGGTGTGAAGTTTGATAATGTCACTTACAATCCCACTACAGTAACATCTGATGGAAGTTCAGTATTACTGGCCTCTGAAACATGTATAGGCTTCTAACAATGACGTGTATTCCAAAAAATTGAAAAACGTACATTGTGCAGCTGTGAGACTCAATCCAAGTTCAGTACACGCCCCGATATATTTCGCATTACTATTGTTAGGACGATTGGGTATATATAATATATCTATACACATACATTGAAATCTTGTGTTACAGATTCTAAATGAAACATGCGATTTCACAGAGCAAACGCCCTGACCATCAGTCTGCTAGTTCAACTAACTGTCAAGACTGTTGGCTCAGAGCCAGTGTCCATGTATGTTAGACAGGAAGCGACAAGTGTCAATTATCTATATGTGAATTTCTACAACGACACGTTTAAAAGGTAGGTACATAACGTATTCGTAATGAATCTTATGTTGCGTCCGTTTCTATATGAGACATTGAGTGTTGTTAAGAGAAGCAAAATTATCAGCCGATGACATGAGTTACAGTAGTGAATTTAAACACAAACTACAAACATGTTGCAGGATTTATTGCCTGGCATATTTCTCTTTAGGCGCGTAGTGCAGCTATATATATTTATCACCAATGATTGTTCAAAGCTACCGAGAGACCTTTTTCGGTAATTAATTACCGGGGCAATAAATGTTCCACATTCGAAAAATATCTGTGACTGTGTCACAGGGGCCCA
>JACEFZ010023141.1:0-44507 GCA_014155875.1 Cepaea nemoralis | reverse complement strand
CCCCCGGGGCCCCCCTGGTTGTGGGCAAGGGTATTCCGAGCTCCTCCCCTGTGTATTGGGGAAGTGTTTCCCCTGATTCCCTTTTAGCTTGAAGCCCCACAGAAAATAACATTTCTTCGGGCCAATATGCCATTTAAAGAATGCCACTTCGGTTTGTCCCACTCCATTGGGGGCAAAAACTTAAACAACACGAATGGTATACTGGAATGAACTCAAAATGATTTGTATATCGTCACTGTCCCAACTGGACAGTCTAGCTCGACACCACCATCTGTCGCGAACGAAATCGCCTTTCCCCAGATGTGTTTTTTGTAGAAACTTTTGAACCGGCAATTCAGTAGCTGATCGCCCAGTCTCGTCCCCGGGATCTAAAATGTCGTTCCTGAAAACTAGGGTTTCTAAAAAAACCCCCGTTTTTTTACCTGCACAGTTCCCAAATAAAAAATAGGAGTTCTGAGTCCTAGACGGTGACATTTGAGTCAAAAACTCAAAAACCTTCCGCGCTTACCTTGCTTCTTTGTCCCTCGCGGCTCCACGCCGCTTCGTTAGGTTGACTTTGATCGCTGGAAGAAAATTTTTCCCTCCTGTTGAAAAAACGAAAACAGACTGCTGATAAAACCACACACGCTGCTGAAAATTCCCCAAGGATGGCTTCGCTCGAGCACGAACTCCGTAGCACCCGCGCAGATCTTGATAGAAAAACTCCTGGTTTTACACCTGGCACACCAATTACAGCAAGAGATGAAAAATCCATCCCTTTCGCGCAAAAGTTAACGAACACAAAACAACACGACCGTCCGTCGCCATCTTGAAACCGGAAGTCAGGTTTTCCGTTATGTAAATCCATGGATTCTAGACAATAGACTTTCTAGTTATACCAGTCTCAGGTTTTCTTTTATGTAAATCCATGGATTCCAGACAATAGACTTTCTAGTTATACCAGTCTCAGGTTTTCTTTTATGTAAATCCATGGATTCCAGACAACAGACTTTCTAGTTATACCAGTCTCAGGTTTTCCTTTATGTAAATCCATGGATTTCAGACAATAGACTTTCTAGTTATACCAGTCTCAGGTTTTCCTTTATGTAAATCCATGGATTTCAGACAATAGGCTTTCTAGTTATACCAGTCTCAGGTTTTTCTTTATGTAAATCCATGGATTCCAGACAATAGACTTTCTAGTTATACCAGTCTCAGGTTTCCCTTTATGTAAATCCATGGATTCCAGACAATAGACTTTCTAGTTATACCAGTCTCAGGTTTCCCTTTATGTAAATCCATGGATTCCAGACAATAGACTTTCTAGTTATACCAGTCTCAGGTTTCCCTTTATGTAAATCCATGGATTCCAGACAATAGACTTTCTAGTTATACCAGTCTCAGGTTTTCCTTTATGTAAATCCATGGATTCCAGACAATAGACTATCTAGTTATATCAGTCTCAGGTTTTCCTTTATGTAAATCCATGGATTCCAGACAATAGACTTTCTAGTTATACCAGTCTCAGGTTTTCCTTTATGTAAATCCATGGATTCCAGACAATAGACTTTCTAGTTATACTAGTCTCAGGTTTTCCTTCATGTAAATCCATGGATTCCAGACAATAGACTTTCTAGTTATACCAGTCTCAGGTTTTCCTTCATGTAATCCATGGATTCCAGACAATAGACTTCTAGTTATACCAGTCTCAGGTTTTCCTTTATGTAAATCCATGGATTCCAGACAATAGACTTTCTAGTTATACCAGTCTCAGGTTTTCCTTTATGTAAATCCATGGATTCCAGACAATAGACTTTCTAGTTATACCAGTTTCAGGTTTTTCTTTATGTAAATCCATGGATTCCAGACAATAGACTTTCTAGTTATACCAGTCTCAGGTTTTCCTTTATGTAAATCCATGGATTCCAGACAATAGACTTTCTAGTTATACCAGTCTCAGGTTTTCCTTTATGTAAATCCATGGATTCCAGACAATAGACTTTCTAGTTATACCAGTCTCAGGTTTTCCTTTATGTAAATCCATGGATTCCAGACAATAGACTTTCTAGTTATACCAGTCTCAGGTTTTCTCAATGTTTGTCCTATCCAGTGCCAGTGTCTTTTCTTCACCTCTTTGTTCACTGGTGTTTGTCTAGTTGTCTCCATGAGTTCCACGCTGGTGTTTGTCTAGTTCTCTCCATGAGTGCCACACTGGTGTTTGTCTAGTTCTCTCCATGAGTTCCACACTGGTGTTTGTCTAGTTCTCTCCATGAGTTCCACACTGGTGTTTGTCTAGTTCTCTCCATGAGTTCCACACTGGTGATTGTCTAGTTCTCTCCATGAGTTCCACACTGGTGTTTGTCTAGTTCTCTCCATGAGTTCCACACTGGTGTTTGTCTAGTTCTCTCCATGAGTTCCACACTGGTGTTTGTCTAGTTCTCTCCATGAGTTCCACACTGGTGTTTGTCTAGTTCTCTCCATGAGTTCTACACTGGTGTTTGTCTAGTTCTCTCTATGAGTTCCACACTAGTGATTCTGTCATTCCATTTGATTCCCTCTATTTTGTGCAGGCACTAATTGGTGAATGTTTATACTTTAATTGTAATTGTTTTCATTGTTCTCCACATTTCTAACACATACAGTAGTACTGATTTAACGTTAGAATTAAATATTCAAAGTTTTGTGCCAAGTTTAATTTCTGTTGACCTCCACAAATGTCCCAGTGTTATAAAATCTCCTCCAGCCTTCTGTATTCTAATTCTGACACCTGTATCTGTTCCACCCTCTGTATCTATGCTGCCACTTACACAAGTGTATCTGCCATGAAGCTACTGGGCTATGGGTTGGCCGATTTACTAGCGGCTTTTGTAACTACATTCTTCTTCTGCTCGTACCCAACAAGGGATATGACTAATTCTTCTCTTCTTCTCCAGTTGGCACCATGGTCATCTCTCAGCCTATCACTTGCTGATAGTTATTCTACCATTCTCAACACACTACCCTACTCACTCGAAATGCCACTCGACATAACAGTAGTGGACTCACACAGGATTGAACTCACACAGTAGTCGACTCGAACGCCAATCGTAGTTTCAGGTGTATAATCTTCTACACAAACTAAAAGTAGACAACACCAGTGCAAAAATCAGGTATTCCACAATAATTCTACATCACAACTATCTAAACGTGCACTATATAAGAGTGGCATCAGTGCTGGCCATAACTCTGTATGCATCTACCATGTCCATACTGGACGATGGTTGCACGCAGACTGACTTGTCCCGAGCCCACTTCTTGTCACTTGGGAAGTGAGTTGCAACGTTTTCACATTGCGTGACAAGTACCCACTTTCCATGTTCTGGTGTTCCCTTGCTGAACACCATCATAACCTCTACTCTCCGACCTGGGCTATGGTTTAACTCTGCCATGACGTCATAAGGGTCATGGCAGTATCATTCCGTCTATTAAAGTGAGGTTTCCTGGTTTGATCAATTTATTATCATTTTCTATCTTTTCCTTATGCATTTTTAATTTTTAAGCCTAACTGTTGCGGACGCCCATCCAATGTAAGTTTTTCCCGCATCTAATGTCATGTGAAAGACAGGAGGGCAATGTCATGTGAGAGACAGGAGGGCAATGTCATGCGAGAGACAGGAGGGCAATATCATGCGAGAGACAGGAGGGCAATGTCATCAGCGATATCCAGATCATAGAGACACTGTCAGAGATATCCACTGAATTCCATTTCTGGCAGTGCTTGTTGTCATCATAATCCAGTGTATAGCTGGTAAGAATAGAAGAGGTGGCAAAAGGCAACTCTGTCTCACTAATGCTTTTGTTTTGAATGCCTGTTTGTTTTTCCCTCTTGGGGATTTTGCCCTTCATATCTCTGTATGTTACCTTCATTAAATTAATAATTTAATGTGATATTAAATAAAAGTACGTTGCATATCCTTTACAGGACGTCACAATCGCAAGTCTATGCACTTCATGTCTCTATACGTTGCCTTAACCTATCACAATACTAGGAAATGTGTGGAAGTCAAAGTAATGTACATTTAGCACAAAATTTTCAAAAATGCTTAACTCTGTTTAATCAGCACTACTTTACGAATTGTCGGTACCTGAGGCTTAGTGGTAGTTGATAGTCTCACAATCCTGACATACCAGCTTCAAAGTCAGGGATTAGGGAGCAGATCACTTGGCATTCTTGTTCACAATGGTATGAGTGTCAGCCATTCAGAATACAATGGCAAACTGCTGAACATAAAATTGTCTAGAAAATCACAAACAGCCAATAAATGTTGGGGTTGACAGGGATGTGCTGTAAAGGACATGCAACTAACTTTATGGATCAAACACACGGAGAATAACTGACAAAATTACTAATAAACTACAAACATGTATTAACTGGTGCCTATGCAGAATAGGAATAAAGTGGCATGAGAGAATCACCAATGTGGAGCTCATGGAGAGAACTAAACAAATTCTAGTCAATCAAGAGGTGAGAGAAGGACAGACACTGGGTTGGACACATTAATAACATCTGATAATGGTATCATAAAAGTCCCTTGTCTATAACCAACAGGACCAATGAAATAGAGGGATGCCTAAAAACACAAGCAGAAGAGAATTAGAGACAGAGAGGAATAATATGGGGAGGACATGGAGGGAGCTGAAAAAGATAGCAAAGGTTAGGATGGCTTGATGCAAGTTGTTTATGGGTCTGCATTCTAATAAGAGATAAAGGGCACAAAAAGATGAGATATAAACTACAGTTTCACATTTTTAAGACCTCTTCTGTATGTATTCTCTGCCAGCATAGTAAAATATGTATGTACTAGCTGACCCGGCCCAGTCCTTGGCGATTTATCTATCTATCTATCTATCTGATAACCCGGCCGTCTATCTATCCACCTGCCTACCTATATCTATCTGTCTGTCTGATGACCCAGCCCTGCTGTCTATCTATCTATCTACCCACCTACCTACCTATGTCTATCTATCTGTCTGGCGACCCAGCCCGGCTGTCTGTCTATCTATCCATCCACCTACCTACCTATATCAATCTATCTGTATGACGATCCAGCCCGGCTGTCTGTCTGTCTATCTATCTATCTATCTATCTATCTATCTATCTATCTATCTATCTATCTATCTATCTATCTATCCATCCATCCAACGCCTATCTAAAACAGATGCATTATTTTCATGAAAACTTTGAAGATGCCTTAACATTTTTTTATCACTTTGTTTATAGTGCATATGACCTGAAATAAAAATAGAAAATTAAAAATATAGATAGAATAGAAGAATAGATATTTAGATTGATAGCTTCAAAGGATATGCAACTAACTTTCTCTCACAAAAAACTACAAAAAAAAAAAAACTTTTATTGAGTGTTAAAATCGGTGATAAGTATTGTTCGTGTTTTTACAGAGAGTTGCACAAATTTACAAACATTTTATTCATTGGAACATTTTACATTGACTTTTAAGGAAACATTGCAAACAACAACAAGATTGTACACCAATATTATTTCTCCTGCCGCCCCCTCACCTGTTGCCTCCAACCCCACCAAAACCATCACCACCACTCGGTAATGATTGTCATGGCAGCATAACTTGTTAGAACCAACCAGTGAGGGCGGCAGCAGCATCAACAACAACATCATCAAAATGGTGGGTAAGGGGGATGTGACAGTATACTAGTTTACAATGCAGAAAAGGTAGTTGTTGCATTTGTATTGTTTGTGTTTTTACATGTGTTCTGTGTTCAGTATTTGTGTACGTGTATTTACAGAGCGTTGCATGTGGGCATGTAGGTGACATATGTATAATATTACAACAATTTATTCACTGGCATATTTACATATGAAAGAGGGGATTTTGGGGGGGGGGGGGGGGAATGTTACCCAACATTTTTTAATTTTACTAAGTTTGTTTCTCCTGTCATACCCTTCACCAATTGGCTCCCAAACCGCCAACACCATCACCGCCTCTTCGGTAATGATGGTAATGGCAGTAAACTTTTTAGAACCAAACCAGTGAGGGTGGCAGCAGTATCCACAGCAACAGTAACAAGCGGGGAGATGATGGATTATGATACTGATAAACAGTGAACATAAAATTAAACACATAGTAGCAATCAAACCATAACAGTAAAATAGTAATGCAGAGCTACATACTTGATCTCAGTAAGAAAGCATGGTAATAGTAGTACAAATGCATTTGTATTATTAGTGTTGTTACATACGTCCTGTGTGTTCAGTATTTGTGTGCGGGTGTGTGACATGTGCATATCTTATTCCTTGGACATATTTACATGTGATAGGGGGGTAACAAAGTAAAATAAAAAAAAAAAAAAAACCAAAAAGCTTCCCATTTTTGTTTCCCTTGCCACACTCTCACCTGTAAGTCCCACTCCACCAATGCCCTCATACCCCTAGGGTAATGATGGTAAAGGCAGGATAACTATTTGAACCAAAAGGTGAGGGTATCAGCAAAGGAAATATCAACCATGAGCAGGGGGGGGGAGGCACATGGGAGATGAGGTTATATATTAATAATGATGACAATCATAATAATGGTAAAAATAAACATACTAAAGGTAATAACAGCAATGATATAGCAGCAATGATAATAATAGTAATGATAATGAGTTTTCTAATTCTATTTTTTTTGTTGCTGACTCCCTCCGCATTCCAGTGCATTATTTTAAGTTTTTGTTTAGTATGGCCAGCTGTTCTATTCTTATGTCCCCTGGCTCTACAGGACATCTGAGAAGGACCTCCAGTAGTTGGGGTTGGGCCCTTTCGAGACATAGGGCCTGACACTGCACCTGCCTGGGGGTCCAAAGCAGGGCGAGCACCATAACTTTTAGCAGTAGTCGACATATTCCATTTTGCGTAATTGCGTGGCATCCTGATTTCTGTGGTGCACCTCCTGGCTGGTTTGCCCTCGTCTTCAGCATCTTTCCTTTGCTAGAGCAGACTGTGGTCTCAATCGAATTTAGATGTGTACACACGCACACACATGTCTGCACATGCATGTATGTGTATACACATCTAGAGCACACTGGTTATTTTCCGGCACCAGATACTCGCCGTCGCCCCTTCTCCTGTTAGTGGAAACAGTTCCGCCACATGAAGACCAGGAGTTGGACTTTTGCTGCATAGGTTATGTATTCACGAGCCATTGGGGTATTTAAGCAATGTTGGGCGCTCACCCTAACACTGCGCCCCGGCTACATACAGCAACATTTGGAACCGTGTGTGTAAATGAGGTGCATCTCTGTCTGTCTATCTTGTTAGTCATATGGCTGTCTGTATGATACGCTCCTGTCTTTGTCTTTGTGGATCATGGTTGCTAAATGTTGTGTTCTGCTTCGTATCGTGTTTTTTTTTAGTAAGTCCCAGTATTGTGTGATGTTCTCAGTTGGTATATTGTATGTGTATGAGCTGTGTCATGTATTGTACATATTCTGGGTGTTTCAGGAGTGTGTTATTAAATTTCCAGTGTGGTGACCGTTTGTATGGCTGCGTATCTGTGCTGATGTTTACTAGTATGCCTTTGTGGTCTGTGAAGTCTAATGTTTCCCATAGGTATTTGGTTTGTATGATGTGATGTGTTGAGGGTGTCTAAATCCTGTCTAATCTAGATGATTTGTTGTGTGTTTTGTCTGTGTATGTTTTGTCTCTACTGTCGGGGTGTGTATGTCTGAATGCGTATTTGAGGGTTTGTGTATAGATGATATTTCGTAGTGTATCTAGTTGATGTAAGCTGTCCCTGCCGGCTCTCCTCAGGTGTGTTCTTACTTCAACTCCTGTTACGTCTAAATCTTCAAGAACATAATTGTACTCTCCGGCAATAACAATATTTTGTCCCTGTGTCTGTGTTAATATATCGTCTAACTGTTTGTAAAATAAAGGTGAGTAATTTGTAGTTGGGTGGTGCATGTATGTTCACGATGACAAATGTGTGTCGTTTTTTACCTGAACTGTGCAAATCCTACCCTGCTCGTCTCTGTGTGTTCTAAAAATAGTCCATGTGTCAGAAATCTGCAAAATGCCTGTCCCTGACCCGACGTTATGTTTCGCCAAACTGAAACATGAGTTTCTTAATCATAACCATGTTACTAGTTCTGCTGCCTGAAAGTCTGTTTTAATATTAGTTTCTTGTAATAAAATTAAGTCGGGTTTGTGTTTGTGTATGATTGTGATGTGTTGTAATTTCATTTTCATTACACGAATGTTTAAACTAATAAATACTTAAATTGTCAGCCATTTAAAAAATAATTTAAAACTAAATAATGAGTAAGTTAAAGTTGATACCTTTTAATGTCTTGTCTTCAGTTTTGGATTTTATCTCCCTCTGTGGTGTTTCTTTCGTGGTTGTCGTTCTCCTCTTGGTCTCCGTCGTCGGTGTCAGAATCTGTGTTTATGAAGAACGGCCCTTCCGCATCGCTGTTTTCGTCCTGTTTGTCTTGTGTTTTTGTAGATTTCTTGGTTGGTTGAAAGGGGACATTCCCTTCCTCCTCTTCTTTCACGTCCTTGCTGGGTGACGAGTTTCTTCTCTCCCCCATTGTTGTTTTCTGCCGTGGTTGACGATTTGAAAACCGTCATCTTCGTTTTCCTGTGTTGCCGTTTTAGTCGCTGTTGTTGAGTCCTCGACTGGCCTCGTGGGCTCCTTTCTGCCGGCTGCATCGACGCCATCTTGGACTGTGTGATTCGTATTTGCTTTCTCCCCGAGTGCCGGAAAATCGTTGTTTGAGAGCTCTGGGGTGTTTTTATTTTTGTCTTTTCGGGTTCTCCGGGTCGGGCATTTGTTTGCCCAGTGGGAGTCCAATCCACATGTCGGGCATTGGGTTCTACGACCAGGCATCATGAACAAGATGTGATCTCCAGTAATTTTCCCAGGCGCTGTGATTTTGGCATACTGCGGCACCAGTTTTGTGGGGGTACACAGCACGCCCCACTTTCCACCACCGTACCGAATGTGGAAAACTTCCACATTTTCATCACCAATTGTCTGATTCACAATGAACTTAACTCCCTCTGGAGGAATCGTGTTGGGGAGCCAATGAATAGTCACTCGCTCCCTTTCCCTTTCCAAGTGTTCGATCCACACCTCCCTCTGTCTGCAACTTTACTTTCCTGCCATGCAGGCCCTTGTAAACTGCCACATGGGCAGCCTGACTCAGGTTCACAAACCACAGCATGGGAGATTCATATCGGTAAATGTCAGATACTCCACCAGAAGGCACCCCGCATGGGCCGAGCAACGTGCTAGCAATTAACGTCGGGCGTGCCCTTGGCCGCCGCCCCAGGTCCGGTAATAGTGAGAACTAACGTACCTTTCTTGTGAAGCGATGTCCCCTCCAGAAAACGGCCGATGTTGACTGATTCCATGCTGTCGAATGGATGCAAGACTGCTATTGAAGAAGTCCGGAAATATCACCACAATGAAAATCTAAAACTTGAAAGATTTATGCATTTTCACTTTGTTTACACCAGACATGAATGAGATATGAAACCAAAAAATTACATTAATAGCTTTTATTGAGTGTTAAAATCGTTGCAAAATGTATTGTTCGTGTTTTTACAGAGCGTTGCATGTGGACGTGTAGGTAACATATGCACAAAATTTCTAACATTTTATACATTTGAACATTTATTCATTGACATTGTTGTAAAGAAATATTTTAAAACAAAACGCGTGATGGTAGTGCGCCGTTATTAATTTCCTTGCTGCCTCGCTCTCCTGTCAGCTCCAAAACTCCTACCAAATACCATCACCACCCCTCGGTGATGATGAACATGGCAGTGCAAAACTGTTAAGAACCAACCGGTGAGGGCAGCAGCAGAAAACAACAATCACAGTATCAAAAAGGTGGGAAAGGGGGATGTGACAGTATACGGGTTTACAAAGCCATACATGTTGATAATGATAACAATGATAATAATGCAAATAACAACCAAATACATCAATAATAATAATGACAAAGATTAAAACTGCTAAGGGTGATAACAGCAATGATAATAAACAGCAATGATAATAATAGTTATGATAAGGATCCCATTTTCCAAACATGTGATTCCATTTGCTAAAATGATTATTGTAGGAATGATGTATACATGAAATACATCTATAATAACAATGACAAAGAATAAAACTACTAAGGGTGATAACAGCAATGCTAATAACAGCAATGATAATAATATAATAGTTATGATAATGATCACATTTTCCAAACATGTGATTCCATTTGCTAAAACGATTATCTTAGGAATGGTGTTAAACATGGCAGGCACATACAATTGCAACCTGCACTGTTCAATAATATAGTAGGTGTAAAAGGAGTTGGTTATCTTTTTTCTCCTTGCTTATTTTTTTTTTTTTTGGGTCTTAATTTTAAGGGTTCATTCCCCCCCCCCCCCTCCTTTAAAAAAATTAAAAAAATAAACAAGCATTTGTATCAGCATAAATATTTACAATCTCATTGGTTTGGTAACCATCTGTGATTTTGTATCCATTCATTCAACATTCACTCCCTTTTTCCTGTTTCTTTCTCACACTCATGTATACTAAATTTGATATCATAAAGAAGAGTACTTGCATTTACTCTGGAGATATCTGTGATATTTTGTGTTTATAGCATAAGAAAATACCCATTTGCATGTTTCATTTCTTGAACACATTAACATGTGAAATGGGGGTAACATGGGAGATGATGGTTATATATTAATAATGATAACAGTAATAATAATGCAAATAAACCACTAAATACATCAATAATAATAATGACAAAAAGCAAACCTACTAAGGGTGATAACAGCAATGATAATAAACAGCAATGATAATAATAGTTAAGTTAATGATCACATTTTCCAAACCTGTGATTCCATTAGCTAAATGATTAACTTTGGAATGGTGTTAAAATAGCATAGCAGGTACAAACAATTGCAAATTGCAATGTTAAATAACAGTATTAGTAAGAGGAGTTGGTTATCTTTTTTCTCCTTGCTTATTTTTTATTTTTTGTCTTAATCTCTGGAGGTGTCTGTGATATTTTGTGTTTACAACATAGGAAATTTATCCATTTGCATATTCCATTTCTTGAACCAATTTACATGTGAATGGGGCTTTACAATGAAAAGGGAGAAATCTTTACATTTTTGTTTCCCTTGCCACCCTCTCACCAATTGGGTCCACTCCACCAATGCCCTCATCACCCCTCTCTGGGCAATGATGGTAATGGCAGGATAAATATTGAAACCAAACTGGTGTGGGTATCAGCAAATACAACAACCATGAGCTAGGGGTGGGGGGGGGGGGGGGGGGGAAGCACATAGGAAATGGTTTTTTTAAAAATTACTAATGATGACAATAATAACAATGACAAGAAGAAGCATACTGAGGGTAATAACAGCAATGATAATAACAGCAATGATAATAATAGTTATGAAAATGGTAACATTTTTACAACATGTGATTCCATTTGCTAGGATGATTTTCTTAGGAATGGTGTTAACATAGCATAGCAGGTACATCCAAATGCAAACTGCAGTTTTTAATAATAGTTAGTAATAGTAAAGGAGTTGGTTATTTTCCCCTCTGTTTTTGTTTTCCCTAACTGTAAGGGTTCATTCATTTTTTCCCCCTTTGCTCTCTTTCTTTTTTTTAAAATAAAAATTAACCAAGCATTTGTATTAACACAAGTTTTTACAGTATCATTGGTTTGGTAACCATATGTGATTTTGTATTCATTCATTCAACACTCACTCACATGATTCAAAGGGGGTGACAAGGAGAAAGGGAAGTCTTTACATTTTTGTTTCCCGCGCTACCCTCCCACCAATTGTTCAACTCCACCAATGCTCTTATGACCACCCTTAATGATGGCACAGGCAGGATAAATTTTTGAACCAACCAGTGGGGGTAGTAGCAAAGGCAACAAACCATAAGTAAAGGGGGCACAGGGGAGATGAAGTTGTACATTAATAATGATGATATCAATGTTACTTGTAACATTAATGATACTAAGGATAATAAGGTAAATACTGAATACAAGGAAAAGGGAAATCCTTACATTTTTGTTTCCCTCACCATACTCCCACCAATTTGCTCCACTCCACCAATGCTCTCATGACCACCCTTAATGATGGCACAGACAGGACAAATGTTTGAAACAACCAGTGGGGGTAGTAGCAAAAGCAACAAACCATAAGCAAGGTGGAGGTGGCACGGGGGAGATGAAATTGTAAAATACTAATGATGATATCAGTAATACTTATAAAATTAATGATACTAAGGATAATAGGGTAAGTACTGAATACAAGGAAAAGGGGAAGTCTTTACATTTTTGTTTCCCTCACTACACTCCCACCAATTGGTTTCACTTCCACCAATTCCCAAATGGCCACTCTAATGATGGTACAGGCAGGACAAATGTTTGAGACAATCAGTGGGGGTAGTAGCAAAAGCAACAAACCTTAAGTAAAGGTGGGAACATGGGAGATGAAGTTGTAGATTAATAATGATGATATCATTAATACTTATAAAATTAATGTTACTAAAGATAATAAGGGTGAGATAATGATAGTAATAATAGTAATGATAATGATAATAGTATAAAATAATAATAATAAAAATTACATTACATAGGAAGGAAAAAAAAAACATTTAATGTGATGTCGAAAAGAAATAAAGGAAGAGTAAAACATATAATGTGACGTCGAAGAGAAATAAAAAAAATGGGTTAGAAAATTTTCACGTTTCTAAAATAGATGCGTTATTTTTATGAAAACTTTGAAGATGCCTTAAAGTTTTTATCACTTTGTTTATAACTCATGTGACTGTAGATAACTTCTTTAAACATTTTATAAGACTTAAGAAAAATACAATTAGTTAAATTACATAATATAGCAATTATACTAAAAGTTATGTCCCTTGATATAACTTTTGTTTCTTAAGTTAAGTCCCCTTGCAGTATTTTAATTAATGTTAATTTATTAAGTAACAAACTGTTTTAAAATTAAATAACTATGTCAGTTGGCTCCGCGGGAATGAGAAGGACATCTGTACAAAATGTCATCTCAATCAGATGGACCATAAGGGAACGCATAAAGGACAAACAAACATTCTCTTATATATATATATATATATATATATATATATATATATATATATATATATTCTCTTCTGAAGCTTCAGATTGTGATCACGAGTAAAAGGTGCATCTCAATCACCACAGGTGTAAGACTTCTCTTATATAAGCATCTCATGTGGTGCATCAAATGACCAGCATAGTAAAATATGCAACACAATCATCACTTTTGTAAGTCTGTCCAGTATGTGCCCTCTTGTTGCACTTCTGATAGCGAAATTAAGCAAAAGGATGCACCTCAGTCATCACTTTTGTAAGGTTTCAACAAGTGATTCAGCACATGGCCAGCTTGAGTACAAGATGTACCACAATCATCACACTTATAAGTTGTCCTCCTGTCTGTGTTCTCACATGGTACATCAATGGGCCAGCATGAACAAAGAAGAGAACCACAACAGTCATCACATTTATAAGCTTTACTCCCGTAAATGTTTTCCTGTGGTATCTCAGAAATGAACTAAGTAAAAGGTGCACTACAATCATAATTGTAAAGCATGTATTTTCTTGCTAGACATCATTAATTCAACCCAAACGAAATGACTATGGTGCCGACTGTAATAGTGATCATTCACCAGTATGTGGACAAATAAAAGTAAGATTAAAGGGAGGGGAAAAAATGGTTAGGAACATGAGACTTAATAAAGAGGTTCTGAAAGTAGATAAAGAAATTCAAGAACAATACATAGTGATTGTGAAAAACAGGTACAATGCAATAGCTAAAATACAGAGTATAAATGAATAATGAGAAATGTTAAGGGACTCCATTCATCAAACTAGCAAAGAAATATTACCGGAGAGAAGTCAAATAGCTAAGAAAAAATGGATGGCTGAAGAAATCTTAATGCTGATGGAAAATGAAAACAGAGTAAACATGATAAACTAGTATATGCTAAGATAAATAAAGAAATAAAAGATAAATGTTGGAAAGCAAAAGAAAGATGGTTAAATGAGCAGCGCAAAAAATTAAATTAAATGCCATTAAAGATTCAAAAAATATGCACAGACAAATCAGTGAGCTCACAGGAAGAAAAATAAGAATAAATACAGGGTGTTTGAAATCAAAAACAGAAAATATATTATTGGAGGATGGTGATATAATGAAGAGGTGGAATGAGTATATAAGAGAATTATATGATGGGGAAAGGGAAGAATTAACAGAAGAAAGTAACTTAGAAGATCCACCTATTCTAAAAGAAGAAGTCGCTGACGCTATGAAATATATGAAGAAAGGAAAAACAGCTGGACTAGTATTTATAGCTATACCAAAAAGACCAGGAGCAATTGAATGTGAAGATTTTCGTAAAATTAACCTCATAAACCATATCACTAAGCTTCTGCTCAGAATCATAATGAGAAAAACCAGAAAGAAAATAAAAATGGAAATTAGTGAAGAACAGTATGGATATGTGGAGGGAAAGGACACAAACAATGCAAATATATACATTACAGACACTAATAGAAAGGTCAACAGAGAAACAGAAAGACATATTTATGCTCCATAGATTATACTAAGGCATTTGATAGAGTAAAACATGATGAGCTGATTAAAATGTTGGAAGATATTCAACATTGATGGGAAAGATTTAAGAATAATAAAGAATATTTACTGGAACCAAGAAGCAGCAATTAAAATTGGAAATAAAGAGGGTAGTTATGAACACTTACAGCTAGGAGTACGACAGGGATGTGTCTTGTCACCAATCTCTTCTCCCTATATAGCGAAGTAATAATGAGAGAGATCAAAGAGATGCCAGGAATACTAGTCAGAGGTTATAATATAAATAATATATGCTATGCAGATGACCTATCTAGACCAACAAGCAGCAGTCAGAATAGATGGCGAGACATCAGACTGGTTTGACATCAAGCAAGGAGTCCATCAGGGATGTGTGCTGTCCCCCTATTTGTTTAACCTGTACGCCGAAAATATAATGAGAAATGTAAGAGATGATATAAATATGGAGCTATATGATGCCCTAAATATCGGTAGTCTTGACATACCAGAGATTCGGTATGCTGATGATACAGTATTGCTATCCACAACACAGACTAGTATAGAAAACCTAATAGCCTCAACCCAATTGAATAGTGAAAATCACAACTTGTATCTTAACATTGCAAAAACAAAGATAATGCATACAGATAAAACCACTATGGAGAAAGAAATATATGTTAATGAGGAAAAATTGGTGGTGGACAATTTTGAATATCTTGGGTCATTGATTACCAACAACGGTGACACAATGAAAGAAATTAAACGACGACTATCAATTGCTCTTCAAAGACTAAAACAACTGAATAAATTATGGAATGGGACAAAAAGAACTACAAAAATTAGATTTTTAAAGAGCATGCATCTTTCCCATTGCAACATACGCCTGTGAGACCTGGACACTTACTAAACAAGCTGAACAGCGCATAAATGCCTTTGAATATAAATGTTATAGAGTTCTAAGAATATCTTGGGTAAAGAAAAGAACAAATGCATCAATACTTCAAGAGCTGAATATTGAAGCAGGTTGGCTATTAAAGACGATAAAACAAAGAAAATTGAAATATTTTGGTCTCTTGAAATGTCACTAAAGTTTGGAGAGAACAATAATGGAGGGGTATATGCCTGGGAAGAGGGGAAGAGGAAGGCCAAAGAGAAGATGGGTGCAGGATGTGGCGGATGATCTCCAGATGGGTGTATCGGACGCGCAACATCTTGCTTATGATCAAGAGGCTTTCCAGAAAGTTTTTATGGGAGCGAGGTTCTGCAAAGGACATGTTACTGAATGAATGAATGAATGCAGATGACACAGTATTGGTGGCAGATAAATCAACAGACCTACAACAATTGTTGGACACTGTAGTAACAGAGAGTGCAAGGAAAGGACTCTCCTTGAATATCAAGAAAACAGTAACAATGGTGATATCAAAGAAAATGGTGACACCAAAATGTGACATAGAAATAGAAGGAAAAATTCTTAACCAAGTGGATAATTTTAGATACCTACGGGCATTTGTGACATCAGATGGAAGATGTACAACAGAGATTAAGAGCAGAATAGGGCAAGCAAATGCCACATTTAAGAAAATGAAGAGTATCTTTTGCAATAAGTCACTATCACTGAATGTAAGAAAGAGAGTGCTAAAATGCTATGTAGAACCAGTTTTGCTGTATGGCAGTGAATCTTGGAATGTAAATGAACAAATTAAGAAGAAATCAGAAGCAACAGAGATGTGGTTCCTGAGACAAATGTTGCGAATTCCTTGGACTGCCAGAGTAAATAACAACGACTGCCTGAAACAGGCTAATAAAACAAGAACATTATATACAACAATAAGACAGAGACAAACATCTTTCTTCGGTCACGTGATGAGAAGAGAGGCATTGGAGAAAATCGTGACAAATGGAAAGATCAAGGGGAAGAGAGGCAGAGGCAGACCATGAGAAATGATGCTGCATGGATTGAGACAGTGGCATGGAGGAATATCAGCAGCAGAGTTGATCCAGAAAACCAAAGACCAAGATCTGTGGAGAGCCATGAATGCCTAAGTCAGCCGGCAGGGCACTTGATGATGACCTCAATCAATACATTTGTAAGGCTTCTCTCCTGTATGTGTTCTCAAGTGGTACGCTAAATGGTCAGTGTGAGTAAAAGATGATCACAATCATCACATTTGATTAAGGTTTCTATCATGTATGTGTTCCTTGGTGCACCTGTAGATTACCAGGAAGAGTAAAAGATGCACTACAATCATCTCATTTGTAAGGTTTCTCTCCTGTATGTTTTCTCTTGTGGTACATCAAACCAAAAGACTGAGTGAAAGTTGCACCACAATCATCAAGTTTGTAGGGTGTATTTCCTGTATGTGTAATTTTGTGCAATTTCAGGCTGCGATGGCAAGTAATGCAAGCACTACATTCATCACATTTGTAAGGTTACCTCTTGCATGTTTCCTTTTGTGGCATTTCAGGATGACAGAGTAAAGCAAGCACTACAATCACCATATTTGTAAGGTTTCTTTCCTGTATGTTTTCTCAAGTGGTACATTAAATGGCCGTCGGTCTCCCTGGTCGAGGGAGTTAGCAGCTTTCTCCATAACCCCAATACTCGCATGGTTGATGTGAGCACACGAGAATTGAAAGCAGTTCGAGTCGCACCAGTGACATATGAGAGCATGGAACCGGTCGCTCAGAAAGTTGTGGCGTGCTGATGAGCATAATCTAGCCTAGGAATCAACATACAGCTGAAAGATGCTGATGTTGACCGCAATATCCTGAAATAGGATGGAAACGCACGGGGGAAAAAAAAACATTAAATGGCCAGTATGAGTAAAAGATGCACCACAATCATATTTGTAAGATTTCTCTCCTGTATGTGTTCTCACGAGGTACACTAATTGGCTGAAGTGAATAAAAGATACACCACAATCATCACATTTGTAAGGTTTCTCACCTGCATGTGTCCTCAAGTGGTACAATAAATGGACAGCATGAGTAAAAGATGCATCACAATAATCTTCTTCTTTCGTTCACTTGAAATATGCCTATAACTGCAATATTGTCTCCTGTACGAATTCAACCGTCTTTAGTTCACACAGCGGTCCATAGAGTCCATCTTGCACCATTGTCTATCCAGGCCAGAAGGTTTGCCTAGATATGTTACATTTTGGGGAGTCTTGGAGTATGTGCTCTGCTGTCTGCGACACCAATCCACATGTGCACATGGTGGAGTCACCAATTTTGAATTTTGTATACATGTGGTTGCGTAATCTATTGTGCCCTGTTCTGAGGCGCAGAATGACTTCTTCTGGTCTGTCCATAATGTGGTAGTCATCTTGAGCAGGTTTTGGTGGCTTTCTGACTGATTTGATCATTCTTTTCATTTGGTGGTATGTGACGGGCAAATCAGGCTGTTCTTCTTTTGCTCCTTCCTTAGCCAATCGATCAGCTCTTTTGTTTCCGGGTACTCCACAGTGGGATGGTATCCACTGTATGGTGACCTTATGCTGACTGCTAAGTTCAGAAAGTAGTGTCCTTAGTACTGGCAATTTTCCAGAGAGGAGCGCCTCGAGTACTAATTTTGCATCTGTCAATGGCACCACAGGTTGTGTACCATGGCTGGTATTTAGTAATTTCTCTGTTGCTATCTTGATTGCCTCAATTTCAGCATCATAGTTATGGCAGTATGTTGCTGTTGGTACTCTGGCCGCATGTACACTCCCGCTCCTCCATTTCGAACAGCATTTTGTGCTGACCCATCTGTGTAAACTCGGATCCAAAGGTCCTGTGGGTATTCTTCATCAAGGAAGCTGAGAGTGGCTGTTCTGCGCTGCACACTGTTCTGCTCTTCCTTGTAAATATTCCTCTCACTTTTGTCTGGATTTGTAATGATAGTCTAGGCTAATCTTTCCATGGAGTTCGCTCTGGAATAGCTGTTAGGGGGATACCAAGTGAGGGCAGATCGGTGGTTTCTCTGCAGTTGTTTGGCCTGGTGGAAAAAAACTACTTCATTTCAACTGCCCCATAGCTAAGATTTGAAAATCTGTTCCTCATAGGGTGGCCTGGCAAGCTGAGGAACTTCTTTGCTTGCATTAGCATTTTTGTATCTCTGCGCTCTCTCAGTGCTTGTGTTCTCCCTATCCCCTCCACAGGGGGTGATCTCATCCCTCCCGCCGTGACTCCAAGTGCTTGATCTTGCACCCTGCCAGTCCCTGCAGTGCTGAACACCATGCAGCTGACCCGCACCTCAGGCGCGGTTGCATGCTCTGTTGACAAACTTTGCTAAGCACTTTCCCACTGGCTCCCCATGTGGTTCCACTCAGCTCTCTCAGGATGGCCATTCGCATTCTAGCCTCTGCTACTGCTTTGTTGATGTGCCCTCTCCATGTCAGCCTGCCATCAAATGTTACTCCAAGCTATGTTGGTTCTGTATCTTCTCTTAGGGGTGTTCCATTATTTGGATGAGCCCTGCCTTTTGTTTTGGAGAGAGGGTAAATAGAGTGCACCACAATCATCACATTTGTAAGGTTTCTCTCCTGTATGTGTTCTCTTATGGTACATCAAACGAGAAGGTTGAGTAAAAGTATCACCACAATTATCACATTAGAAATGTTTCTCTCCTTTATGTATCCTTTTGTGGCATTTTAAGTTGCGAGAATTATTAAAACAAGAACTACAATCATCACATTTCTGACATTACTCTCCTGTATGTGTTCTCAAGTGGTATACTAAATGTCCAGAGTCAGTAAAAGATGCACCACAATCATCATATGTGTAAGGCTTCTCTCCTCTGTGTGTTCTTTTGTTCAACTTCAGGCTGCAAGCAAAAGTAAAAGATGCACCACATTTGTAAGGCTTCTCTCCTGTATGTGTTCTCAAGAGTTGCACTTACTTGGAATATTGAGTAAAAGATGCGCCACTGTCACATAGTGTTCCAGTTTCTCCAGTTTACAGACGAGTATAAATACTTTTCTATGAAAAGAGAATTTCATGTGTAAGCGATTGGCGTCGCCTTATAAGGTAACGCATGCCAGAGTTGAGAACGAGGCGGAATTTGGCGCTGGGGCTCCAAATAGAATGCGTTGGGAAGCTCTTCCCTGGGCAGACCAGACATAGTCACTTGAGTCTGAACGTTCCCCCTAAGCAGATGTAGTTCTATCGGGAGGGTGTTCGTTTTTTTTTCGCCAACAGTGCCTCCTTTTGCTGATGGTGAGCGGAATATTGTTTTTTGAATGATAATATTTGAGTTATATGATAAATGTAATACATGTAAGCATTTTGAAGTTTGAAACTGCAACATTACTTCTGTAAGAAAACAGCCTGAGGTTCGAACTTTGCATCTCGAACGTCTATACCACTGTCCCATATTCCTATGCTTACAATTCAGATCATGCTGTGATTGCTAATTCATATTCTGGTGAATAATATCTTGATATAATTTGCAAATTCTATGCAGAGTTAAATATATCTTCACCTTTCGGTTCAATATTCTCTTGAGAAGAGACTATCTTTACTAGACTTCTAGTAAACTATCTATGTGCTAGATAGTGCATTTGTTAAGATTCATAACATGTAAGCATACATATTGAGTGTGAATCTTCACGTCATCTGTGTACGGAATATGCCGGGGAGGGAAGTTAAGTGGGTGTGTATGACAGCCTGGGGAAACCGTTAGTTAGGACACCCCATTGCTTCAGACGGTTTGGTGGGTCCTGTATGTCCTGTTGGCTAAGTCCAATTCATGAGAACGGCTTACATACCTACATACTCATTTCTACCTGCAGTAAATCGTGCAGTTTTGCTTGCCAAAATAACAAGACATTGGAGCAGATATTTACAACCCCCAAACAGTTTAGTCAAAGACACTCCCGGTAATGTTCTAGAACAGATTGTTGTACTCTCATAGTGTGGGTGTTATCATGTGTAGGTGAGAGTATATATTTTTTGGTATCTGAGTTTGTCTTGTTCGTTAGGTGTGTCTTATCGTGAGGTGGGTAGGGTCAATTTAGACGACTGCCATGTAGCTGATTGTTGGAGATTCAGACTGCCAACAAGAGTAAAAGATGCACCACAATCATCACATTTGTAAGGTTTCTCTCCTGTATGTGTTCTCTTGTGATACATCAAACCAGATTGAGTAAAAGCTGTACCACAATCATCACATTTATAAGGTTTTTCTCCTGTATGTTTTCTCTTTTGTGATTAATCAAACCAGAAGATTGAGTAAAAGCTGGACCATTATCATCACATTCGTAAGGTTTCTCTCTTGTATGTGTTCTCTTGTGGTTAATCAAACTAGAAGCATGGGTACAAGATGCACTAAAATTATCACATTTGTAAGGTTTCACTCTGGTATGTGTTCTCTTGTGGTCATTCAGACTGTAAGAAAAAGCAAAAGTTGCACAACAATCATCACATTTGTAAGGTTTCACTCCTGTATGTGTTTTCTGGTGGTACATCAAACCAGAAGATTGAGTAAAAGCTGAACCACCATCATCACATTTGTAAGGCTTCTATCCTGTATGTGTTCTTTTGTGGCATTTCAGGTTGCCAGATTGAGTAAAGCAAGCACCACAATTATCACATTTGTAAGGTTTCTCTCCTCTATGTGTTCTCAAGTGGTACAATAAATGCTCAGTGTGAGTAAAAAATGCACCACGATAATTTTCTTTTTTCGTTCACTTAAAATATGTCCATAACTGCAATGTTGTCTCCTGTATGAATTCAACTGTCTTTAGTTCACACAGTGGTCCATAGAGTCTATTTTCCACCATTGTCTCTCCAGGCCAGAAGGTTTGCCCAGATATGTTGTATTTTGGGCAGTCTTGAAGTATGTGCGATGCTGTCTGAGACGCCAATCCACATGTGCACATGTCACATTAGAAATGCTTCTCTCCTGTATGTGTTCTTTTATGGACCTTCAGATTGCCAGCTTGAGTAAAAGATACGCCACAGTAATCACATTTGTAAGGTTTCTCTCCTGTATGTGTTCTCATGTGGTAGATCAAACCAAAAGATCCAGTAAAAGCTGCACCACAATCATCACATGTGTAAGGTCTTTCTCCTGTATGTGTTCTTTTATGGAACTTCAGATTGCCAGCTTGAGTAAAAGATAAGCGACAATAATCACATTTGTAAGGTTTCTCTCCTGTATGTGTTCTTTTATGGACCTTCACACTGCCAGCATGAGTAAATGATGCACCACAATCATCACATGTGTAAGGCTTCTCTCCTGTGTGTGTTCTTTTGTGCATCTTCAGACTGCAAGCAACAGTAAAAGATGCACCACAATCACCGCATTTGTAAGGCTTCTCTCCTGTATGTGTTCTCAAGTGTTGCACTAAGTATTTATGATGAGTAAAAGATGTGCCACAAACATCACATGTGTAAGGTTTCTCTCCTGTATGTTTTCTCTTGTGGCAGATCAAACCAAAAGATCGAGTAAAAGCTGCACCACAATCATCACATGTGTAAGGTCTTTCTCCTGTATGCGTTCTTTTATGGAACTTCAGACTGCCAGCTTGAGTAAAAGATAAGCCACAATAATCACATATGTAAGGTTTCTCTCCTGTATGTGTTCTTTTATGGACCTTCAGACTGCCAGCATGAGTAAATGATGCACCACAATCACCACATTTGTAAAGTTTGTCTCCTATATGTTTTCTCTTGTGGAGATTCAGATTGCCAACAAGAGTAAAAGATGCACCACAATAATCACATGTGTATGGTTTCTCTCCTGTATGTGTACTCAAGTGGTGCATCAAACCAGTAGATTGAGTAAAAGCTGCACCACAATCATCACATTTGTAAGGTTTCTCTCCTGTGTGTGTTCTCTTGTGGCTACTCAAATTAGAAGAATGGGTAAAAGCTGCACCACAATCATCACATTTGTAAGGTTTCTCTCCTGTATGTTTTCTCTTGTGGTACATCAAACGAGAAGAATGAGTAAAAGCTGCACCACATTCATCACATTTGTAAGGTTTCTCTCCTGTATGTTTACTCTTGTGGTACGTCAAACCAGAAGATTGAGTAAAAGCTGCACCACATTCATCACATTTGTAAGGTTTCTCTCCCGTATGTGTTCTCTTGTGGCTACTCAAACTAGAAGCATGGGTAAAAGATGCACTACATTTATCACATTTGTAAGGTTTCACTCCTGTATGTTTTCTCTTGTGACTACTTAAACTAGAAGCATGGGTAAAAGATGCACTACAATTATCACATTTGTAAGGTTTCACTCCTTTATGTGTTCTCTTGTGGTCATTCAGACTGTAAGAAAAATTAAAAGTTGCACAACAATCATCACATTTGTAAAGTTTCACTCTTGTATGTGTTCTCTCATGGTACATCAAACCAGAAGACTGAGTAAAAGCTGCACCACAATCATCACATTTGTAAGGTTTCTCTCCTGTATGTGTTCTTTTGTGGCATTTCAGGTTGCCAGAGTGAGTAAATGATGCACCACAATCACCACATTTGTAAGGTTTATCTTTTGTGTGTATTCTTTTGTGCACCTTCAGATTCCAAGAAAAAGTAAATGATGCACCACAATCATCACATTTGTAAAGTTTGTCTACTATATGTTTTCTCTTGTGGAGATTCAGACTGCCAACAAGAGTAAAAGATGCACCACAATCATCGCATGTGTAATGTTTCTCTCCTATATGTGTTCTCAAGTGGTGCATCAAACCAGTAGATTGAGTAAAAGCTGCACCGCAATCATCACATTTGTAACGTTTCTCTCCTGTATGTGTTCTCTTGTGGCTACTCAAACTAGAAGCATGGGTAAAAGATGCACTACAATTATCATATTTGTAAGGTTTCACTCCTCTATGTGTTCTCTTGTGCCTACTCAAATTAGAAGCATGGGTAAAAGATGCACTACAATTATCACATTTGTAAGGTTTCTCTCCTGTATGTGTTCTTATCTTTCTGTTTAAGTTTTTATCTTCACAAGCGTTTGGATCAGAAACTTTAGACATGCAAGTTGTGGCTTCTTGTTTTATTCTTTGATCAACACAACTGGTAAGACTATCATGATAACCAAGAGACTTTCCAGAGATCTGTGTACATGTCACTGGTGTTTCTACAGTTTGTAATTCACCAGTCTCATTAGGTGTACACTTTAGTTTAGTGTTAATTTCTTTTGTTGATGACACAATGTCTGATATTTGATCACATTCCTCATGTTTTACAGATGTTCTATAACTATTCTCAATCCCACTATCATCAAGTGATATTTGTTCATGGTGAGTGAGAGTTATTTTACTTTCAGGCACTTTTGATCTTGTGTCTGTGTGTCCAGCCATGTCTTCAAGGCTACAAAAACCCTCCATGTCTACCATGTTTTTGAATCTGTCATGAGTTTTGTAATCATAGAACACATCTGGAAGTTCTTGTTTCACAAACTCCAATTTCATGTTATCAGATGCCATCTTCTCTATTTGTGGCTGCACTTATGTGAAATAGGAAGTCACAACTCTGGCAACAGTGGTGTATTTCTGAAACACACAAACAGTGAACATTTAGTAAACAAAATAGAGTAGCTGGCAACTTTACAAATTGTAAATCAAATAGTAAACACAAAATCCAACAAACCTGCATACAGACATCAAGATTTGTTTTCTAGTTTTTCCATATTTTATTAGAGCACTGATCTCTGGGAGATGTTTCGTTTTTTGGGATGATATAAAAATGTGCAGATTCACACATTAAGTGGTAGCAAAAAGATGACAGATTACAAAATGCATATTTGAGGTTCCCTCTCGGTCCATCCTTTTTACATAATTCATCATTCCAGAACAAATTTGCCCTGTTGGCTAATTATTTCATAGTGCGTTTTCCGATCAATATGTTCTTTCTTCTTCTTGTATAGCATCTTGTTACAGATGGTTAGTCTTCTTCTCTTTGATGGAAATTCTCTAACTTCTCAGATGGAAACCAACCACATAAAGAAGCAATGGTTCTCTCATGGACTTCAGAACGTATCTGCCTCGCTTGTTGTGGTTACCACCCTTCGTATTTTAGTTTTCTTTACATCAGGGTGGTGACCATTTGGTGCATTTTGGCTGGCATTCATTTTGCGGGAAAATCTATCTAGTAACCTGCTCTCTTTAACCCTTTACAGGGTGGAACGTCCATTTCCGTCCGATCCCTTAAATGACAGATCGCCGGAACGCGCCCGATACTATTATGCATTGTAAAAATGCGATCTCTCAGCTTTCCGATACTTCCGACGGCTACTTTCGCTTTCACTGATAGCTTGACAACGTGGCCGCCATTTGCAAGCGCCTACTATGAATTTGAACGGACTTTTACGGACTTTTTTGGATAGTTTTCTGGGTTTTTACGCTTAGTTTTTCAAAATGGATTTCGGCAATTCTTCAAGTGATAGTCGAGATTTTGCTAGGTTCAATTTAAGTGACATTAAAGGGCACAAAGTTGACTACTAATCAGAGCTAGATATCAGTGAAAAGCGTTACTTTGCATTAGCAGTCGTGAGTCGGACTTTAAAAGATTATGATTCTGAAAATGTGTTTGAGTAAATTGCTGTATAGATGACTGAAAATCACAAAGAAACAACTATATTTTGTAAATATGTGTGTTCATATATGGATAACCGGCAACAATCATGTGAGTAAATATTTTTCCCTTCATTGTGTTGTCTAACTAAAATCGGTTGACTAACACCTTATTTGTGATGTTTTTACTCACGCAACCCAAAATTTTACCGAACCTGAAAAAATCTTGCCCGTTCAGGGCTAAAAAACGGACAAGCATCTGCCCTGTAAAGAGTTAATCAGCCTCAACCTTCTGACACCAGGCATATCACCTTGTAACAGTCACACTTGTTTCATCGCCACTCACCTCCTGCTCTTGGGGGTGAGACTCACCTCCTGCTCTTCGAGGTTTGATGCTGAGCTGCCAGCATCTGCAGCCTACCTTGTTCCAGACGTACTGGTTATCCTTTCCTCTGGAGTAAACAAGGCAAGGCCAAGAGAGGAAACATGCTGCATGGGCAACACATGTTTTCTGAATCCATGCCCAGTCATTGTGCGATGACATTTTGGCCAAATTCCAATCCACATACTTTCGTCTGTCAAGACCTCAAGGTGCCACTCACTATAGTAAACAAGGCAAGGCCAAGAGAGGAAACATGCTGCATGGGCAACACATGTTTTCTGAATCCATGCCCAGTCATTGTGCGATGACATTTTGGCCAAATTCCAATCCACATACTTTCGTCTGTCAAGACCTCAAGGTGCCACTCACTATAGCACCAGATATCACTGCAGGTATTTTCTATAAAATGAACATTATATACAGCTGCAGAAAAATCCAGGCGCTTGCACATGTTTGTCTGGCGCCTTGATATTCAAATTCAGTTCTAGAAATATTGTTTTTAAAAGTATTTTGTGTCCCCTATTAGTCATGTCTATTACTTGTTTTTAAAATGAGCACCATGTGTTTTCGTTGTTTATGTGTTTTCTGTTCCTGCGTACTGTGAAAAAAAGAATAGTAACTCGCCATTATACATGTCTGCACCATTGGAAGCTGACTTGTGATTTCTGCAGCAATATGTTACCAGCAAAACCAGGCGAGTATTTTCATTTGGCGTCAAACCAATCTGTGAACTAGAGCATGCTTACCGAGCATGTGAAGACAGGATTCTGCAGACTGCACGGAAGACATCATTGTTGATTCAACGAACAACTCAGCATTTACATGCAAGGCGTTGTGGAACGTAATGAGCACGGCAAGGCACATAGAGCGCCCTGGTCATCCACTGCACCTGAATTCATCTCCAGTTGTTTGACTTGTCTGGCCACTGGATTTAGATTGACTGAGGCAAGAGAGTGTGGTCAACAAATTGGGGAACTCTTTCTCAGTTTAATCCAATTCACTGGGCAAGTCATTCTTTATCCAACTTCATCTACCACGAAGTTAATGCAATAATATGCAAGGCCAGTGCCTCCTTTAGCAGATTGTACAAAAATGTGTGGGACAGAAATGAAATAAGCCTGCAAACAAAGCTGAAAGTCCACAAAGCAGTCATATTAATCACACTGCTATGTGCTTGTGAAACTGGGACTGTTTAACCAGCATCATGCCAGGAAATTAAACCACTTTGACACAGTCTGCCTTAGGAAGCTATTGAAGATTAAATGGCAAGACAAGATCCCAGACACTGAAGTCTTAGAAAAAGCATCCATGCCCAGTATCCACTCTAATAATGAAGAATCAGATTCGCTGGGCTGGTCACTTAACTCACATGCTAGATCACAGGCTCCTTAAATAAATATTTTACGGTGAGCTGCGCTGAGTTAAATGCTCCCTAGGCAGCCCGAGGAAATGCTTTAAAGACGCTCTGAATATCTCACTAAAAGCTTTTGGAATTCATTTTGACACTTGGGAAACTGCTGCCAAAGACCAAAATTTAAGACGTACATCATTACCCAAGGGTGTAGTCACTTGTGAAGCAACCAGGACTGCAAGAGCTGTGAAGAAAAGGCTTGACAGAAAAACCACCGCAGGAGATCCTCCTGGAACGTCAAGCATTCTTTGCCCACATTGTCAAAAAACATTTCTAGCCAAAATAGGTCTTACCAGCCATCTTAGAGCTCACGGCTCAAAACTTTCAACCCCACTGGATGAAATGAATGGTCATCATCATTCTTGATGGACAAACAATGTTACCGGTAAAGGTCCTGCAAACTCGGATGGCAGAGTTAGTCATCCTGATTCCTCTAGCGGCATTAGTATTACAGATATGCCCCGTTCCCAACATGCGTCATCAACGTTTGCATTGTGTTGTGTTGATTTATGCTGACTTAAAATGTAGACAATGAAAGGAGCAACGAAGGCAAGAAGCTAGCCGATCCAAGCACCATTTGTAGTTTGTAATTTTCAAGATGATAATTATCAGTGTAAACTAAATTATTGTAATCAAGATGACAATGAAATAATTTAACATTGAAGATCATCATCTTCCTTCACTTTTGATGTCAAGCGTCGTGATAAGGAATTGTTGACTTCTTTCAATCGCTTGAAATATGTCTATAACTGCAATGTTGTCTCTTCTATGAATTTAACTGTCTGTTTTAGTTCACTCAGAGGTCCTAGAGTGTGTCTTACACTGTTGTCTCTCTAGGCCAGAAGGTTTGCCTAGATATGTTATATTTTGGGCAGTCTTGGAGTATGTGTTCTTCTGACTGCGATGCCAATTCACATGTGCACATGGCTGATTCACCAATCTTGAATTTTGTATATATGTGGTAGGGCTGTACCGGATTCAAATTTTTGAAATCCGGCCGGAGCCGGATTTGGCCGGATTTATGAAGTGAGATCCGGCCGGAGCCAGAGCCGGATTTACAAATAAAAAAATAAAAATAAAATAACATACTACATCACTTGACTTAAGTGAGTGGAGTCACTCGACTGTTCATTACTGCAGTTCATTACTATAGACATGACAATGATGACATATACTCATATTAAATCATTTAAATGTAAAATAATTACATTCACAGTAGAATAAGTAATTAAGTAATATTAAGTTCCATAAGTTCAAGATGAAACATAATACATAAGCACATAATGCTAATTTAGTAATTTTAATTGTTAGTTTTCAGTTTCAGTTTTTAGTTTTCACATTGTTTTCAGTTGGCAAATTATCAGCTCAGTTACAACTCACAACAACAGTACACTGAACAGATTGAATTTATTGAAATACATTCATTTAGTAATTTCACTATTTCAGTCAGTCTTCATTATGGCTGTGAAGTTGAACTCTCAGAGTCAAGAAGAGACGAGTTGTATTTCAGGAAAATCAACGTCTCCGCATTTTCTGGTAAAAGGCTACTACGGTGGTCAGTGATAATGTCTCCTGCAGTACTGAACAGCCTTTCCGATGGCACACTTGTAGGTGGTGGTGCAAGAAATACCTGCGCCAGTCTAGCCATGCTTGGAAATCTTTGCCTATTGGCATGCCACCATGAAACTGGATCTGACTGTCGAGTTTGAAGTGGCTCTGACAGGTACTGTGTCACCTCAGTGTTAATGCTGTTGCCTTCGGCACTTTCAAGAACGATCTGCGGTGGGATTTTCCTCGACAATTGTGTCAAAACAGCTCCATAGGCTGGACTCGTACTGTGTGGCAGTGCTCACAGAAGTCAAAACACTAGTACTACTACTACTACTACTACTACTACTACTACTACTACTACTACTACTACTACTACTACTACTACTACTACTACTACTACTACTACTAGTAGCTGATGGATTCTGTGGACTGACTGTGTTTGCTGAATCAATAATGGAGTTAGCTGCTAACAGCAGATGGGCTCGTGCATCACTTCTACCACGTTCGGAGAAGAAGCACAGCTTGAATCGAGGATCCAGTAGTGTAGCACAGGTGTAAATACTGTTGGATTCAATGTCCGCAAATCTGCTGCTAACAGCTTCAAGCAGGGCTGCTTTCATAGTTTTGATCCCAGCATCACTACCTTCTTTCTGGAGGAAAGCCATGAGTGTTTTCACTAATGGGATCACAACTGATATTGATGCCTGAGCTGCACTTATTTCACAGTGTGATTTCTTCAAATGGTGCCAAAGTAGCTACCACATTCTCCGTGACTGCCCACTGATTGTGCCGTTAGCCCAGTTACCGAATCAATTCAAATTTTCAACACAGTACAGGCTGATGCTGCGCCGTTGTTCTAACAGACGTCGTAAGCATATAGAACGTTGAGTTCCATCGTGTTGTCACGTCCTGGATAAGCTGATGTTGTCGGTAGGTTTAATTCATTTTGAAGTTCATGCAAACGACTGGTTGCTGAAGAAGAGTGTTTGAAATGTCCTACCAATTTTCTTCCAGTACTGATGATGCCAGCAACATACTTTTGACTCAAAAGACCATCACGCACACACAGCTGCAGTGTGTGTGCAAAACATCCAACACTTGAATAGCTGCCATCACGAAAGCATTTGGCAATGTTGAATGCATTGTCTCTCACAACAACATGGCACTTCTCACGTGCAATTGACCACTCATCCAGCATCATTTCAAAATGTGCAAGCAAGTTTGTGGCCGTGTGATGTTCATCACATGCAGTACAATGGAAGACTACACTGCGGAGAACGAAGGAGTCTGTTAACCAATGGCCAGTGAGGCCCATAAATGACTGAGTGGTGTGTTCAGCTGTCCACGTATCTGTTGTGAATGATATGTAATCAGTGTCAGATATCATTGCTGCAATTTTTACCTTCAGACGTTTACACATGTCAGGAATGATATGTTCAGCAAAGTACTTTCTTGAAGGCAATTCATACCTTTTTTCCATTGTATGCATCAACTCTCTGAAACCTGGTCGTTCCACTACTTGAATGCGTTTAGCATTGGGACTGTTGATGTCCCAAATTTTGGCCCGGTCCCATGCCTGCACAATTGACTGCTGGGTACTGCTGCTTGCTTTGTGCAAACACGGTCCCAGATTCATCATAGATGTGGTCGCCAATACACTGGCCTTCAGTGATGCTTTCTTTTCCATCATTTCGTCATAGCTTTTCTTGTGCATCGATCGCAAATGGGTCTGCATTGATGATGTTGAGAAGTCTTTGGGGCGATCTGATCGTCCACGCGATAACTGTTTGTCACACAACTTACATATTACCTTCGCTGAATCATCGTCTTTAACCTTGAAGTAATCCCAAACGGCGCTGTATGACTTAGATTTTGATGCCATTTTATTTTATGGGCAAGACCAAAGAAATTTACGAAAATAAATATTCAAGTCCCACAAACTCATGAAGTAATGCACCATTAAAATTCAAAATGAGTGTTTTTTTCTTAAAATTCTTATTTACATCAGCGAGAAATAGTAAACCGGAAGTGCTACTGTGCTATTGCCTAAAATTCGACGTGGCCTCATGAAACATGTACAGGAAATTCACGTGACTAGGCAACACAAATCCGGCCTAAATCCGGCAAAACTGGACCGGAGCCGGAACCGAAGCCGGATTTGTAAAAATGGCCGGATTCCGGATTTGCCGGAGCCGGAGCCGAAATCCGGTACACCCCTAATATGTGGTTGTGTAATCTATTGTGTCCTGTTCTGAGGCGCAGAATAATGACTTGTTCTTTTCTGTCCAGAGCAGGTTTTGGTGGTTTTCTGACTGCTTTGATCATTCTTTTCTTTTGGTGGTATGTAACGGGTACATCAGGCTGTTCTTCTTTGGCTCCTTCCTTAGCCAATTGATCAGCTCTGTCGTTTCCGGGTACTCCACAGTGGGATAGTATCCACTGTATGGTGACCTTATGCTGACTGCTAAGTTCAGACAGTAGTGTCCTTAGTACTGGCAATTTTCCAGACAGGAGCGCCTCGAGTAATGATTTTGCATCTGTCAGTAGCACCATAGGTTGTGTACCATGGTTGGTATCTAGTAATTTCTCTGTTGCTATCTTGATTGCCTCAATTTCAGCATCATAGTTATGGCAGTATTTTCCTGTCGGTACTCTGGCTGTGTCCCTAGTATTATTTGGGTATTCTATGTACACTCCCGCACCTCCATTCTGAACAGCATTTTGTGCTGACCCATCTGTGTAGACTCGGATCCAGAGGTCCTGAGGGTATTCTTCATCAAGGAAGCTGAGAGTGGCTGTTCTGCGCTGCACAATGTTCTGTTCCTCCCTGTCAAATATTCCTCTCACTTTTGTCTGGATTTGTGGTGATAGTCTGTGTTCATCTTTCCATGGAGTTTGCTCTGGAATAGTTGTCAGGGGGATACCAAATGTAGGCAGATCAGTGGTCTTTCTGCAGAGTCGTTTGGCCTGGTGGATAAAACTGCTTTTCTTCAACCGCCTCACAGCTAAGGAACTTTTCTGCTTGTATTAGCGTTTTCGTATCTCTGCGCTCTCTCAGTGCTTGTGTCCTCCCCATCTTCTCCATATCCACTATAAGAGTTGATCTCATCCCTCCTGTGGTGACTCTAAGTGCTTGATTTTGCACTTTGTCCAGCTCTTGTAGTGTGATTTTTGATGCCGAACATCACGCAGTTGACCCGTATTCCAGGTGTGGTCGTATGCTCTGTTGATAAACTTTGCTAAGTATTTTCCCACTGGCTCCCCATTTGGTTCCACTTATCTTTCTCGGGATGGCTATTTTTCTTCTAGCTTTTGCTACTACTTTGTTGATGTGCTTTCTGCATGTCAGCCTGTCATCAAATATTACTCCAAGGTATGTTGGTTCTTTATCTTCTCTTAGGGGCATTCGATTTATCTGGATGATCCCTACCTTTTGTTTTGGAGAAGGTAAATATAGTGGTGCTGCACTTGTCAGTGTTTATGCTGACACACCATTTATTTGCCTATGCAACAAATGCATCTACAGCTCTTTGTAGTGATCTGGTGTTGTATTTTCTTCCTAACTCTTTGCATGATAATTCTCAGCAAAATCTTCGTGATGTGGCTCATTATACTAATTGTTCAATGTTGATCACATTCCAAGGCTCCTGATTTCTTCAGGATTACAATAAATATAGAATTTCATAATTCAGGAGGTATATCTCCAGTATCATATATTGCGGTCAGCAGTCTGGTGACTTGGTCTATTCCATATTCTTCTAAGGCATGCATCATTTCTATTGTGATGTTATCTGTACCTGGGGTCTTCACAGTTTTCATATGGTTAGGAGCATTCTGAACTTCCATCTTCAAATTTGATGGTCCTTTATTATTATTTTGATGATCATATTGGTAATCTCTTGTATCATCATAAAGGTCTTTCACATAATCTGACAAAGCATGCAAAATCTGACCTTTTTCTATTATGATTTGCCATCTTAGGTTTTTAGGCAACCTGTTGATGTGTGTTCTTTTGTTGTCCTATATGTTGGATGAATACATTGTGTTGTCCAACATCAGTGTGATGTCATACCGGACCTGAGGTTTGCTTGAGTATCCGTTGTCCCATGTCTGGCTTATTGGTGTGCAGACTGGTGATTCCTTGCCATGCAGGCAGATACTCTCCGGCTTCGGAAGAATCAGCGGTCCTACTACGTTAGCCAGGACCCCGAAGGACCTGTTGCCCAGGACGCACGGCGAGGACGTGCTAGTAGATCTTGGCCAGTATGAAACCTGGCCCTGATGCCTTGGAAACACCTCTGTGTCCCTTCTTTTTGCCATTAATTCTTTTGTGCATTAATTGGTTATTCCAGGTGTTGTGTTGGTCTTCAATTTCCTTGCAATTTTCCTCTTTGCATAGCTTCCTAATTTTCCTGTGAATCTCTTCATATCATGCCTTGTTATTTTTCTTATTTCTTCTTATTTCCATGAGTTTTAAGATGGCTTCCGTCATCCATTTCTTGCGTCCTATTATCTTTATTTTTGGGATGGTTGTTTCAGCAGCTTGGTTGACTGATTTCTTTAATATTTCCCTATGGTCGTTGACATCTTGAAATAATATTTCCATATCGGACAATGCATCAACTCCGTTCTTTACCTCTACGTTGGAAATTATCTTGCATCTCCATCACTCTTCAGTGCCCGTAGATCAAATTGTGTGTTTCTTGGTGTACATTTGACTTTCTTTAATTTTATATGTATATTGCTTAAGATTAATCTATTTTCGCAGTAGCAGTCTGCACTTGGTATAGTTTTTGCGACTTTTAAGGCATTTCGAAATCTTCTATTGATGAGAATATAATCAATCTGATTTCTGATCTTATGGAAAGAACGCAGACAATGAAATACCTGGGGATATGATTTGATTGAAGCCTTGCTTATATTGAGCACATAGACCACGTGATAACAAAGGCAAAGCGGGGTTTGGCTGCAATGTGGGTGATGGCTGCAGCAAACTGTGAGCAGCGCCATCTATGTCTTCTATACAAGACTCCTCCCCCGATGTGTCTCCACCTTGACGTGGTGGGGGAGCTTGCGTGTCCCATAGACCCCATTTGCTTGCCGATGGGTGAAAAATTACATATCGGACAGCTTATGGGATAGGGACCAGACTAAGAGAGACACAACCTGCTGCTCTGTAGGCATAGACTGAGGATAGCAGTCAAAATTTAAATGAGGTGCACAAAGGCAGAATTTCTTGGTCCGGACAAAACTCTTAAGGCTCCCTGTCGAGGGCTGTGGCTGAACGCCTCTAAGCCACAAACCCTCGGATCTTAGAGCCAGGCTGATACCCGTCTACCGGAAAATAGAAACATGATACTGAGCAAGCTACATGCTCAGGTCTGATACATGTTCGAAGGCTCCCAGCTGGGGGATATGAGAGTTTCCCGGATGAAGGGGCCTGGCCGTTTCCCGTTCACTGCTGCACGAAGGTAAGGTGCTGAGCCGGCAGCACATGTAATGTAGCCTACCTCGTGAGCGAGTACAAAAAAGTCAGAAAAGTGCCCCAGTCGAAGGGTTACGGAAACTGTCTGTATCTAACTCATAGAGAGTGTAGACAAAAGTGGAATAATGTCTCATCAACGCGAAATGGAACGCACGGCGAGCGAACCTATTGCGTGGTCTGAAGTCACAAGCAAAAGCTTACCGAGTGGATGTCACTCGCAGTCTGACCGCTCCTGGTGTGTGATTGAGCGATCAGTGGCAAGTGGGATGCCCAACACATGGAAGTGAGGAACTAAAGCAGCCATGAGCAGGACGTGGAAACTCCTTGGGTGAGCCCAGTCTCAGAGCAATATGTGCCAGCTCTGCAATTATGGAAGCCTCCTTGGATAGCGAGATAATGCCCATGGTCTGCCCCTGCCTTCCCTTGAGGGCAGACCACGATATCGTTGATCGTTCTATCTTGACCAGCTGAGATGTGGGTGACATTACAACAGTCTAACGTGTCTCGAAACCAGAGGAAGGCTAACCTCACTAAAAAATGCCCGCCAGAAGTCGGAAGTGTCGTCCTACGGGTGGCAAACTAAAAATTGACACTACGCATTTACGTCCGAGTGAAATGTCTCGTCCGAATGTCTCCCGTGCTAAGAACAGCTCTGACTACCTAGTTTCCGAATGCCGCTCTTGTTCGGAACAGCTCTGACTAGGTAGTTTTCCGAATGTCCGCCGTGCCTGGAACAGCTCTGATGGGTACAGGGACAAGCACATGTCCGAAAACTCGCTTAGTGGAAACCAACCGCAGAGCTGACTGGTTTGTGCAGGAACGGCCCAGGGCGAGCGAAGTGCCCAATATATTGAAGTGAGGAATTAAAACAGCCATGAGCAGGACGTGAAGATTCCCTCGGTAAACCCAGCACCAGAGCGTTATGTGCCGGCTCTGCAATTATGGAAGCCACCCAGGATGGCGGAAAATGCTATGGACTGTCCCTGCCTTCACTTGAGGGATGACCGTGTAGTCTTCGACTGTTCCAACTAGACCAGCTGAGATGTGGACGGTACCACAAAAGTGAGAGTCTCCCAGGATTGCTAACCTGGTCAAAAATGCACGCTAAAAGTCGGATGTGTTGGCCTGAGGGTTTCGACCCGAGGGTGCCTAACCAGACACACCGCAATCACATCTGAAAAAATCACTCCGGATGAACGCAAAGAAGAAGAAGATACAAGACTCTATTCCTTTCTGTTTTTGAGTACGCGATGGCGATAATGACTCTCAGCCATAAGCAGATGGAAAGGATGGAAAGGATACAGAACAAAGCTATGCATATTATACTTTGATGTAGAAGACATACAGATTGCAAGGTAATGCGCTAACTTCTTGATTTTCTAACTATGGTAGACAGAACACAAATTTACTGAGCATGTGCCTTTCTCAGAGTCAATGCAAACACACAACATCTACTGCATAGTGAAATTAAGAAGGTAAAGGGCAGCAGGTTAAAAAGAGGAAAGTCGTGGAAGGGTCGAACCAAAGACATTTTTTAACAGGTGTGTTCACTTGAGGACTTAGAACCTGGTGAGGAGTGGCTTAGTTAGTTAGTGAGTGAGTGAGTTAGTTAACAGATCATCTTTATTGCACATCGAACCATTCAGTCCATAAGTGCTCGGATCCCCTCCTCAGTAAATCCTGCAGCGTGTAGCAACTGACGACACCAGTTCTGTGATGGTTTATTAATCTTCTGTGGCTTCCCACATAGTGTTCTTGTTTGGCCACCCCTCTTTTAATTTGCTGTTCTCACAGTCTGACCATGGCTGTAGATTCAGAGTCACCACTTGGTTCTCGCAAAAGTCTTACTTATCATCATTCATAATGTCTGCCTGGTCCATGGCCCATCCACCTTCCACAGTAGCCTTACCTGAAAGCTTGGCAGCCCGCTCATTTCCTCATACACCTGCATGTCCTGGCACATGTTTCCTTAGTGACTCACAATGAGTATGCACAGTAAAATAGAGATGGTTTAGTCGTTGGATCAACATCATGGCACATGGTTTAACCCATAAGTGCTCCGTTTTCCTCCTAACTCAAACCTGAGTCTGGAGAAACACAGCTCAATGCACGAACTCCATTGCATCGGCAAGGATCCTGAAATACTTTGGGTAGATTTTTAACTCAAAATTTTGCCCGGGCAATGCCGTTAGGCTACTCTTTTTCGATTTCCAACTGCCAAGGGATTTTTTATGTGCGCAACAATACACACGGGCGTCCGATCTCACTACCCAGAGACCAGGGGAAATTTTATTACTGGAAGTCCAGGTAGATTTTTTAAATAAATCCCGGTCCTCACCGGGGCATGAACCCGGGACCTCCAGCACTCGAGGCGGACACCATACCTTGAGACCACTCAATGGGCCCAAAGACAGTGATTGTTATCTCTGGAGCGGGCATGGCTGGCAAAGATTAATTTTTGTGCCAGGGAATGAGGGTGTACAAGAAAATAAGCAGGCTGACAGGCTTGCAAGTAAAGTAAGGCTACTAGGAGGGCGGACAAGCCATGGGCCTGGCTGACATTATACTGAATGCTCTACAAGAAGTCATTTGCGAGAATCAAGTGATGACTGGGAATCTACAACCATGGCCAGACTGCGAGAAAAGCAAATCAAAAGAGGTGTGGCCAAACAAGAACACTACGCAGAAAGCCAAAGAAGATTGATAAACCAACACAGAACTGGTGTCGTTAGCCGCTACAGGCCCGCTACACGCTGCGGGATTTGCTGAGGAGGGGATCCGAGCACTTATGGACTGAATGGTTCGATGTGCAATGAGGATGATCTGTTGACTAAGTAATTAACTAATGAGAGATGCAAAAATAGCAAGACAAATGCTGCAGATTTAATAAATACTAATCTAACAGTATTTTCTAATTAAAATTTACAAACGATTGTTGACTGACTCAAAGTCAAACTCAAACGGATCACAGACGGATATGAAAAATGACTTTAAAAATATGTTCAGTCATGTTAAATGTTACAAAATAGTTAAAGTATACAGATAAATTACTAATAAACTTTAAACCTGTATTCTCTTTAACTTTAGTAGTTCACACTGCACATTTTATTAAGTGTAAAAAGTATACATGCCAGCACGATTTGTGTGCCGCCGACATTTTGGATTTCCAATCACACATGATGGATGCAAGGTTGCCACTTTTTTGACCAAAAAATATCTAGAAATGGCCCAAACAACATCCATAAATATCTAGATTTCGTTGGAAAGTATCTAGGAAAAATATCCAGATTGAGAAAGTAAGAAATTACATATGTATTGATGTGACTGTCGGTCTCCCTGGCGAAGGCATCCACTGATGTCTGTCTCACAAGATTCACTTAGCTTGGATGATGAAGTTGAAGCTTCAGATTCAAAATGACTCTGGTATGCTTTAGTTGTTCCAATTTCTTTTCATACACGATTAGGGAGCTGATAAGTTGAACAGCATTGTCATACTCTCATCAGGCCAAATCTTATTGTCAAGATAGAATTTAAAAGGTCAAGTTTCCTATTTCTTAGTTTACATTTTATATAATTCATAGTACTGAAGACTCTGTCTACATCAGCTTTTGAATTGGGTAGTATCATGGCTGACATCGCACATTCAAAGAGCTCACAGAATGGACTGTTACCTGAGGCATCTTTAAATTGTCTTACCACACTCCAAAACGCTTCAGTTTCTGTTTTGTTTGCCCAGTCAACCAAATTTATTTTGATTAACTGATATTCTGCTTCCACCACACTATTTTCAGTAGCCCCTAAACATGTCACAACTTGACAATATTTTGGTATGTCATTTACTGGCTGAAGTATGTTATTGACAGAAAAGAGTGAATTATTTTTCAATACATCAACATTTTCAGGAAGTCTCAGCTTTAATCGCTTGAATAATGATACAAGAAAATCTTGACAGCGCTTTCTTAAGTTGTTTTCTTAATTTTCTGTTAACAGTCCTTTTGTTTTTAAACCATCAAGTTTTGATTAGATTTGGTATCCCAGGTATGGCTTAGGAGCCAAATAGCTCTCTATAGTGCAAGTGAACAAGTCAGCTTTAGAAGTTGGCAATATAAGTCTTTACCAATTGAGTGAAATAGCAAAGTGAGATCGTCAAGTAATTTAACTTTATATCAACATTTTGAGATTCAAATAGTTTATTAACTTTTTGCACTTCACTTAGAATGGGTTGTAAAAAGAAAAGGAAATCCAAATTTTTTTCATCACTGTGAATTCCATATAGTATTTCAACTCTGTAGCACTTTTCACTTTGTCTTGCTATTTCGAAGTGTGTCTTCAACTCCAACCATTGGTTCACAATTATTTCAACAGCTGGTTGAATTGATAACCATCTAGTTTTGCAATATGACAGATTTTTCAGTGGTAAGGAACTATCATTTAACGCTTTATATAAATTATTGTATTGCTGTTGTCTGACAGAAGATTTGGAGAACCAATTATGTGTTTCAGCAATAAGGAATTCCAAATTCCTTCGTAAACATTCTGATGAGGAATGTGGTAATGCTGTCTGCAAGGAATGACACGCATATTTTATGAGGGTTAAAGATGGGACATCTTCCTTCAATTTTGCATAAACGCCATGGTTGATACCGACCATTACCGAGGCATTATCGGTTCCAATTGCAGCCAAATTCTTCAAGTTTAAATGTTTACTGGCCAAAAGTTTCTTCAGTGCCTGAACTATACTTTCTGCATCACACTGTTCCAAGTGAACTAGTCCAAGAAATGTAGAAACTACTTTGTCTTTGCTGTTGCTATAATATATAACACATACACCAAGCACTTTCAGAACTGAAATGTCATTCAATTCGTCTAATAATAAACTATATTTATTTGTAGAAATATCACTGATCGAATCTTCTTCAAAGTGAGAAAACAAAGTACTTCTGATCATATTTGTACACTTGCCACGGTGCATTTTCACGTCCTTTAGCACTTTTCTGTCAGAAATAATGTTTTAAACAAATCAATCAAATGGTCACAGTTCACGATGGCACAACGACAACTTAAAAACATTGCGACAGATCCTTCAACTTTTGATGGTTCATTACTCGGCGTAGTTCTGAAAACAGATTCAACGGTGGCATATATCTAAATGACACTGCATTTTTAAGTTTTTTAGTCGCTGCGTGTTTCTTCGAGTCTTGTATTTTCGCTTCCATTTCGCACTTGCAGTACTTACAACGAGCCTTAGTCGCATCTCCATGAATTGACATCACCCAATCTTTAATTGTGTCATCCTGCAGCCACTCTTTCGGAAATTTGTATTCATATTGCTTTACTTTTGGCATGTTGAAAGATTTGTTCATAGTGGAAGACACATATGAAGGTGAGCAATTATAAAAAAATCACATGAAAAAGAATCACAAAGTCGGCATCACATCAATAATTAGCAACACGGTGAGTTTACAGTTCAAATAATGTTATTAATTATAATTTATGCGCCCTTTTACTCATTACCTTGGGGGGGGGGGTGTTGCCAGATTGTTGAGCGTTGACCCAAGTCAGTTCGAAGTCTAAGTAATGGCAGTTACCATAATTTACGCGCGTCCAGACCAAACAAAAAATGGGTAAATGACACCGAAAGAAAAGTAAAATCTAGAGAGTATCCAAAATATGTAACTCCAAATGAAAAGTATCTAGAATTACATCCAGCATCCAAACGCCAGAAAACGGTATCCCGACGCCTGCAAAAACCTCTAGATCTGGATATAAAATATCTAGAATGGCAACCCTGGATGGATGACACAACATCTCCGCAGAATTTATTTTTTTTGTTGCTATTATGAGTCCAAGACTCATTGGTGAAACTCTCCAAATATATGTAAAAATGAATGCAGAATTTGAAAATCTGTCTCATAGTATACTAGGTTTTTAAGGGGAAAAAACAGAGCTAGAAAAACATTTACTTACAGAATGCCAAATAAATTAATTTATTTCAAAAACAAGATAATATCAACCAATCACTATGCACAGAATGTTAGTCTAACATATTTTACGGAAGCAAAGATTGTCACATCATCTAGAACAGGGGTCACCAAACTACGGCCCGCGGGCCGGATCCGGCCCGCAACATCATTTCATCCAGCCCGCCGACGATGCTCGAACTTGCTTGATATCTTCTTCTTTTCGTTCATCCGGAGTGTTTTTTTCAGATGTGCTTGCGGTGTGTCTATTATGCGCCCTTGGGCCGAAACCAGAAGGCCAACACATCCGACAATAGCGTGCTTTTTTGACCAGGTAGCATTCCTGGGAGACTCTCACTTTTGTGGTGCCATCTACAACCATGCTGGCCAAGTTGGAACGGTCGAAGACAACGGTCATCCCTCAAAGGAAGGCAGGGACAGTCCATAGCATTTTCCGTCATCCAAGGTTGCTTCCATAGTTGCAGGGCCGACACATAACGCCCTGGATCTGGGCTCACCGAGGGAAATCGTCACGTCCTGCTCATGGCTGCTTTAAATCCTCACTTCAATATATTGGTCATTTCGTTTGCCCCGGGCCATTCCCGCACAAACCAGACATGTTTGCAGACGGCATCCACTCAGCGAGTTTTCGGACATGTGCTTGTCGTTGCGCCCAGTCAGAGCTGTTCCAGGCACGACAGACATTCGGAAAACTACCTAGTCAGAGCTGTTCCGAACAAGAGCGGCATTCGGAAACTAGGTAGTCAGAGCTGTTCCTAGCACGAGAGACATTCGGACAAGACATTTTACTCGGACGTAATTGCGTAGTGTCAATTTTTAGTTTGCCACCCGTAGGACGACACTTCCGGCGGGCATTTTTTAATGAGGTTAGCCTTCCTCGGGTTTCGAGACTCTTGTTTCGACTTCCACACAGCAAGCTTTCGCTTCGGGCTGCCACGTAATGGATTCGCAAGACAGGCGTTCCATTTCGTGTCAACGAGACAATTTTCCACCTTTGACTACACTCACTCCATGAGTATGGTTACAGATTATCGGACGTCTGCGGGACGTGCGACCGAGGTGTTTTTCCACCTTTTGTACTCGCTAGTAGTAAGAAACACGCAAACTACTTAGCATTTATGGTGCAATACGTCATTGCACCATAATATTTTTACTATACGCAGGGTATAGCACCAGATTGAAAACGGCCCACAAATGACCCAGATATTTGAACTTGGCGGTTATTTTTCTTGGATGACCACTTCCGATTGTCACTTCCGGTTCCGCGGTGGGCGGCGGTGGCGACACGAATCGATCCGACGCGATCCGGCCCGATCGGGTGTGCACTCTGGTCCGAGGCGTTCCGACCGGGCGGGTGTGGGGGCACCGCGGCGGTGGGTGATCGAACCCCAGTCTAGACCCTTCGATGAAGAAGACTGAAGTCAATATGTCATAAATTGATTTATTTCATCTCTCGAGCGAACCCGAGTTTTTTTTAGTTTTTAAAACTTTTATTGAGTGTTAAAATCGTTGCAAAGTGTATTGTTTGTGTTTTTACAGAGCGTTGCATGTGGGCGTGTAGGTGACATATGCGCAAAGATTACAAATATTTTATACATTTAAACATTCCTCCATTGATATTGTTGTAAGGAAATATTTTAAATCAACAGCGTGATGGTAGTGGGCTGCTATTATTTCCCTTGCCGCCCCGCTCTCCTGTCAGCTCCAAAACTCCTACCAAGTACCATCACCACCCCTCGGTGATGATAAAACATGGCGGTGCAAAAACTGTTTAGAACCAACCGGTGAGGGTGGCAGCAGAGACAACAATCACAGTATCAAAAAGGTGGGAAAGGGGGATGTGACAGTATATGCGTTTACAAAGCCATATATATTAATAGTGATTATAATGATAATAATGCAAATAACAACCAAATACATAAATAATATAATAATGACAAGGAATAACACTGCTAAGGGTGATAGTGATAGTACTGATAGACTCAATGATAATAATAGTTTTAACATGTGATTCCATGTGCTAAATTGATTATCTTAGGAATGGTGTTTACATGAAATACATCTTATAATAATAAAGACAAAGAATAAAACTACTAAGGGTGATAACAGCAATGCTAAAAAACACAATGATAAAATTAGTTTTGATAATGATCACATTTTCCAAACATGTGGTTCCATTTGCTAAAATGATTTTCTTAGAAATGGTGTTAAAATATGGCAGGTACATACAATAACAATTGCATCCTGCACTGTTCAATAATATAGTAGGTGTAAAGAGGAGTTGGTTATCTTTTTTACCTCCTTGCTTATTTTTTTTTTTTTATATACATATACTTGCAACATGCAATGTTCAATAATAGTAGAAGTAAAAGGAGTTGGTTTTCTTTTTCTCCTTGCTAATTTTTTTTTGTTTGTCTTATTTGTAAGGGTTCATTCATTTTTCCCTTCCTCTTTTTTTTTTTTTTTTAAAACTTTTTGTAAAAAGTAAATAGGCATCAGTATTTGCACAAAATTTTAACAATCTTTACATTTTTGTTTCCCTTGCCATCCTCTCACCAATTTTTTCCAACCCACCAATGCCTTAATCACCACTATCTGGGCAATGATGGTAAAGGCAGGATACTTTTTGAACCAAACCGGTGTGGGTATCAGCAAAGGCAACAACAAATATGAGCGAGGGGAGGGGGGCACATGGGAAAGGGTTTTTGTTTTATTACTAATGATGACAATAATGATGATGACAAGAAGAGACATACTGAGGGTAATAACAGCCAATATAAAACCAGCAATGGTAATAATAGTTATGAAAATGATAAACTTTTTACAAATTGTGATTCCATTTGCTAGGCTGATTTTCTTTGGAATGGTGTTAACGTAGCATAGCAGGTACATACAACTGTAAAACTGCAGTTTTTAATAATAGTTGGAGTAAAAGGAGTTTTCCCCCCCCCCCCCCCCCTCATTTCCTCAAGCATTTGTTTTTACAAAAATCTTTACAGTATCATTGGTTTGGTAACCATATGTGATTTTGTATTCATTCATTCAACACTCACTCACATGATTCAAAGGGGGTGACAAAGAGAAAGGGAAATCTTTACATTTTTGTTTACTTTGCCACACTCTCATCAATCGGTTCCACTCCACCAATGCCTCATGCCCACTCTTAATGATGGTACAGGCAGGATAAATGTTTGAACCGACCAGTGGGGGTGGTAGCAAAGGCAACAAACCATAAGCAAAAGGGGGCACCAGGGGAGATGAAGTTGTAAAATAATAATGATGATATCACTAATACTTATAACATTAATGATACTAAGGATAGTAAGGGTAAGATAAAGGATAGTAATAATAATAATGATAATAATAGTAGTAAAAATAAATATTAATAAATAATAAAATAAATAATAATAATAATAATAATAATAATAATAATAATAATAATATAATAGATATGTGGTTTTATTTACTAAAGTGATAATCTTAGTAGTGGTGGTGGTATAGCACAACAAGTGCATTTAAAGCAAACATTCTATTAATAGTAATTTGGAATGGGAGGAGTTGATTTTCTTTTCTCTTTTTTTTTCTTTTCCCCCTTATCTATAAGGGTTGAAACCATAATTTTGAAGCAAATAAAACAAGCATTTATACTTCCACTATTCTTTACATAAGGGATTTTCCATTGGTCTTTTGACCATATGTGATCTTTTTTAATCATTCACTCACCATTCACTCACAGTTTCTACTTTCTTTCTCGCCCTAATGTATACCAAATTTGTAATAAAATAAGGAAGAGTACATATGATTTACTCTGGAAATAGTTGTGATATCTTGTGTGTGTACATAAAGGAAATTAAATGTGTGTTATATGTGTGGTGTTTGTATCTGGCAACATTTCTGCAGGTCCATATAAGTTGTCTGTAGTAAGAAAGTGCTACAAGTAGTTTTGTATGTATGTCCTTAGCTGTCTGTGGTATAGTATTGAGAAAAATTGCTTTATATATGTCGGTTTGTTTGCCTGTGTGTGTTTGTATGAGGTGTTTGAGTGTTGCGCGTGTGGCAGTAATTGTTGGACATGTATAATAAATGTGTTCACCTGTCTCTTGTGTGTTGTTTCTACATAATAGACATTGTTTGGATATGTATGCTTCTACCTGTGTTGTGGGGGTCATACTGTATAACAGTCTATATGTGATCTCCCTAGCTTTTGGTGTTATGTGTTTGTTGTGTGGTTTTGAGGTCGAGTTCTGATTCATGATAGGAACCGTCCTTAGTAGTGGGACCAGGACGTCTCCGACTGGTCTCGCTGCAATGAGATCGCAGTATACGTAGATATTTTGTAGGTCGGAATTCAGGTCTATCGCCCCTTCACCTTCAATTGTATCTAGTATCTCTTGCAACTTCTCACTAAATGTAATAGTGGGCCCCGGGTTCGAGTATCTTCACGATGACTTCTTTGATGTATTGTCGAAATGGAATAGAACACAGAGCTGCTCGTCCACCTTCCGATCTTTCATTAGGCGATTCAGGGGAGTTATAAAC
>JACEFZ010023140.1:0-67965 GCA_014155875.1 Cepaea nemoralis | reverse complement strand
CAATTCTGGCAAATACTTTCCCAACAATACACAGAAGTGAGATACCCCTATAGTTGTTACAGTCGCTCCGATCTCCCTTGTTCTTGTACAGCGTTATGATGTTTGAATCTTTGAAATCCTGTGGGACTTGTCCTTCTCGCCAGCATAGCTCTATTAGCTGTTGGATCTGTAGAGCGAGTGTGTCTTGCCCACTCCTGATTACCTCTATTGGAATCCCATCCTTACCTGGAGCCTTGCCAGATGCAATCTCATTTATAGCCCACTTAACTTCTGTTATAGTGGGAAGTGTGTCCAGATGGTCAAGAGTTGGCAGGGCCTCTATTGCGTTGAGGGCATCATCCGCTAGCTTGGTCTCACTTGAGTAAAGCTCTAAATAGTGCTCAACCCATCTATCCATCTGCTGTTTCTTATCAGCGATGATTTGTCCAGTCAAGGTTTTCAGCGGTGCACTTCTTTTGATCATTGGACCACAGGCTTTCTTTATCCCTTCATACATGCTTCTGATGTTTCCCTTATCACTTTGCGATTTGAATGGACTCACATAACTTGATCCAATAGTCATTCGCACACTGCCTGGCAGCCTTTTGTACATCCATCCTCGCTTGCTTCAGCTCGCTCAGAGTGTTACGCGTTGGTCTTTACTTGTTTCTTAAGAGAGCTATCTTCTTTTTATCAATCAAGGGCTGTAGTATCTGGCTGTTTGCCGCAAACCAGTCCTGCCTCTTATGGTCCACAGTGCCGTAAACCCCTACCGCTGTTTTATAAATAGTTTCCTTAAGTTTACTCCATTTATCATTTACTATACAATTTTCTGATGTATCATTGAAAGCGTCTTCAAGTTGCTGTTGAAATTCAAAGCACTTTCCAGGATCGTGAGTGTTAGTAATATTAATCCTGGGGCTAGACTTTGTGTTTAGCTGTGTAGATTCTCTTTGGTCTCAGTCTAACCCTTGCAACAACCAAAGAATGATCTGTATCACAGTCAGCACTGTGGTAACTTCGAGTTAATGATGTATGGTTCAGATGTTGTCTCCGTGTGATAATGAAGTCCAGCTGATGCCAATGGCCTGGATCTTGGATGTTTCCATGTGACCTTATGCATCTCTTTTGTTTTAAAAAAGGAGTTTGTAATACATAGGTCATTTCTAGTGCAATGCTCCAGCAGCCTTTGCCCATTATCATTCATGCGACCGATGTTGTATTTTCCAAGGCACACTGGCCATGAACTCGAGTCCTTGCCCACACGAGCATTGAAATCACCGAGCATATAAATATAGTCGGATTTTGGAACTGCCTTGATCGCAGAGTCTAGCTGCTCATAGAACGTATCCTTCACATCATCAGAGGAAGCGAGTGTCGGTGCATATGCAGTGAGAATGGTGGCAAAACCACAAGAGGTTGCCAAGCGCAGTGATAATAATCTTTCATTACCTCCAGCTGGTGTATCAATCATTCCCAGTAGCGAATTCTTCACTGCAAAGCCCACACCATGTTGCCTTTTTTCTGCCTACCCTCTTCCCTTCCAAAAAAAGGTGTAATTGTTTTCCCTGAGTGACCCTTCCTCAGCGAGGCGAGTCTCCTGCAGGCCAGCAATATCAATGTTAAGACGATTGAGTTCAGCATCAATCACAGCCGTTTTTCTCACATCGTCAATATTTGTCAAGTCAGTGGAAAATCCTGGACACATGGTTCTCACGTTCCAGGTTGCAAGCCGTAGCTTGAGGTTTCTATTTCTTTTTATTAGTACCTGGTGCATTGGTTTTACAGCCTGCGATTCAGATTTTGTCCTAGCCCCAAGCACCCATTGAAGCAGGCAGGCTGTGGCGGATCAGCACCCAATTGGCTGGGGCTGCCCAGCTTGAGGCGGGCGGTAGCTGATCAGTGACACCTGTAGGTATCTCCCACCGTCAGAGGCAACGCGTGGCGCCCCATGTCTACGCCAACTGACAAGGACTTATAACCCGTAACAGTTCCCTCTCGCTTTGATTCCGAGACCGGTTAAGACCAGGGATGGAGTTATTGCCTCTCCATAGCACAAAGCCTGGGCTAAAATAAAGAAACCATGTGTTGCCCATGCAGCATGATCCCTCTCTCGGCCTGCCTAGTTCACTCCAGAGGAAAGTTGACACCTATAATCTGGAACAAGACAAGCTGCAGAAGCTGCCGGATCAGCAAAGCAATGCTCTAACTGTCCGCCTGTCGGAGCTTCGATCCTAGACCAGCTGCCAACCAAGGCTTAGGGCCTGGTCTGCCCTGCCGTGACTTATTTTGTCTTTGGGTTGCATTTCCTCGCACCAGGATAAAGCTAGTACCCTCCCAATTGCGCTCTTCCGCCCGAAGCCGTTGGCACAATGTGGGGTGTCGGGTTTGGTAAGCGCCGCCCAACATTCGGCGCTGTCTTGTTATGAAATAATACAGATCTACCTGGAAATTGATTCTCCCTGACCAAGAAAACTCTAAGCAAGATTTCATGTCTAAACACGATAAACACCACGAGAGAAATGCTAGTGACAACGGTGAACTAAAAGCCACGTGCTCATTAGAACATCTTGAATCAGTCACCAACAACTATGGCAATTGTGATAATAACTTGATTGGTTTGTTGTAAATCTTCCTCATAACTGGGATTTAACTTTTAAACTCGTCTGACCCGTCGGTGTTCATGTGGTTTGAGACTTGAACAAGGCTTGCATCTCTCTTAGTGGGGTTGGTGTAGAAGCATTACCCCCGACCGGGAAACCAAAGTGTGTGTGGAGGGTCTCTCCGTGGTAGGAAACTGGACCAAGTATAGACTTATCCGTGTGCCATGACCGTGATCATTTGGTAAACCACTCCCAGACACATTGTTTCCTGGTCTAGAACAAGACAGAAATAATGTTTAAGCGAAGTGTTACCTTGGTCTAGTATAAGACAGAGACATTGCTTGAGTGGTGTATTATCTTGGTCTATTACGAGACAGAGACATTGCTTGAGTGATGTATTATCTTGGTCTAGTATAAGACAGAGACATTGCTTGAGTGGTGTATTATCTTGGCCTAGTACAAGACAGAGACATTGCTAGAGTGGTGTATTATCTTGGCCTAGTACAAGACAGAGACATTGCTTGAGTGATGTATTATCTTGGTCTATTACGAGACAGAGACATTGCTTGAGTGGTGTATTATCTTGGCCTAGTACAAGACAGAGACATTGCTTGAGTGATGTATTATCTTGGTCTATTACGAGACATAGACATTGCTTGAGTGGTGTATTTTCTTGGCCTAGTACAAGACAGAGACATTATTTGAATGTTGTATTAGCATTCTGATGGCTGCAGAAATGTGGTTTCTGAGGAAAATGCAAAGAATACCATGAACAGACAGAAAAACCAATGACCAAGTACTACAGGAGACAAATGAACATCGTAAACTGGTTAGAGAAATTAGACGTAGACAGTCATAATTTTTTGGACATGTTATGAGAAGAAATGGATTGGAGAACTTAGTGACAACTGGCAAGATCGAGGGGAACAGACCAAGAGGAAGACCGAGAGGAAAATACCTGGATGGCTTGGCCACATGGCATGGACGAGACAGGAACACTGAGCTGATCCACGACACTGGTGATCGAGTGAAATGGCGAGTCATGACCGCCCACGCTTTGAGGCATGGCACATGATTGATTGATTGATTAGCATTGTATTGACACTCCACCTCCTTCCATCCCCCACCACGTGTTTAGCATCCATAGTTTCCAAAAAGGCGGCAGAGAACATCAGTGGTCTAGTGCTGGATGTCAAGTCTGGGAGTGGGGCCTTCATGTCAGATGAGACCCAAGCTCTAGCCTTGGCCAGGAGCATGGTAAACTGTACCCAGTCTTTTTTTGTCCGGGTTAAACGTGAATAATGATTTTTTTAAGCGCTACAGAGAACCACAGCAAAGACTGAATGGAGCTTTTAGTAGAACCTCATTAACATAGTCATAACAGATAACAGATGTACATTTATGTTATATGGCTGTTTTATTGCTATTAGTAAGAACTGATAGTTGCTTTACGCAAATTAGGTGTTTCTGCTGCTGATTTAAAGAGAAAAAAGGTGTTCAGGTCACGTTCAGCTGTCAGTATCCATCCATCCATCATGTGCCATGCCGATAAGCATGGGCGGTCATGTTCTGCCATCTCACCCGATCACCAGAGTCGTGGATCAGCTATGTGTTCCTATCTCGACCATGTCACGTGGCCAAGCCATCCAGGTATTTACTTCTCGGTCTTCCCCTTGGTCTCTTCCCTTCGATCTTGCCAGTCGTCACCAAGTTCTCCAATTAATTTCTTCTCATAACATGCCCAAAACATTTTGACTGTCTACATCTAATGTCTCTAATCGGTTTACGATCTTCATTTGTTTCTTGAAGGACTTGTTCATTGGTTTTCCTGATTGTCCATGGTTGTCTTTGCATTTTCCTCAGAAACCACGTTTCCACAGCCGTCAGCTGTTTTTCAGCTTGACTGCTTATTGTCCACGCTTCACATCATACAAAAGTATAGGTTCTATGTAGCACTGCGACACCATTTTTCTCGTTTCAACTGATATCTTTTTATTGGTCAGTATGTTTTTCATCTTGCAAAAGACTACCTTCGCAATGGCAATTCTTGTTCTAATCTCTTCAAGGCATCTCCCATCAGATGTTATGACTGTGCCGAGACAACTGTATCGATTCATTTGTTTAAGAATATGCCTATTTACTCGTATATCACACTATGGTATTTCCTTCTTCCCAGTGACGACTATAATCTGTCTTTTATTCAGTTCTAACCATAGTTGTTCACTGTATGCAACAACTGCGTCTATTAAATTTTGCATTTCCTGTTCATTGTCTGCAATCAAGAATGTATCATCTGCATATCTAATGTTATTGATGTATCGTCCCCCAATGTTGATTCCTTCCATATCTTCTATATTTCTGAAAATACTTTCACTCTACAGGGAAAAAAGATCTGGAGACGTTACACATCCCTGTCTCACACCTCTTTTAATAGGCTGATATTGATTTACATTGTTATCAATTCTGATGGCAGCTTGTTGTTTCCAATATATGTTTTAAGTCTAAGGTCTTTTCCATCAATTTGTAGATCTTCAAGCATCCTTATTATGTCGACATGTCTCACTTATTCGAAAGCCTTTTTGTAGTCAATAAAGCAAAGATATAGATCTTTGTTTACTTTTATACAACTTTCAATTACTGTTCTCAGTATATACACAGCATTTACTGTGCCCTTGCCTTCTACAAACCCACATTGTTCTTCTCCTATTTCGGATTGTATTTTCTTCCTGACTCTTTGTATGATAATTCTCAGCATCTTCGTGATGTGGCTCATTATACTAATTGTTCGATGTTGATCGCATTCCAAGGCTCCTGATTTCTTCGGGATTGCAATAAATATAGAATTACATAATTCAGGAGATATATCTCCAGTATTGCATATTGCGTTCAGCAGTCTGGTGACATGGTCTATTCCAAGGGTGGCCAACGCGAGGCCCGAGGGCCACATGCGGCCCGCCGGGAGTCATTTTGCGGCCCGCGGAGCTAGGTCAGATGAACATAAATGTTAATTTTATTGTACATATCACCAAAAGAACATTACATCATGAGTCGTTGTGACATATTTCCAATATCGTATGCCTATCAACGACACTTGGATTCCCTATTAAACTCTGTAATCAGAGGTCACAATGTTAATTCGAGGCCAAGCCCAATTTTCTAACCATAACACTTAAGCCGCCGGGGCGTTTGAAGTTGACAGGAGTTTGAAACTGCGTCCACACGACATATGAACACGTGCGATCGTCTGGTGGGTGACAAGAAGACGGGAGATGGCAACACTACTGCTCTCCCCTTTCTCCAGCCCGGCCCTGTCCGCGACTCCATCCCCATCAAGCTGTGTCGCGTTCTGTGTCAAATGTATGCCTAGGATAGGTACATCAAAATAAATCGAGTGGGTGGATTGGATTGAAAAGTTTTTAAGGGGTGAAATTAAGATTGTAAAGAGTCTGAGAAATGCTTTTCTAGCGACCAGCTGTATTTTCCGTATTGGATACTGTGGGGTTCTTTGGACTCCAGGTTGGTGGACTGACCTTGGCTGAACCAGAAGCAAAGATCAAATGCTCTAATTCTCATTTGGAGTGGCTGATTCATCGGCACAGGATGAAAAGGATTCATTTTGATGTAAGAGACGAGTTTCCTTAATATTATTTGCTCTCCAAAATTTAAGGCAACCTCAACATTATAGAACTCAATTGAGTGACTGACCAATGTATATAAGAGGATGGCCTGGCCAATACCAATGTATCTACTACTCAAGTAAATGCACTGGCTGAGTCTTACCTTCATGACTAGTTGTTAAGGTCAGGAGAAGGGTTATGAACATTGGTAAAACCTGGCAGTTATCCAGATGGTCATTGTCTAAATTTGGATTGTTTCCACCTAGATATTTTTAAAACCTCAACTTTATCCATGAGGACAATTTTAAAAACTGAACGGTATCATCGTGGATATTTTTTACCGCCTGAAACTTATTACCATAGATATCTGCCCATCGTTTATCATTTATGGATAATTTCCATCCTTGATTAGTATCATTATGGATATTTAGAACTCTTGAAGTTTATCTGCCCTATGGATATGTATAATTTATAACTTTTGAAGCTTACCAGGGGATATTTATAACGCCTGAACTTTATCAAAACGATAGACATTTATAACTCCTGAAGTTTATCTTCCCTGTGGATATTTATAACTTATGAGGAAATTTATTATCAGGGATATTTCACCGCTTGAGGAATGTTGCACTGGATACTCCCAATTCCGAAACATTTTGCCGAATAAATATGTGCACTTTGGGAACTTATTAACCTGGCTAGTTTTACTCCAGTGACTTGAACATGAACATTCGTAAAGGGAATATTATGGACCGTAGACTGTAGGAACTATAGTGTTTTAGTATGTGAAAAGACTTTATGGTATTAGGTATGAACTCTGTGTTCCTGATATTTCTCTGAGTGGATGTTGTTGAAGGAAGAGAGATACTATTGGTTGGATACTGGCTGAGAACATCAGTGAGAAAGGTATGATTAATATAGATTAATAATATTATTTTGATGTGGATTTTTGTTATGTGAATATTCATTATGTGTATTTAAGGTATTACGTAACCATGGCGTCAACTAGTAAATACGTTGGACCAAATAAGAGAAGAATCACAGAAGAATTAAGACGTTTTCAAGACAGTAGCCAGGGTACTAGCAAAAAAATCGAAGCCCTATTTAGATGGTGAAATGGTTAAAAAATGTTTTTGGGGAGGTCGTTGAAATTTTGTGGCCAGAAAAGAAAGGATTTCTCAAAAATAATCTGTTTTCGTCAGACTATTACTAGCGTGTGGGGGACATTGGAAAACGTATAGAAGATAATTTTAAAATTCGAGCATCCAAATTTTATTTATGCTCTAGGGAAATGGATGAAAAAAACGATAAGGCAAGATCTGCCCAATTGGCAATTTTTTTTCCGGGGTGTTTTATGTCCTTTTAAAAGACAGAAGAATTGCGGCACCCTATCCACTTAAGGACACTACTAAGTCACGAGATTTGTTAGAAGGGGTTACATCGACAGTGAAACGCTTTTTGTTACAACTTAACAACTATCGGGATTCAAACGGGTGGTGCTCCACAATGGGTTTGGGGAAAAACAAGGTTTAGTTTTTTTTTTAAATTTTATTTTAAAAAAGGTTTCCCAAAATCGGGAATGCTTCTTTTGCCAAATTTTTTTTACATTATTTATCAGGGAATTTATGTTCGAAGGCCCCCAAAAATTGACCATGTCAGAAAATTGGTCGTCAAAAAGTGTCCTCATTATTTGAACGGTTGAATCAACCCTCGGGGTTTCAAAAATTTCTAAAATCTTTTTGGGCTCAAAATTATAATGACGTTACATTTCATGCAGAAGTAAAATGGTGACTCGTGCCAAAATGTGGTAATGAGTGTTTGATTTTCAAAAAGAAAAACAATCATTCTTTGAAAAAACAAGTCAAAAAAATACCAAGAGTTTTAAGACAAAGCGTGGGGTTTCGATTTGCATTTCTGGCGATATAAAATAGCCAAATAAGTGGGCGTTAATACTCGCTACAAAAGGAAGGATCAATTAAATTAATTTAAATTTAAAAAGATGTCCCTAAACCAGGAAAACGTTGACCCCGATCTCACCTACTGGAGAAGCGACGATATGGTAGAAGCTGTAGCATTCTTGTTTCTTACTTTAATTTTTTTTAAAAATAGGTACGTGGGCCCCCCAGGAAAAATTATTTCTGAAAATTTTGGGCCCCCCCTGCTGAAAAGGTTGGGCCCCCCCTGGTCTTTTTCCTATTTTGTCAGTATGTCGCGTGTTATAATTGGGGGCCCCCTGGTTTTTACTTTTAGCTTGCGGGAAAAAGAGCTGCGGGTTTCGTTTGCGTTTTTTGACTTGGTGTTGATTTTTTCCTTTGTTTTCGCTTTTCAGGGCTGGTTTAAAAATTTGCCCGCATTTTTTTGGTTTTAACTTAGGTTCACTGGGCAAACAGATGACCATACACAATAGTCCCGATGGGGGAAAGGGACCCCTTGGGCCCCATTTGTTATTCCGCATCAGGACTACAACTATTGTACAGGTTTTAATGGAGTTTAAGGGTTAGAGGTTGCATCATATTTTATCCCACATACTGGGTCTCTTTCCGCTGAGCGTCTCACAGAGCACAAACTCTCTAGCCCCAGCCACGACCCGAGGAATATCTATCTGCACTCGTGAACTGAAGGACGAGGTCTGGATACGAACCAGCGACTTTCGGAGCGCCAGGCAGACGCCTTAACCACTTCGCCACGAACTACTTTAACAACTACTATATACAACTATCATTATAAAAATGTTTTGCATATCCTTTACAGGACATCGCTGTCAACATTAGCATCTTTCAGCTGATTGTTGATTTCTTGGCAAGATTACGCTCAGTAGTTTGCCATTGCTTTCTGAGCTTTCTAACAGGCTCAATATTCTCATAAGTAACTGGCGCGAATCGAACCGCTTCCAATGCTCATGCGCTCACGTCGACCACGAGAGTATTCGGGATTACGGAGAAAACTATTATTATAACAACGACTATATACATCTATTATTATAACACCTACTATATACAAATATTACTATAACAACTACTATATACAACTATTATTATAACAACTACTATATACATCTATAATTATAACAACTACTGTTTACAACTGTGGACGTTACAACCTGCTTGCTGTTGGCGCCGAATGTTGGGCGGTGATTACCAAACCGACACTCCACATTGTACCAACGGCTTCAGGCGGCAGAGCGCAACTGGAAGGGTACACGCCTTATCCTGGTGCGATGAAATGCACACTAAAGACTAAATGTCATGACAAGGCAGACCAAGCCCTAAGTCTTGGTTGGCAATTGGTCTAGGATGGAAGCTCCGACTGGCATTGCTTTGCTGATCCAACAGCTTCTGCAGCTTGTCTTGTTCCAAATGTATACCTTTCTTCTGGGGTGAACTAGGCAGGCCAAGAGAGTGATCATGCTGCATGGGCAACACATGGTCTCTACAATTCATACCAGGCTGTGTGCTATTGAGAGGTATACCTCCACCCCTGTTCTTAACATGTCTCGGAATTAATGCGAGCGGCAGCAATTACGGGTTATAGGTCTTTGTCGGTTGCCGTAGAGAGGGGCGCCACGGGTTTTTCTTTGACGGTGGGAGACGACTGCAGGTGTCAATGATCAGCCACTGCCTGCCTAAAGCTAGACATTCCCCAGCTTATTAGGTGCTGATCCGCCTCAACCTGCCTGTTTCAATGGGTGCTTGGGGCTAGGACAAAATCTGAATCGCAGGCTGTAAAACCAATGGACCAGGCATTTAAAAGAAAAAAACAGAAACCTCAAGCTACACCTTGCAGCCTGGACCATGTGTTCGGAATTTTCCACTGACCTGACGAATATTGAAGAAGTGAGAAAAACAGCTATGATTGATGCCAAACTCAATCGTCTTAACACAGATATCGCAGGCCTTCAGGAATCTCGCCTCGCCGAGGAAGGACCACTCAGGGAAAATTACTCGTATTACACCTTTTTTTATAAAGGGTATAGGGCAGGAAGTAAAAGGACAAGATGGAGTTGGCTTTACAGTGGGAATGAATGAAATCCAGCTGGCGGAAATGAAAGACTATTATCTCTGTGCTTGGCAATCACTTGTGGTTTTTCCACCATTAAATCTGCATATGCATCGACACTCACTTCCGCTGATGATGTTAAGGATTCCTTCTATGAGGAATTAGACTGCGATCAATGCAGTACCTAAATCTGACTACAAGTATATGCTCGGTGATTTTAATGCTCGCTTGGGCAAGGATTCGAGTACTTCAAGAACAAGGAGGATCGGAGTTACTGTAACAAATGTCGGGGTATCTCAATTTTGTGTATCCTTGGGAAAATATGGGAGATTAAGTCCACCCCGAATCACACTATGGCTATTGGCGGAACCGGTCTACCATTGATATGATATTCTCATTGCGACAAATGCAAGAAAAATGCGTGAACACAATCAACCACTGTTTATTGCCTTCATCGATTTCACAAAAGCATTTGATTTGGTCAGTCGTAAGGGTCTGTTCAACACATTTATGAATATCGTCTGCACGCTAACTCTTCTGTCAATTGTGGAATCGTGTTTGATGGTGCAACTTCAGAAGAATTTGAAATCAAGAGTGGAGTTAAGCAAGATTGTGTACTTCCTCTCACTCTCTTTGTGATATACATTTCACTTCTACTAAAAATTGCCTTTTGTGATCAGGATGGTGGCATATACATTCACTTACGCTCAGATGGCAGGATCTACAATGCTCTCAGATTGAAGGCGAAGATCAAAATTAAGAGGGTATTGATCTGAGAGTTGCTTTTGCAGATGATGCCGTAATTACGACCCACTCTGAGGAAGAATTACAACGTCTACTATCTGCATTCTCCAATGCTTGTTCTGAATTTGATTTAACCATTAGGAAAAAGAAGACAGATTGTGTCACAATGTGCACATGGGGTACCATCAATCTTTATTGACGACGCCGAACTGGAGATAGTAGACCATTTTACATATCTACGATCAGAGGTAAGCAGCAAATTATCATTCAGTCAGGATATCGACATTGGGATTGGTAAGGCAGCAATAACAATGAACAGGTTAACAAAAAGAGTCTGGAGAACAGAAAGATTACTTAAAAAGTAATGTCCTTGTCTATCAAGCCTGTGTCGTAAGTACTCTCCTTTATGGCAGTGAAGCCTTGTCAATTTACTCACACCAAGAGAAGCATTTAAAGAGTTTTCATTTGCTGTGTCTGCAAAAATTACCTATGTTTAAGTGGAAAGACAAAATCACAAATACAGCAAAGATTAGGTTGTGTGACGGTTTGTTTCACGCTCATTCTTCGTAGATTTGGATGGATAAGACACATTAGGAGGATGGATGATGGTAGAATACCAAAGGCCTTCTTTTTTGGTGAACTACAGATGGGTAAAATATCTCGGGGTCGGCCTCTACTACGATAAAAATATGTATGTAAGCAGGACATGACTGATATAGGTATTGATATTGCACATTAGAAGAAAATCGCCCCTGATCGTGTTGCAAGGATGGCAAAGATCAGAAACGGAATAAAGAAAAGGAGAAAATAACTGCAGTTAGGTCACACACTGAACGTATGAGACGTAAGATGGTGCATGATGATGGAAATGACCATGATTTCACATGCAGCCATTGTGGACGAACATCTACAGCGCGAATTGTTCTGATTAGTCACATTCGCCACCGCCTTGGGTTTTAGTTATGACTTTTTGAAGCACAATGTAACAAACTATCGTCTGTCGAGATGCAAGGTATTAGAACAGTATACAACTATTATTATAACTACTATATACAACTATCAATTTAACAACTACTGTATACAACTATTATTATTACAGCTATTATATACAATTATTATTATTATACCATCTCAATCAATCAATCATGTGCCATGCCGGAAAGCGTGGGCGGTCATGACTCGCCATTTCACTCGATCACCAGTGTCGTGGATCAGCTCAGTGTTCCTGTCTCGTCCATGCCATGTGGCCAAGCCATCCAGGTATTTTCCTCTCGGTCTTCCTCTTGGTCTGTTTCCTTCGATCTTGCCAGTTGTCACTAAGTTCTCCAATCCATTTCTTCTCATAACATCTTTCTCTTTCTTCTTCTTCTTCAGCATTCCGAGCCATTGAGGTTCTTTGCTGCAAATACAATCTGTCTCCATTCGTCTCTCTGGTGGACCTTCTCTTGCCAGTCGTTGATTCCAAGTGCTTGTAGGTCTGTATGTATATTATCTCTCCACCGCCTTCTTGGTCTACCTCGGGGTCTACGGTCATTTATTTCCTGAGTGTAAGCGAGTTTTGTTTCCCTATTATCTTCCATTCTTTCTATATGCCCCAGCCATTGTAGTCTATTAGCCTTCATGATACCAGTGATTAGCGGGGACTTAAACAAATCATAAATGTCTTTGTTACTTCTTCTTTTCCACTCTCCACTTTGTGTATCCCTAATGGGTCCAAAGATGCGTCTTAAAATTTTGTTCTCAAAGGTTTGTAACAAGGCTTCGTCTCCTTTCGTTGTACTCCAGGTTTCAGAGCCATACAGCACAACTGGTCTGATCAGTGTTTTGTATATTGTGATTTTGGTGTTACGAGATAGCGCCTTTGATTTTAGTAGATGTTGTAGTGCATAGTATATCTTATTTCCAGAGTTGATTCTAGTTTGTATTTCTTCCCTTATGATGTTGGAGCAGTTGAAGATTGTACCCAGGTATTTGTATGTTTCCGTTCTTTTAATTATCTTCTCATAACATGTCCAAAAAATTTTGACTGTCTACGTCTAATCTCTCTAATCAGTCTACGATGTTCATTTGTCTTCTGTAGTACCTGGTCATTGGTTTTTCTGTCTGTCCATGGTATTCTTTGCATTTTCCTCAGAAACCACATTTCTGCAGCCATCAGATGCTTTTCAGCTTGACTGCTCATTGTTTATACCATTTGAGGGCAGCCGACAGATATTTGTGGGTCATGGCCTCGAGCTTCACCACGGCAGGCAGAGGAACTCTTCGCGAGTCAATGGCTGCGGTCTCCGACCAGTAAGATCACTGCCATAGAGGAAAGCAACGGCAAACTACCTCTTTAAAAGTGCCTAGTATATCATGATTCGCTTAAAGACTGATCATCGCAAGACAAGGACAAAGACGTTAAAATTAGCAACTTGGAACGTTAGGACGTTAAACGACGACGAAAAATTGGAGAACATAAAACAAGAAATTGAAAGGGAAAAAATTAATATTTTAGATATGTGCGAAACGAGATGGACAGGAGCAGGCATCAAGATAGAAGAAGATTTCAAGATTATTTATTCTGGAGGTGAAGATCATCATAGGGAAGTGGCAATTATTTTGGACCGGAAAACATCAAAATCTGTTCAAGGATATTGGGCCGTGTCGGACAGAGTTCTACTAGTTAAATTAAGTGGCAGACCTTTTAGCATAAATATTACTCAAGTATATGCCCCAACAGGAGATAGTGTAGAAGAATTTTATAATGACATAGAGTCTGCCTTAAAGAAATGTAAAAATTCAGAAATAAACATCATAATAGGGGACTTAAATGCAAAAGTAGGAAATCAAGGGGATAGATACACAGTAGGAAACTATGGTTTAGGAGAGAGAAATGAAAGAGGATACAGACTTGTAGAGTGGGCAAAAGAACAGGAAATGATTGTAGGAAACACCTGGTTCAAGCAACACCCTAGAAGATTATGGACATGGAGGAGTCCTGATAGCAGGATTAGAAACCAGATTGACTACATTCTGATTAGCAGAAGATTTAGAAACGCATTAACACTAGCAAAAACAGTTCCCAGGGCTGATTGTTATAGTGACCACAGATTACTCACAGGAACATTGAGGATAAAGTTGAAGAAAGTCAAGTATATAACAGGAAACACTAAATATGATTTGTGTACATTGAGTAATGACAAGGAAATACAAAATAAATTCAACATAGAAGTACAGAACAGATTTGAAATTTTGTCTGATCTAGAGATCCTATTCCAGGATGTGTATGATCAATCGGAAACGTTGAAGAATTCAATCAATGTGGCTGCAGAAACAACTATTCCAAAATTAAAGAAGGTGGGTCGTAAGAAATGGATGACTGAAGAAATTTTACACCTCATGGAAACAAGACTCAACAAAAATAATTCTGTCAAATATGAAGAAATTCACAGACAAGTCAGAATATTATGTAAGGAGGCAAAAGAAGCATGGCTTGAGGAAAAGTGCTTAGAAATTGAAAAACAACACAACAGTCAAAATACCAAATTAGTGCACAAAAGAATTCAGGAACTTACTAATAAAAGAACAAGTACATCAACAGGGTGTCTAAAAACTGAAGATGGCAAAATCATAATAGAAAAAGACCAGATTCTACATGTATGGACAGATTATGTGAAACACCTTTATGATGATAACAGAGACGAACAGTATGATATTAGATTTAATAATGAAGGACCGCCAATTTTGGAGATGGAGGTTCGAAATGTTCTTAAGCATATGAAAGCTGGCAAGGCCCCCGGTGCAGATAACATCACAACAGAAGTGATTAAAGCTTTTGAAGAATTTGGACTAGAGCAAGTCACCAGACTGCTGAATACATTATATGATACTGGAGATGTAACTCTGTATTTATTGCAATTCCAAAGAAATCAGGAACCTTGGAATGTGATCAACATAGAACAATTAGTATAATGAGTCACATCACAAAGAATTTGCTAAGAATTATCACGCAAAGAGTGAGGAAGAAGATACAACCTGAAATAGATGAAGAACAATGCGGGTTTGTAGATGGAAAGGGTACAGTAAATGCTGTGTATATGCTGCGAACAGTTATTGAACGTGCTATAGAAGTAAACAAGGATATACATCTTTGCTTTATTGACTTTACAAAGGCTTTTGATAGAGTTAGACATGTCAGCATGGTGGATATGCTTGCAGATCTACATATTGATGGGAAAGACATTAGACTATAAAAAAATATATATTGGAAACAACAAGCTTCAATAAGGATTGATAATGAAGTGGGACAGTATCAGCCAATTAAGAGAGGTGTTAGGCAGGGATGTGTGATGTCTCCAGATCTTTTTTCCCTATACAGTGAAAATATTTTCAGAAATGTAGAGGATATAAATGGAATCAGCATTGGAGGACGAAACATCAATAACATTAGATATGCAGATGATACAGTATTAATTGCAGACAATGCGCAGGATCTGCAACAATTAGTAGATTTCACAACAAAGTGAGCAACTAGGGTTAGAATTAAATTGTAAAAAGACTCAGGTTATGGTCATCACTAGGAAGAAAGAAGTGCCACAATGTAATATACAAGTAAATGGAAATATTCTTCAACAAGTGAATCGGTACAATTATCTTGGAACAGTCATAACATCTGATGGGAGATGCCTTGAAGAGATAAGAACAAGGAGCGCCATGGCGAAAGTAGCCTTTAGCAAGATGAAAAACATTCTGACCAATAAAAAGATGTCAATTGAAACGAGAAAAAGAGTGTTGAGGGGATACGTAGAGCCTGTTCTTTTGTATGGATGTGAAACTTATACCATCTACTATATACAAATATCATTATACTGTCAACTGTCATTTACTGCCAGTATAGTACCTTGCGATGTATGGCGGGGGGGGGGGGGGGGGGGGGGGGGGGGCTTTGAGCTTGGCTAGTGCAGTCTCCGCGAAATGTGCAGGTTAGGATTTTCTTTTTGCCCCCGACAGAAAAAAAAAATCCCACACCTTACCGAGGATTCAAACCCGGGTCACCGGAAGAAGAATCCAGCGTTCTAGCCACTCGGCCAACCGCTCCTCACTATCATTATAACAACTACTATATACAACTATTATTATAACAGCTACTATATACAACTATTATTATATCAGCTGTTATATACAATTATTATTATAACATAAACCTGGACAATGACAGAAAAAGAGAAAATAAAATTCACAACAGAAATGAGGCTCCTGAGAAGAATACTCAATGTATCAAGAAGAGATAAGATCAGAAATGAAGAAATCGGGACTAAAGTTGGGGTTAAAGCAGCACTATATTTTATTAGAAAGCAACAAGTCAAATGATTTGGCCATGCAAGTAGATTACCAGTCAACAGCATACCACAACAAGCAATGTACAGACCAGATGGAAACGGAGGAAGAGGCCCACCACGTAAACGTTGGACGGAGGGAATTGCAGAGGGAATATCGGTATATGAAGCCCATAATCGGGCACTCTCACGATGTTTATACTTCACCTCGACACCGCACGGTACAAGAGGAACATGATGAGATGAGATTATTATAACTACTATATACAACTATCATTGTAATAACTGCTATATACAACTATTATTACAACATCTACTATATACAACTATTATTATAACAACTACTATTTAAACAAGGGGTGGCCAACACGAGGCCCGCGGGCCGCATGCGGCCCGCTGGGAGTCATGTTGCGGCCCGCGGAGTGGGAAACGACGATGTGGTCGAAGCTGTAGCACGCTTACTTGTTTACGTTAATTAACAAAAAAAATTAGGTGCGTGTGGCCCGGCAGGAAATATTATTTCTGAAATTTGACCCGCCTGCAGAAAAGGCCACTATATGCAACTATTGTTATAAGAGCTATTGTATACAACTATCACTATAACAGCTACTATTTACAACTATTATTATAACAACTCATTCATTCATTCATTCATTCATTCATTCATTCATTCATTTATTCAGTAGCATGTCCTTTGCAGAACCTCCCTCCCATAACAACCCTCCGGAAAACTTCTCGATCACAGGCAAGATGTCCCGCGTCCGATACACCCATCTGGAGATCATCTGCTACATCCTGCACCCATCTTCTCTTTGGCCTTCCTCTCTTCTCAGGCATATATCCCTCCATGATTCTTCTCTCCAAACTTTTATGACGTTTCAAGTGACCAAAATATATCAATTTTCTTTGTTTTATCGTCTTTAATAGCCAACCCTCTTCAAAATTCAGCTCTTGAAGTATGGATGCGTTTGTTATTTTCTTTACCCAAGATATTCTTAGAACCCGTCTATAACATTTGTATTCAAAAGCATTTATGTGCTATTGTTTAGTAACTATCCAGGTCTCACAGGCGTATGTTGCAATGGGAAAGATGCATGCTCTTAAAATTGAATTTTTGTAGTTCTGTCTGTCCCACTCCATAATTTATTAAGTAGTTTTAGTCTTTGAAGAGGAATTTATAGTCGTCGTTTAATTTTTTTTTTATTGTGTCACCATTATTGGTAATCAATGACCCAAGATATTCAAAATTTTCCACTACCTCCAATCTTTCCTCACTAACGTATATTTCTTTCTCCATAGTAGTTTTATCTGTATGCATTATCTTTGTTGTTGCTATGTTAAGATATAAGTTGCGATTTTCACTACTTCTTTGGGTGGAGGTTATTAAGTTTTCTATACCAGTCTGTATCATCAGCATATCGAATCTCTGGTATTTCATGATCATCAATATTTAGCGCATCATATTGCTCCCTGGTTATATCATCTCTGACATTTCTCATTATATTTTCGGCGTACATGTTAAACAGATAGGGTGACATCACACAGCCCTGACGGACTCCTTGTTTGATGTCAAACCAATCTGATGTCTCGCCATCTATTCTAACCGCTGCTTGTTGGTCTAGATAGAGAATTTCTATGAGTTGTACTACATGTGATGGAAGGCCCATATTCCTCATGATTTCCCAAAGTTTATGATGTTGTACACTGTCAAATGCCTTTGAATCATCCACAAAACATGAGAATAGGTTTACATTAAATTCTCTGCACTTCTCTATTATTAAACGCACGATCTCTTGTTCCTTTTCTTTGTCTAAATCCAGCCTGAACCACGTTAAGTCTCTTCTTCCATTTTCTTACGAAGTCTTCCCATTTTGATTTTTAGTATAATTTTACTAGCATGACTGGGCAACAGTTCTATAGTTGGTGCATAATTTCAGGTTGCCCTTTTTTTTTTGGTATTGGATTGAAGATAGTTCGCTTCCAATCTTTTGGCCATATACCATATTTCCATATCTTTTTACGTAATGCATATTAGATTTGTATGCTGTCTTTTCTTCCTGCTTTAATTAGTTCACCTGGTATCTCATCTTATCCTGGAGACTTACCATTCTTCAGCTTCTTTATTGCCCATGCAATTTCATCTAATGAGGGTTCAGGTTCTGTTTCTGCTGTCATTGGTTCATGTATATCATTCATATCCTCAAAGTCATTCATATCATACATTCCACTTTAGTATTCCTGCCATCTTTCTAGAACTTGTCTAGATTCTATTAAGGTATTTTCCAACTTGTCACAGATAACATTTAATTGAGGTTGAACATTTCTTGCCAATAACTTCATTTCTTTGAACATTTCGTAATCTCTTCCATTCTTGTGGTATTGCTCTATTTTAATACAACATTCTTGTATATATTGGTTTTTGTCCTTTCTTGTGTTCTTCCTTAATTCTCGTGTTAAAGGTTTATACTTCATCCTACTGTTATCGGTTTCTCATTTCGTTTTCAGTTCCCTGTTATATACAATTGTTATTATAACAGCTATAATATACATCTATTATTATAACAGCTACTATATTCAACTATCATTGTAACAACTGCTATATACAACTATTATTGTAACAGCTATTATATACAACTATTATTATAACAACTACTATATACAACTATCATTATAACAGCTACTATATACAACTATTATTATAACAACTACTATATACAATTATTATTATTGTTTTGTTGCGTATCCCTTACGGGACGTTGCAGTCAACACCAGCATTTTCAGCTGCTGTTGATGTACTAGGCAAGTGTTACGTTCAGTAGTTTGCCATTGCTTTCTGAACGACCGGTCTCTATACCTTTTTCGAAAAAACCAGCACCGCCGTGTTTCGAACCCGGGTATACGGGCTCACAAACCGCGTTCGCAAGCCCTTCAGCCACAGAGACCGGTTAATTATTATTATAACAACTACTATGTACAACTATTATTATAACAACTACTATATTCAACTATCATTATAACAACTACTATGTACAACTATTATTGTAACATCTATTATATACAACTATTATTATAACAACTACTACACACAACAATCATTATGATAGCTATTATTTACAACTATTATTATAACAGCTATTATATACAACTATTATTATAACAGCTACTATATACAACTATTATTATGACAACTACTATAAACAACAATCATTATGATAGCTATTATTTACAACCATTATTATAACAGCTACTATATACAACTATTATTATTATAACAACTACTATATACAGCTATTATTAAAACAGCTATTATATACAACTATCATTATAACAACTACTATATACAACTATTATTAAAACAGCTATTATATACAATTATTATTATAACAACTACTATATACAACAATTATTATGATAGCTATTATTTACAACTATTATTATAACAGCTATTATATACAACTATTATTATACAGCTACTATATACAACTATTATTATATTTTTTTATGTTGCATATCCCTTACAGGACGTTGCAGTCAACACCAGCATTTTTCTGCTGCTGTTGATGTACTGGGCAAGGTTACGCTCAGTAGTTTGCCATTGCTTTCTGAGCTATCGGCTCTCATACCCAGTAAGTAACCAACGAGGCGCGATCCACTACCGAATCTCGCGCAGCTGCGTTACTCACGAGAATATACGGGATTACGTAGAAGTTCGCTAACCAATTCGCTCGGGAGACGGGCATTATTATTATTACAGCTGCTATAGACAGCTATTATTATAACAGCTACTGTACATAATATTAACTCTTTTATGATCAAGAATTAATTCTTCATAAAATATAAAGGAGAATTTAGCTACCATAGCGACAACTAAGATACGAGGGTAAGTTAATAAGTAGGTCATAAATAAAGATGATAACAACTTGAAACCAGTTTATTTTTATACATACATTGTCCTTTTATTTGTCAACATAATTTCCACCAACATTGATGCACTTATCCCACCGTTTTATCAGTCCTTCAAGCCGGCTGCATAGAACTGCGTGCTCTGTTTTCTAAGCCACGTTTTCACTTCACATTCAACTTCGGCGTCATTCGCGAAATGTCTCCCGCCAAGGTGGGTTTCCTGTTTATGCTGACAAATGTTTGTCCCGTAAAGCGGTGCATAGCTGGGTCGAAAACGATATAAGGGTGAGTCAATAAGTAAGTCACACACTTCTGTGGGATGGCAGATCAATGGGGGGAAAAAAGCACGCAGTTCAATGCAGCGAGTTGGGCAGGACTGATAAAGCGAAGGGATAAGTGCATTAATGTTGGTGGAAATTATGTTGAGAAATAAAGGGACAATGTATGCATACAAACAAACCGATTGCAAGTTGTTATTATCTTTAGTTATTTTTCTACAGCCATTTGTGACTTACTTATTGACTTACCCTCGTAATAGACGTTATAGGTGATGACCACGTCGCAAACACATACATGTATATGCACGCACAAATACACAGACGGACAGGTAGATATAGAGACATGCACAGACGGACAGGTAGATATAGAGACATGCACAGACGGACAGGTAGATATAGAGACATGCACAGACGGACAGGTAGATATAGAGACATGCACAGACGGACAGGTAGATATAGAGACATGCACAGACGGACAGGTAGATATAGAGACATGCACAGACGGACAGGTAGATATAGAGACATGCACAGACGGACAGGTAGATATAGAGACATGCACAGACGGACAGGCAGATATAGAGACATGCACAGACGGACAGGTAGATATAGAGACATGCACAGACGGACAGGTAGATATAGAGACATGCACAGACGGACAGGTAGATATAGAGACATGCACAGACGGACAGGCAGATATAAAGACATGCACAGACGGACAGGTAGATATAGAGACATGCACAGACGGACAGGTAGATATAGAGACATGCACAGACGGACAGGTAGATATAGAGACATGCACAGACGGACAGGCAGATATAGAGACATGCACAGACGGACAGGCAGATATAGAGACATGCACAGACGGACAGGTAGATATAGAGACATGCACAGACGGACAGGTAGATACTAGAGACATGCACAGACGGACAGGTAGATATAGAGACATGCACAGACGGACAGGCAGATATAGAGACATGCACAGACGGACAGGTAGATATAGAGACATGCACAGACGGACAGGCAGATATAGAGACATGCACAGACGGACAGGCAGATATAGAGACATGCACAGACGGACAGGTAGATATAGAGACATGCACAGACGGACAGGTAGATATAGAGACATGCACAGACGAACAGGCAGATATAGAGACATGCACAGACGGACAGGTAGATATAGAGACATGCACAGACGGACAGGCAGATATAGAGACATGCACAGATGAACAGGCAGATATAGAGACATGCACAGACGAACAGGCAGATATAGAGACATGCACAGACGGACAGGTAGATATAGAGACATGCACAGACGGACAGGCAGATATAGAGACATGCACAGACGAACAGGCAGATATAGAGACATGCACAGACGAACAGGCAGATATAGAGACATGCACAGACGAACAGGTAGATATAGAGACATGCACAGACGGACAGGCAGATATAGAGACATGCACAGACGGACAGGCAGATATAGAGACATGCACAGACGGACAGACAGATATAGAGACATGCACAGACGCACAGGCAGATATAGAGACATGCACATGCCATTTACGTGAGGTATTGACTAATTGATTTCATTGGTATCCTGCCATATTGCATACACTGTTGTAAACATGCAGCTATATTCAGGTGACCTGCGGTCAGAAACTAGGCACTCAGACAGTCGCCCTGATCACAGACATGGATTCACCCATAGGATACATGGTTGGCAATGCTCTGGAGGTTGTAGAGTCTATACAATGCTTGCAAGGCAACGGCCCGGCTGATGTCCTGGATTTGGTACTAGGCTTAGGTGAGAGTTGGACACTAATCTCTGTAATAGAGTATCGTTCTCTTGCATTGTTGCATTCCTCTAACTATACCATGGTACTAGGACTTAGGTGAGAGTTGGACACTAATCTCTGTAATAGAGTATCGTTCTCTTGCATTGTTGCATTCCTCTAACTATACCATGGTACTAGGACTTAGGTGAGAGTTGGACACTAATCTCTGTAATAGAGTATCGTTCTCTTGCATTGTTGCATTCCTCTAACTATACCATGGTACTAGGCTTAGGTGAGAGTTGGACACTAATCTCTGTAATAGAGTATCGTTCTCTTGCATTGTTGCATTCCTCTAACTATACCATGGTACTAGGCTTAGGTGAGAGTTGGACACTAATCTCTGTAATAGAGTATCGTTCTCTTGCAATGTTGCATTCCTCTAACTATACCATGGTACTAGGCTTAGGTGAGGGTTGGACACTAATCTTTGTAAAAGAATATCGATATCTTGCAATGTTGCATTCCTCTAACTATACCATGGTACTAGACTTAGATGAGAGTTAGACATCAGTCTATTTAGAAAGGTGTCATTCTCTTGCAGTGTTGCATTCCTTTGCCATAACACGAAAAACATAAACACCTCGAATTAATCTTCCATCTTTCCTCTAAACTGTGTTGGTAGTCACCACAGTTAACAGCAGTTCTCTAAGTTTCAGCTTTAGTTTGTTCATTTATCTCTACATATTTAGAAAACAATCAATGCAGTGAGTTATTTACGCACATTGATGTCAAATTAATAAATTTATACCATTATCATATGCTATAAGTCAAGCTTAAGCTACGTTTCAGAAAATGTAAAGTTTCTTACGCAACAAGTCACTCTCGTTGAATGTCAGAAAGAGAGTACTGAAATGTTATATGGAACTTATCTTGCCGTATGGCAGCGAATCATGAGGCTGAATGAACAGATTAGAAAGCGCTTGGAAGCAACGGTGGTGTATTTACGGAGACGGATGCTGTGAAAACCTAGGACTGCTGGAGTAACTTACAATGATTGCCCGAAAGAGGCTAATGAAAGTAAAATATTACCCGTATATACAAGAACAAACACATACAATGAGAAGACAGGCATTGGGACACATTGTGACAACTGAAAATATCAGTGGGAAAAGAGGCAGTGACAGACCAAGAGAAATTATGCTGGATGGACTGAGACGGTGGTATGGAGGAATATCAGCAGAGTTGATCTAGAACACCAAGGACCGAGATCTGTGGAGAGACAGGAACGCCTACGCCAATTGACATGGCACATGATGATAAGGATCCTAGGCTATGGAGAAAAACATCCATCTTCAGCATTGTTTACCATTTTCTATTCCTACTGTATCATTCCGCCAGACTAATCAGAAAGATACGATTCTATTGCAGCTATGGGACCCCACACAAAACCAGTGAGGGAAACACTGTTTGTTGACAAATGAAGGATGCCACAGGTTGTCTCAAAGTGTTTCGATAAAGTAAGACATGTCACCATGATGGAGATGCTTGCAGATCTATAAATTGATGGGAAAGATCTCAGATTTGTAAAAATAAAACATATATTGGAAACAATAAGCTATATTAAAGATTGATAATCGTTGACACCTTGCAGTCTTTACAGACCAAAGTATGTGAGTTGGAATGTGGCCAATATTCCATCACAATGTCTGGGCAGAGCTTCAGAGAATCATGTGGCGCCCAAACGACATGTTCCCTCTCTCGGCCTAACCTTGTGTTGTCCAGAGGAATGGGTAACCAATACGTCTGGCACAAGGTAGGCTGCAGACGCTGGCGGCGCAGTGTCAAAACCACCGCGACCTCGCCACCACGAGCAGGTGGCGAGTTATGGCCAGACCCTGACACCCAAGGGACCCGGCTTAGAGACGTTCAGCCAAGTCCCACAGGTGAGGGCCTCGTACGAGCCCGGACCGTAAGGGCGCGCACATCTGTCGATCACAAGTGTCCGGACCTGTGTAAAGCGTGCACTATCGTCAGACTCCACCTGACTTTAAGCGGACCCCGCGACCAGCGGGAATAGGCCCGCCAGAGCTGCCGCAGGAGATATTGCCTGTCTATTGCAAGCAAATCCCCCATCCTTCCATTGTGCGGATCTCGCGACCGGCGAGAATAGGCCCGCCGGAGATTATGCTCGTCTGCTGCGAACAAATCTCTACCGAGAGACTGAATAAGTAAAGAAACGATAAAAGTAGTGGTATTTCAATTGTGCTTGCGCTCCCACCTATGCTACACCCTTCATGTGTCTTCACAAAGTCGGACTAGAGTCAAGCTCAACAGATTTCAACAGAAAGATTGATAATAAAGTAGGCAAATACCAACCTATTAAGAGAGGTGTGCGACTGGGATGTGTAATGTCCCCAGATCTTTTCCCCCTATAATTATTTTTAAAAATTTAGAAGATATGAGAGGAATCACCATTGGCGGAAATAATATCAATAATATTAGATATGCGGATGGTACAGTATTGATTGCAGACAATGAACAGGATCTGCAACATTTAATAGATGCGGTTATTGTACACAGTGAATAACTAGAATTATAATTAAATTGTAAGAAGACAGATTATGGTCGTGACTAGGAATAAATAAATACTACAATGTAATATACAGGTAAATGAGAATTTCTTAAACAAATGAATCCGTAAAACTATCTCGGAATAGTCATAACATCTGATGGGAGATGCCTTGAAGAGATTATAACATGAATTGCATGGCGAAGGTAGGCATTTGCAAGATGGAAAACATACTTACCAATAGACAGATGCCAATTGTTTTTAAGTGCTGCATACAACCTGTATTTTTGAAAGGATGTGTGACATGGACAATGAACAGACAATGAAAACCAACACAACACCCGGAATACCAAATTAATGCACACAAGAATTAATGACATCACTAACAAAAGAACACACACATCAACGGGTTGCCTTAACACCAAAGATGGCAAAATCATGATAGAAAAAGATCAGATTTTACATGCGTGGTCAGATTATGTGAAAGACCTTTATGATGATACAAGAGAAGAACAATATGATCATCGGAATAATAATGAAGGACCTTCAATTTTGAAGATGGAAGTTCAGAATGCTCTTAACCATATGAAAACTGGCAAGACCCCGGGTACAGATAACATCACAATAGAAATGATCAATGCCTTAGAAGAATATGGAATAGACCACATCACCAGACTGCTGAACGCAATATATGATACTTGAGATATATCTCCTCATCTCTCATCTCATCTCATCATGTTCCTCTTGTACATTGCGGTGTCGAGGTGAAGTATAAACAGCGGGAGAGTGCCCGCTTATGGGCTTCATGTATCGATATTCCCATGGACTCTGTTATTCCCTGCGTCCATCGTTTACGTGGTCGGCCTCTTCCTCTGCTTCCCTCTAATCTGTACATCATTGCTTGTTGTGGTAACTGTTAGTTGGTAACCTACTTGCATGGCCAAATCATTTAACTTGCTGCCTTCTAATAAAATCTAGTGCAGCTATAACCCTCACTTTAGTCCTGATTTTTTCATTTCTGATCTTATCTCTCCTTGGTACATTGAGTATTCTTCACAGGAATCTCATTTCTGTTGTTGTGATTTTTCTGTACTTTTTTGCTGTACTTTTGTATGGATGTGAAGCGTGGACAATGAGCAGTCAAGCTGAAAAACGTCTGACGGCTGTGGAAATGTGGTTTCTGAGAAAAATGCAAAGAATACCACGGACAGACAGAAAATCTAATGAACAAGTCCTTCAAGAAACAAATGAAGATCGTAAACTGATTAGAGACATTAGACGTAGACAGTCACAATTTTTTTGGGCATGTTATGAGAAGAAATGAATTGGAGAACTTGGTGACAACTGGCAAGATCGAAGTGAAGAGACTAAGTGGAAGACCGAGAAGTAAATACCTGGATAGCTTGGCCGCGTGGTGTGGTCGAGACAGGAACACTGAATTGATCCACGACTCTGGTGATCGAGTGAGATGGCAGAACATGACTGCCCACGCTTATCGGCATGGCACATGACGGATGGATAAAGCCAGAGAATAGTATAAATAGACTAGAGTTAGTCTGGAATCCACAGGGCAAACCAAATAGAGGAAGGCATAAAACTCCTGGGGAATGAAAAAAGAAATGAACAACATGGGAAGTAGATGGGCAGAGTTGCATGGGATAGCTAACGATAGGAGGACTTGGAGTGAGCAGGTTGAAGACCTATGCCCCAGTTGGAGATGGAGGACCAAAACAGAAGGTATACTCCCCTAACTCAAACTATTGTATTCATACTGAACCAGCATTCTTCTGTAGATTTCACAAGGTTTCACACCTTAAAATAACGCCTTGCTGTTCTTTCACGGTACAAGTCGATAATGGGACTGCAATTTTATATACGCTATTCCGCATGTGTAAACTGTTTAGTCCACACGAACTTATATGGGGTGTTGCATAAGAGTCAGTTTCTGTCCTGAAATAAGATTTTCCTCTGCCTGTATACTTCCATGCAGTTTATAATAAAATTCCTGTTATTTAATTACAGTCAAACATCACTCCCGTACATCAAACTCAGAGTTCGACACTGCACCGGTCCTAACATCAAACATCGCTCCCGTACATCAAACTCAGAGTTCGACACTGCACCGGTCCTAACATCAAACATCGCTCCCGTACACCAGAGTTCGACACTGCACCGGTCCTAACATCAAACATCGCTCCCGTACATCAAACTCAGAGTTCGACACTCTGCACCGGTCCTAACATCAAACATCACTCCCGTACATCAAACTCAGAGTTCGACACTGCACCGGTCCTAACATCAAACATCACTCCCGTACATCAAACTCAGAGTTCGACACTCTGCACCGGTCCTAACATCAAACATCGCTCACGTACATCAAACTCAGAGTTCGACACTCTGCACCGGTCCTAACATCAAACATCGCTCCCGTACACCAGAGTTCGACACTCTGCACCTGTCCTAACAAAGGTTTAGTTGTTGTTGTTGTCTTCCACTTATACCGTTAGGCGCTGTGTGGAGGATTCATTGAAGCGACGATACTAGCTCGTCATTTGACAGACTCGCTGGCTGTTGAACGAGGGGACGGAGCACGTATGGGAATGTCCTGAGTGCAGTGATGTCGGTTCTTAACTCAACTCAACTCAACAACTCAACTCAACTTGACAGACTTGATCATGGCCGATCTTTGAAACAAAGACTTCACTCAATTGTCCACCTAACAACACACACTATCTCCATGAAGCAAGCCTTTCCACTCCGCATTCAGGCCAGCCACTCTATTACCCGTGAACACAGCAAAGTTTGGTAACAAAATGACGCCTCCTAGATAGTCAGTTTGCTTTATATGCTTCCTTAACTCAGTTTCTCAACCTCATGCATATTCCAAGCATCATTTCTTGCATCAAATTTACCACTGGTAAAATCACAGATAAACGTTTATTGTAGGTGTGTCCAACATATGCAGAACAGAGAACACAATGCTGGCCTACACTCGCACCATGTGAGGACAAACCCTATGGGGATATCAACAAGCTCAAGCTCACTGCTGCTTTCTTTGCAATTATCCATATCGATGTCTGAAGGTTTACGAAGAAGAAGAGGAAGACACACGTTACACAAGTGGCATTGCCAGGAGAAGGAGGAATTGATTCTAAACAACTCAAATTCTCAACATACACGCACTGCTTTCAAATAGCCATATAACGTAAACTCTAACATGTCATCTAGAACGTTCACAAATGTCTCCCATTGGACATATAGTTTTTAACAATAAAGAACCAACACTTTGTCATTCAAATTAACTGTCTTCTTTGTTTAAAAGGAAAAGCTGGAAATTGTACATTGTTAAGCTTAATTCCAGTCGGTTACTAGTCTGTAAAAGTTGCTACTACAAGTCATGACGTGCTTGCATCCTCAGGTGGCCACCTGCTCCAATCGGTCAACGTTGTGTCCAGCGTCATGGAAGGCAGTGACTTACTGAGAAGTAAGATTGCTGACGGTTCAGCTTTGTCCAAGTTTTGTGACATGTTGAAAGGTCAAGGTGTGTCACCGGATGTCGTCGATGATGTGTGTGACCCCCAAACAGATATATGGACACGACTCACCCCGGCCAAACACACAACAGATCTCCAATGCAAGAATGACGGTAAGTTAAATATCAGGATTATACTAAGTCCGCCGCCGGTCTCCCTGGCCTAGGTTTAGCGACTTTCTCCGTAATCCCGTTTATCCACCTGAGCAAACGCAGCTGCGCGAGAATCGATAGCGCCCGTTACTTACGGGATATGTGAGCCGGCCGCTGAGAAAGCAATGGCAACCTACTGAGTGTAATCTTGCCAAGAAATCAACAACAGCGATAAAATGATGGTGTTAACAGCGATGTCCTGTAATAGGATATGTGAAAAAATAAAATAGTAAGTCCACTACGGGTAAGTCTAATATAAGAATTATAGTAAGTCCACCACTGGTAAGTCAAATATCAGGATTATAGTAAGGCTACTTCCGGTAAATCAAATATCAGGATTATAGTAAGTCAACTTCCGGTAAGTCAAATATCAAGATTGCAATAGGTCCACTGCTGGTAAGTCAAATATCAATATTATAATAAGTCCACTACCGATAGGTCAAATATCAGGATTACAGTAAGTCAACTACCGGTAAGTCAGATGTAAGGATTATAGTAAGCCAACTACTGGTAAGTCTAATATCAGGATTATAGTAAATCCACTACCGGTAAGTCAAATATCAGGATTATAGTAAGTCAACTACAGGTAAGTCACATATCAGGATTATAGTAAGTCAACTACCGGTAAGTCACATATCAGGATTATAGTAAGTCAACTACCGGTAAGTCACATATCAGGATTATAGTAAGTCAACTACCGGTAAGTCACATATCAGGATTATAGTAAGTCAACTACCGGTAAGTCACATATCAGGATTATAGTAAGTCAACTACCGATAAGTCAAATATCAGGATTACAGTAAGTCAACTACCGGTAAGTCACATATCAGGATTATAGTAAGTCAACTACCGGTAAGTCAAATATCAGGATTACAGTAAGTCAACTACTAAAATCAACTCATTGGACAAATGGCACCAATACTAAAGAACAAACATGTATCAATAACTACTAAGAAAGCACTTTACAACACAATCTTCCTACCAACTCTGTGCTACCAATGCCAAACCTGGACAATGACAGAAAAAGAGAAAAGAAAAATCACAACAACAGAAATGAGGTTCCTGAGAAGAATACTCAACGTATCAAGAAGAGATAAGATCAGAAATGAAGAAATCAGGACTAAAGTGGGGGTTAAAGCTGCTCTAGATTTTATTAGAAAGCAGCAAGTCAAATGGTTTGGCCATGCAAGTAGGCTACCAGTCAACAGCATGCCACAACAAGCAATGATGTACAGACCAGATGGAAACAGAGGAAGAGGCCGACCAGGTAAACGTTGGACGGAGGGAATAACAGAATCCATGGGAATGTCGATATACGAAGCCCATAACCGGGCACTCTCACGAAGTTTATACTTCACCTCGACACCGCAAGGTACAAGAGGAACATGATGAGATGAGATGAGAACTACTAAAATTGTGGCAAGTTAACTACGAGGATTATGCTACACAAGCAACTATTATGAATGTATGTGAATTACATTGATGATAGCGGGTCAGTCATTAGGATCATGCTGTGATGAAGTGTCTAGATCAGTGGTTCTCAACCTTTTTTTGGCTCATGCACCCCTTCACCATATGTTCAGAATGTCATCCACCACCCCATTCGTATTTCCTCCCTATAAATTTCCCCTACTTCCGCCCTACATAGCATACGTAAAAATGGAAGCTAAATTTAATAACACATACTAGAACAATCTAGACGCCTACATAAAACATGATTTGTGGGTCTACTTACCTTATAAAACGAATTTCAGAAGGGCGAGGAGTACAGAACCGTAAAGTACGGAGGGGAAAACAATATTAAGTAATCAGTTCTTGTATTAACGCGATCTTGAAATAATTTCAATTGCCCCCTTAGAAACCCTAAAATTCCCCCTGGGGGCGGGGGGAGGAGATTCCCCACTGGTTGAGAACCACTGGTCTAGATGATGGCTGTATGTCAACTGTCGGCATGGACATAGAGAGACAAGCAGACAGACAGACAGACAGACCGGCGGGCGAAAGGACGGGCGGACAGAGTGACAGACGGACTGACGGACAGACAGAGGCTACAGGCGAAGAACTGTGTTGAAGTCATTGATCAAGCAGCTTTCAGCATTTATCTTCAGTTCATCGTACGTGAGCTCCCAGGTCATTGCCAGATGATTTTGTTTCCTAGGATGTTCTCGTCTCTTGTGTCTCTCCTTTCAGTGTGCTTAGCATTAAGACATCCGTGACTAGTATAATAACCAAACTTTCTTTTCTTTCATGAAGTTCAATAGCTGCATATGTTCTCCAATGTCTTTAACAATTTGTTTATTTGATATCTGTTCTGTCCAGAATTTTCTATGCATTCTGCGATAGAACGACATCCTAAAACCCTTCAAGCACTTTCCATTTCTTCTTGAAAACAAATCTTTATTTTGCAAGAAGATCTGCTAAAGGCCTAAAGCTGTGGTGTATTGTATGAGAAACGCAATGTCGTTGAGAATCACCACAAAATATATCGATTTTTAGGTTACGTCAAACGTATTGATGCCATGGATATCGCTGTGGTCACTCACAAGCTCGGAGGCGGTCGGAATCTGCCCGGGGAACCGGTCAATTGGGCAGCGGGTGTCCAACTACTTGTGGCTATCGGTGACAAGGTTCAGAAAGGTACGTCAGCTTGTATGTTTTATCTGACAAATGTTGAACCCGGTCACTGTATTCAGTTCTTAGAATATTAGACATTGGGTGTCTTGGTCACAATCTCTGTTGGCGACATTGCATGTACTGCACAATGTTGATACTCCTAGAATTTGTCTATTACAACACATCTAATTACGGTGGTAAATCAATAAGTAAGTCATATAACAGTATATAAGAATAAACAAACTTAAAATGGGGCTGAGTATAAAGTCCGCCTCGAGTGCTGGAGGTCCTGGGTCCAAGCCCAGGTGAGGGTGTATTTTTCCACGTGGACTTTTAGTAACAAAATTTCCCTTGGTCTCTGGGTAGTGAGATAGGACGCCCAAGTGTATTGTTGCGCACATAAAAAATCCCTTGGCAGTTGGAAATCGAAAAAGAGTAGCCTAAATTTCGAGTTTAAAACCTACCCAAAGTATTTCAGGATTCTCGCCGGTGCTACGGTGTTCGTGCACTGAGCTGCGTTTTTCCGGACTCAATCTTGAGTTAGGAGTAGAACGGAGCACTTATTTGTTAAACCCGTGTGCCGTGATGTTGATCCGTCGACTAAACTAAACTAAACTAAATTTAAAATAGATGCAAACTTGAAAACCGTTTAATATTGTACTTACATACCCCATTATTTCTCAACATAATCTCCACGAACATTGATGCAATTATCCCATGTTTTATCAGTCCCTAAAGACCTGCACCATAGAAGTGTTTAGTCCGCTGCTATGGTCACGTTCACGCCTCAATCTCAACCTCTTCGTGATAAGCAAACATTGTTGCTGCCAGGCGATTTGATACCGACAAAACAGGTGGATGATGATTCGATCTCTGTGTCAATATTGTTTAGCTTGTCTTCTTCATATGCTTACGGGGTGAAATGTTCGGACGAGAGGTCCATTGTGGTTCATTTTGTCTTCTCCAGTCAGTTGTCTGAGAACCTAGTATACCGACACGTTTAAAATATTCAGCACAACATGCATTAGTTAAACAGCTACTTGCATATCCTTTACAGGACGTCGCAGTAAAACCCATTGTTTATTGACTGCGTGTGGTTTTCTATGCAATTTTACGTCCAGTAGTTTGCCATTGCTTTCTGAACGGCCGACGCTCATGCCATTGAAAATCAACGCAAAGCGATCTGCTCCTAAGTAGCTGCAGCTGACATCGAACGCAGTTTGGATTGTAAGACTGCCTGTTCTACTAAAAACCACAAACCCCGACTATCTGCATCATGCGATAGGTTAAACCTTGAGGACATACTGCTGCATTTGCAACATTGTCTAGCCGTGTCCATCTGTCAGCCCCATTAAACGTCTAGTCTCGCACACTATTTTTGTCGTTTCCATTTAATTTCCATTTAATAAATTATAGTTATGATATTTCTAATGTCATTGTGTATAATTCCCTCTCTTCTAGCATATTCAACATAATTTCTCCTGTATTTATTTGAGTTTTCTTGATCTCAATTTAATCAGCGTCCATGATTGGCATTGGTAGCAGAGAATGGGTAGAAATAAGCTATCTCTCATTTATAACTTGACTTGTGTACCGATATGGGTTATCGGAAACGTAGAAATTGATGGCTCAACCCCAAAGAGAGAAAGGATGCAAAGTCCTTTTTCCCAATGTGATCCTGCCCGGTTTAATTAATTTAGCTGTACTGACTCAATTGTTTGAGACCAGAAATAGAGTTTTAGAGAACCAAGGAATACCTTCAGGAAATAACTGAAAAAGTTTTATTCCCTTTTATACCCAAAATATCCTTTAAGTGGTTCCTTGCCTCTCCTCTACCAACTAATTAATTCTATCTAGGGTAGTTTAAAACAATTTGACTATGACAAGTAAAAATACAATCAATACATGACATGACATCAGTTTTATTATTTAATAAACATAAACTTGGATTTTGAACATTGCATTCTAAATTGACAATATTATGAAATTCAAGTAGGACATATACATGTAATTTTAACTATACAGCATGGATGGGCCAGTTATAAAGTGTATATTTCCAGCTATATTTTTTTCAATGACCTGTACTGCTCATCTTTTACTGGCATGGTTGATCTGGAAAAAAAAACTGTCTACACTCAGGGTTCTCCACTTCCAGGTTTGTGGATCCCTTTGGCTAACACTTGATTGCTGTATGTTCTGTAGTCTTAGTATTCCAGGTCTGAGTAGAACATTATAAGTTGGCTCTACTGTTTCTCTTTCATTTTTGGCAGGTAATGTTTACATTAAGATTACCTCTCCTATGTGTACAAATGGAAATCTTTGCAGGTAGTATAGCTTTCTGCACTACTCTATCAAGGTGCATCACTCAACAAGGTGCCACAACAAGTGCTGCATTCAATCTTCACCAAGTCAGGTCTGGATCTACACTAGTATGACCACTACCTGAAATTCCAGCAATCACATACATCTAATGATATCATCAATATGACATTAGAAATGAAATGTTGTAACAGCCTAAGAACACAAGTGAAATCAATAAAAGGAATTTTGTTCCTAGAGAAAAATAATAGTGGAGGGAAAGGAGTCTTGGTGCTCTCTAATAGTTATCAGACCTATAATGGTTGTCCTCTATTCAATCTTCTATTACATGGTGTTCAAGGTTTAGACTAGCAGATGTACAGTTTCCTCTTCACCTATGCCTGTCCTCATGGTTTCCAGGTTGAGTAATATCTTGATTGATTTGGGATTGACAACTGTGTTTACAATCCTCTCCTGTACCTAGTTATTTCTCTAAATCTTCTTTTATTCAAGAGAAGGGCCTCATACCTTAATGGGTTTTACAACAATTTCCCATTGTAATGAGTAGTTGCTTATAAACAATATAAAGTACATCATGGAACCAATTCTTGTATAGCATTCAGGTGTATTCTTCTTCATTAAATGCTTCAAGTGAGAAGTTATCTTCCATTCTCATGGATGTAATATTTATTATCATCATCATCAACATCATCATGGTTTCCTTATATCATTGTCATTACAATCATTATCATTATTATCATCATGACATTAGAAATGTTGTAACATGAAATACAAAGTTGGGATCTTGCTTAAGATCCAAAACCAGATGCTTGTAGTATGCGTAATGTATGATATGGTTTGTGTTGTGCTTAGCGCACAAAACCAGATGATTGTCCGATAAGTGATATTTAATACAATGTGTTTTCATGCGTCGGAGTGTACTAAATTATTATTCAGTTTATGGGTTATGCCGAACAACTTCTCTGGTGATAGACATGGCATTACACATCAAAGTTGCCTTCTATCATGAGATTGATTGTTAGCTTATACTCCTTTGCAGCATTCACTCATTCTCAGACATAATATTCATATTTATGGATGATCATACACGAATTATTCATCCAACATCCTTCAAACTGGCATGTAAGGTGGGTAATTATACTTATGTAATTTCCCAATGATAACTTAAAATGTTTAACATCATGGACATCACAATGAAATCTCTCATTTCCCAGTCATTCATCAGACACATCATATCTGTAGGAATGGCAATTAGTATATGTCTGAGCTTTACACATGATAAATCCACAGATTTAACAACAATTACATTACATTAGAACCTCATTTATGCTCATCCTCAACCTTCATCAGAAATTAGAATAGTTCCTGGATGATAATTAGTCATTCATACTGATGGGTTTTATCAAATGATATATTCACATCTGTTTAGCAATAATGAAATCACACATGAATCCTCACAGATATGCTCTCAGCAATGACATAGATTTATGTGATCATTAGGCATAATTATGAGATTCTCAAAGGATACTTCCTCATGTGTAACAATAATGAAAATACACATGAGTCCTCACATTGTCTCATGGATTTATGTGATCTAATCAGTCTACATTCAGTAATTATGAATCTTAACCATTCTAACATGCCGGTTGACTAAGTATTATTGTGTGGCACAAATATTACTTCCCCATGTTTGCAACATTGAAAATACATTTGACTCACCACATGGGTGCTTTACTCAACACACAAAATTATGTGAATCTATTTGGTTCTCATGTGTTCATGAAATACAAGAAAACTATTTGTTTGTCCATGTGCTCATGTCAAAAATAAATCTACTGACTAATTACACATTACACTAATTTCTCTATCAGTGCTGGCACAGGTAAATTAGTTTTATATCCTAAGTTACTCACCACTCCTAAATCATTACTGAATGAGTTGACTACTTAAGAAATATGTACAACTTCAGTCTAATGCTTAACATTAACTAAGTTGTTTAGCTGGGAGAAAATAAAACTCACTGTAGTTTTCTCCTAATGTACAGTTATTTATGACTATGATAACTGAATATAATATTATTCAGTTTCTACTAAATTAATTTCTTAAGAACTCACCACTCTAAATCACTACTGATTTACCTACTTAAGAAATAAATGTACAATTTGGACTAATGTTTATACATTAATCAGTTGTTTACTTGGGAGACAAATAAAACTCACTAGTGGTTATTCTTAATGGACAGTTTACCCATAGGTTATGCGAACTGAATATATTATTTAGTTCTTACTAAATTAATTTAAGAACTTACCGCATGGTTTTACAATACTGACTTACCACTCTTCTTCTGGGAAACAGACTCACATACTACTCTAAGATTTAAAATAAATTGAAGTAAATATGGTGTGATTTACCTTATATTTTATAATATTTACCTTATTTATCAGAATGACTTCAACATGTCGACACGTTTCATGATCTGACTGAGATGCAATTACTCAAATGCGATGTCGTAGGCTGAGGATTTCTTTTCTCATGAATTTGATTTCTAAACTCTCTCACTCCTTCCGCTATTTCAGATCTTCATGTCTCATGCTGGCTTTTGGTAAAACAAATAGGCCGTTTTCCGCCTTGCATGTGTATTTATTTGAGTTCCATCCGGTTGTGACGTCACAATGAGTCGATGTAAAAAGTAGGATTTATCGCAGCGGGGAACAAACTAGTCCTGATGCGGTGTCAAACTTTAATTGTCGACGGGAGCTATTTACCGCACGTTACGCTTGTGAAAATACAATATCACATGGGTAGATGTTGGACTAAAAATGTCCCCGTGTAAGGGATGATTATCGCCATTGGCTACCTGCATGTAATCGTTGATCATATCTGGAACATAACTGGATCTCACTGAGAGAAGTCCATGTGCGTATCTCATTCTCTTAATAGAAGTATCCATAGTTCACCACAGGACAGTTCTCGTGTCTCCATTCCCGAGGAAGGCTAACCTCATTAAAAAATGCACGCTGAAGTCGGAAGTGTCGTCCTACGGGTGGCAAACTAAAAATTGACACTACGCAACTACGTCCGAGTGAAATGTCTCGACCGAATGTCTCTCGTGCTAGGAACAGCTCTGACTACCTAGTTTCCGAATTTGTTCGGAACAGCTCTGACTAGGTAGTTTTCCGAATGTCTGTCGTGCCTAGAACAGCTCTGACGGGCGCAACGACAAGCACATGTCCGAAAACTCGCTGAGTGGATAACGTCTGCAAACCTGTCTGGTTTGTGCGGGAATGGCCCGGGGAAAACGAAATGACCAATATATTGAAGTGAGGATTTGAAGCAGCCATGAGCAGGACGTGACGATTCCCTCGGTGAGCCCAGATCCAGGGCGATATGTGTCGGCCCTGCAACTATGGAAGCAACCTTGGATGGCGGAAAATTCTATGGACTGTCCCTGCCTTCCTTTGAGGGAAGACCGTTGTCTTCGACCGTTTTAACTTGGTCAGCATGGTTGTAGATGGCACCACAAAAGTGAGAGTCTCCCAGGAATGCTACCTGGTCAAAAAAGCACGCTAAAGTCGATGTGTTGGCCTACGGGTTTCGGCCCAAGGGCGCATAACAGACACACCGCAATCACATCTGAAAAAACACTCCGGATGAACGAAAAGAAGAAGAAGAAGTGTCTCCATTCTGGATACATTCTGCTTGCTTGCTTGCTTGCGTTCGCTGGCTGTGAACTCCGGCGCGAAGTCCTATATGTCGGATGAAGACATCCTGTTGTCCAACATCAGTGTGATGTCATACCGGACTGAGGTTTGCGTGAGTATCCGTTGTCCCATGTCTGGCTTATTGGTGTGCAGACTGGTGGTTCCTGGCGGTGCAGGCAGATATTCTCCGACTTCGGAGGAATCATCGATCCTACGACGTTACCCAGGATCCCGAAGGGACCTGTTTTCCAGGACGCACAACTAGAACGTGTTAGTAGGTCTTGGTCAGTATATAACCTGGCCCTGGTGCCCTGGAAACACCTCTGCGTCCCGGATACATTCTATTATGGCATAGTGTGAGCATTCCATGGTTATATACAGTCACAGATGGGACCAAATGATCATACAAGAGCACAAGTAACATCCATTGTATGTTCGGGGAAACTTTTTTTTCCAGTGCAGCTATGAATGATGTGATCAAGCTGACACGTGAATGAAAGACTGCAATCGCTTGTCACATCTAAGTATTGTGACCTGCTATGTTGGTTGTTCAGTGTCACACAGGCCAGACTATGGTTAGTCTTAGAGGTAGTTTCTGCACACCACCGAGAAACAGTGTTTAACGTCTCCTGCAAACTATGAAACATGTCTGCCTGAGCCAGTCTTCATTTGCCAATTGGGTTTATAGATTATCTGAAACACCCAACTTTAAATTCGTTTCTACTTCTGTTACGAAACATCAAGAATCATGCTTGCTGTTACATATAGAATAACAGACTGACGGTGGCCAGTTTTGTATGAGTCAGTTTCACTTCAGCGATTCCAAGGTGAATATGTACGAGCGGAGCAAAGTTAAATCATACGTGGCTTTTATAGGCGGAACTCTTGGGAAAATTTTCTGGGATAGGTTTGTCATTCTACACTAAAACGTGTCAAAATACGATAGTATCACACGTAGCTAGGCAGGCAGGATTTGACGTGATAGTATCATAAGTAGCGAGGTATGCAGGATTTGACGTGATGGCATTACAAATAGCGAGCCACTCATGATTAGACGTGATGGAATCATAAGTAGCAAGGCAGTCAGGATTAGACGTGATTGGATCACAAATAGCGAGGCAGGCAAGATTTGACGTGATAGTATCACAAATAGTAAGGTAGGGAGGATTTGACGTGATGGGATCGCAAGTAGCGAGGCACTCAAGATTTGACGTGATGGGATCACAAGCAGCGAGGCAGTTGGGATTTGACGTGATGGGATCATGGAGATTATCATCATCATCATAGTTAACTAACAAAAACGACTCGAGACACGCCCACCAGCGCTCCGACTCGCTCAGCAGATACGGAAGTATATGAATGCCAACTACTCCTGAGGCACTCCGCGTAGATACACTTTTATTACTACTAATGTGCAGTCTCAATTTAGAAAAACACTTTCCTTCCTACCTCTCTGGCCACCATCAGCATGTGCCATTCCGATAAGCATAAGCGGTCATGTTTTGATATCTCGCACGATCACCAGAGTCGTGAATCAGCTCTGTATTATTGTCTCGACCATGTAACATGACCATGCCATTCAGATATTTAATTCTCTGCCTTCGCCTTGTTCTTTTCTCCTCAATATTGCCTGATGTCACCATGTTTTCTACTGTATTTCTTTTTATAACGTGTCCACAAATTGTGGACTGTCTACATATAATTTATCTAATCAGTTTACGGTTCTCATTTGTTTCTGGTAGGACTTGCTCATTGGTTTTTCTGTATGTCCATGATATTCTTTGCATTTTACTCAGAAACCACATTTCCACTGCCATTAGATGTTTTATTTTAGCTTGTCTGTTCATTGTCCACGTTTTACATCCATACAACGTGCAGGTTCTATGTAGTATTTCAACACTCTTTTTCTCGTTGCAATTGACATCTTTATATTGGTCATTATGTTTCCCATCTTGCAAAAGGTTACTTTCGCCTTAACGTTTCTAGTTCTAATCTCTTTAAGACACCTCCCATCAGATGTTATGACTGTTCCGAGATAGTTGTACTGGTTCATTTCCTTCAATCAAACAATCATGTGCCATGCCGGAAAGCGTGGGCGGTCATGACTCGCCATTTCACTCGATCACCAGAGTCGTGGATCAGCTCAGTGTTCCTGTCTCGACCATGCCATGTGGCTAAGCCATCCAGATATTTACTTCTCGATCTTCCCCTTGGTCTGTTACCTTCGATCTTGCCAGTTGTCATTAAGTTCTCCAATGCATTTCTTCTCATAACATGTCCAAACAATTTTGACTGTCTACGTCTAATTTCTCTAATAAATTCATTTCCTTAAGAATACATTAAGAATGTATCTTTTCCACTTTTCACATGGGGCACTGGGGAACATTTTATGTGATATTCACTGGCACGGGAACGGAGCATAATGAGGACGACTCTTTACTGTGATGTTGGAACCGCGACTAACTACTAAGGACTAAAAATGCATACCTCTCTGGTATCACACAGATAACACAAACTTTGTATTTGTAACAATCAATAATCTTACTTGTGCTGTGTGTCTTGACAGGTCAACCTTGGATAACAGTTCACCATGACGGTCCTATCAGTCAGGATGTCAGCGACAGGCTCGAGGTGGCACTACAGCTGTCAGCAGATCCTGTCAAACGGCGAGAGTCGAGGATCTTGCATGTTGTGACATAAGTCCCGCCTCTAGTGGACTACAGTGCCATTAGTTGATATTTGGATATTTGTGCTTACAGTTATTGTTAGATGAAATATGTAGTTTGGTTGTGATATTGACGTCATCCACGTCAGGTAAGCGTGTCGAAAGACAGGTTTGAAGTCACCTGATCGTGCCCTCTCACTGTCCTCTATTCACAGTGTAAGTCTGAGCCCCAATGTCGTCACGTGTCTGTGTCATGTAACTGCTTCTGTGGCGTCTTCGTTCCCTATTCCCGAGATTCTGTTGTCCTGTGTTGTCAATACTAGACCTCTATGTCCCACACTGTCTGTTTTTAAAGAAGCCATGGTTTATAATCATTTAGTCATATAATGCTACGGGCTAGATTTGTATAGTGCTTATTCTGTTCGGTGATGCATATTCTGTTCCACAGCTTAATGTTGATGCTGCTTATTTTTTTTCTGTCGGAGTGCTTTCTAGGTATACAATGTATTATCAGGTTGCCCATGTTTCTGTCCTCACCAGCCATGTTCTCGCCTCTTGATTCACAGATATTTATTTAGTTCTCTCCACGAGCCACACCTTGATGGTTTGTCACACCTCGTCCTTCCATTCCACACAGGCATCAATTCATGAGTGTTTCTAGTTTATTAGCAGGTCAGCATGGCAGAATAGATAAGAACGCGTGTTCTTAACCACCCAGTGTAGTGATGCCGGGGTAAGATGTTCAACCCTTACACAGGACAGTTGGTCTAAAATGTTGACCTGTCGTCCTTGACTTGGAGACGTAAACTACAAGTACCTCTGAAGTCGGAGTGAGTTCGCCTGATGGCGAGAGACACTGTTAATAGGGAAAGCTAATCCACAAGCAAAATTCAGTCCAGCACTACTGGAAATAGTGTATATGGACTACGCTTGAGTTTAAAGCGAGCGAGCGCAAAAAAAAAAATTTAATTAAAAAAATATATATATATATATAGGTTTGGAGATAAGCTAAAATGTTTACTTTAATGTGTCCTTTAATGTTCACGAATTTCGTAGTTTTATGAAAACACCTGATGCCTTTTCTATTCCTATTTTAATAGAATTATATGTTTCCCAATTTGTGTCTTCATTGTTACTTTGTTAGTCCGACAGCAGAAGCGAGAATATATGAGTAATATAATCAAAGATATGGAAACTAATCACCAGAAAAATGAATCCAGAGGGTATTTTTAAAGAACTGAAGTCAATGAAACGAGGGCACCAAGAAAACACATATGGTGTAAAAGACAAAAAATGGGAATATGATAAATACCAATGAGGAAATGTGCAACACATGGAAAAAATATTTTGTTGAATTACTAAATTGTGAAGCTCCAAGTAACACTTCCCCACAGGAAGAGGTTCTAACATGTGAACCACAAATTGAAGAACCTACATTTGAAGAAATCCTATATGTAATCGCACGACTTAAAAACAGTAAGGCAACTGGGACTGATGGAATTGCTGCTGAATTTATAAAGGCAGGTGGCCATGCATTACATCTAAAGCTATACGAACTAATAATAAAAATCTGGAGGACAGAAGAATTACCCCATGACTGGAAAGAGTCATTATTGATACCTATCTTTAAGAAAGGAGACAAGTTCCAATGTGAAAATTATAGAGAAATATCACTACTGTCCACAAGCTATAAGATACTATCCGCAGTATTACTAAATAGACTAAAACCATATTCAGAAGGCATATTAGGTGACCACCAGGCGGGTCTTAGACAAAACAGATCAACAATAGATCAGATATTTATCTTACGACAAATAGCCGAGAAAAATTGGGAATATAAAAGAGATCTCCATAACATTTTTGTGGATTTTAAAAAGGCTTATGATAGTGTCCATAGGAATAGTCTATGGAATGCTATGCAGGAATTTGGAATACCAAGGAAGTTAATCAACATGACCAGACTATGCATGGAAGATACTTATAATATAGTAACATATAAAGGGAGGAAATCAGACCCTTTCCAAATAACATCTGGCTTGAAACAGAGTGATGCACTATCGCCGCTACTCTTCAATCTGGCTCTAGAGAAAGTTGTAAGGAAGGTAAAGGAGGAATGTGATATTGGAGGAACATCCAAGCTGCTTGGTTATGCAGATGATATAGATATTATAGGGGAAAATGAACAAAAGACATTGGAAATATTGACTCACTTAAAGGAAAAAGCCCAACAGATGGGGCTGGTTATCAACCAAGATAAGACAGAATATATGGTAATTTCAAGAGAAGGAATGGCTAAAAACTCTGGCCACATACAAATAGATAATATGACCATTAAAAGAACGGAAACATACAAATACCTGGGTACAATCTTCAACTGCTCCAACATCATAAGGGAAGAAATACAAACTAGAATCAATTCTGGAAATAAGATATACTATGCACTACAACATCTACTAAAATCAAATGCGCTATCTCGTAACACCAAAATCACAATATACAAAACACTGATCAGACCAGTTGTGCTGTATGGCTCTGAAACCTGGAGTACAACGAAAGGAGACGAAGCCTTATTACAAACCTTTGAGAACAAAGTTTTAAGACGCATCTTTGGACCCATTAGGGATACACAAAGTGGAGAGTGGAAAAGAAGAAGTAACAAAGACATTTATGATCTGTTTAAGTCCCCGCCTATCACTGGTATCATGAAGGCTAATAGACTACAATGGCTGGGGCATATAGAAAGAATGGAAGATAATAGGGAAACAAAACTCGCTTACACTCAGGAAATAAATGACCGTAGACCCCGAGGTAGACCAAGAAGACAGTGGAGAGATAATATATATAGACCTACAAGCACTTGGAATCAACGACTGGCAAGAGAAAGTCAACCAGAGAGACGAATGGAGATGGATTGTATCTGCAGCAAAGAACCTCATTGGCTCGGAACGCTGAAGAAGAAGAAGAAGAAGAAGAAGAAGAAGAAGATTGTTACAATTCCTCAATTATTGTGTTTCAACATCTCAAACATCTATTGCCACTGTATAGTGATTGCTTGTAAGTTTAATTATGTTGGCCAACATAGTTCACACAATCCTAATCATACGGAAATTACTATATTTGTAATAATCCAGTGCAAAATGTTATAATTGAATAATCTCATCATCATGTGCCGTGCGGTTAAGCGTGGCCGCTCATGTTTCGCCATCTCACATGATCTCAAGAGTCGTGTATCAGCTCTGTATTGTTGTCTCGATCATACCACGTGGTGAAGTCATCCAGATAGCTGCTTCTGTCCTCCCCTTTTTCTTTACCGCTCAATCTAGCCAGTTGTCACCAAGTTCTGTAGTTCATTTCTTCTCATAACGTGGCCCAAACACCTTGATTGTCTATGTCTAATTTTCTCTTTACGGATTTTCCTTTGTTTCTTGTAGGTCCTGCTTTTTGGTTTTACTGTCTGCCCATGGTATTCTTTGCATTTCTTCCAGAAACCACATTTCCACATCTATTAGATGTTTTCCAGCTTGTCTGTACATTGTTCACGTTCCACATCCATACAAAAGTGCAGGTACTATGTAGCATTTCAACACTCCTTTTCTCGTTGCAATTGACATCATTTTATTGGTCAGTATGTTTTCCATCTTGAAAAACGCTACCTTCACCATAGCGATTCTTGTTCTAATCTCTTCAAGGCACCTCCCATCAGATGTTATGACTGTTCCGAGATAGCTGTACCGATTCACTTGTTGAAGAATATTCCCATTCACCCCTATATTACATTTTGGTTCTCTTTTCTATTTAGTGACTTCAATAATCTCTGTGTTCTTATAATTTAATTCTAACCTTAGTCGATCACTGTGTACAATAATCGCATTAAGGACACATGGTTGATAGACCAGGACTTTTGTTTTGGCAGTAAGCTTCCTGTTCTCCCTGGCTCACTTTGTTAACCTATTCATTGTTATTGCTGCCTTACCAGTCGTGATGTTAATTTCCTCATCTAGGGATTATTATAATTATTTATGTCGCCAATAAAGATTTATGATACCCCATTCGCACCTTGCATCATGATCATTGTTTTCTTCTAATTGTTAAACCAGATATATAACAACAATTAAATAATGCAGATAGTAAGTGTATATTATTCCTCAGAGTGGGTCGTAATTGCAACATCATCTGCAAAAAATCAGCACTGATCAGTGCCCTTCTAGTTTGAGCATTATAGAGGCTGCCATCTTAGAGTGAGTGAATGTAAATATAACCAACTGTCTTTCTGTCAATACTGTCCTTCTCGCCAGTTGTTGGATTTGTAGAGTGAATATGTCTTGTCCAGTCCTGATAACCTCTATTGGCAAGGCAATGCTAACAATTGACAATTACAATGTTCAACCAGTTGAAAACAACTGAATAAGAAATTTAATTTGGTTTACTGTATTTTGATTCAGACTGAAACATAGTAGAGTGGTATGTGTGTCGTAAGTATGCCGTGGTAAATTCGCTTAGCTAAACAATATTATAATGTTTTGTAATCTCTTATATTTGGCGAGAGTCATTGAAGTGAGTTCATGGTAATTATTTCTGTGCCACACTTGTTTGCTTGTGTAATACGTGCCAAAGTGACTTATCTAGTATAGTATTTCAGGACATATTTCAACCGATTTTCTCATCTCATAGCATCATGTTCCTCTTGTACCTAGCGGTGTCGAGGTGACGTATAAATATCGTAAGAGTGCCCGATTATGGGCTTCATATATCGACATTCCCATGGACTCTGCTATTCCCCCCGTCCAACGTTTACGTGGTCGGCCTCTTCCTCTGTTTCTATCTGGTCTGTACATCATTGCTTGCTGTGGTATGCTTTGACTAGTAACCTACTTGCATTGGCCAAACCATTTGACTTGCTTCCTTCTAATAAATCTAGTGCTGCTTTAACCCCGACTTTAGTCCTAATTTCTTCATTTCTGATCTTATCTCTTCTTGATATGTTGAGTATTCTTCTCAGGAACCTCATTTCTGTTTCTTTTTTCTTTTTCTGTCATTGTCCAGGTTTGGCATTGGTAGCATACAGTTGGTAGGAAGATTGTGTTGTAAAGTGCTTTCTTAGTAATTGTTGATACATGTTTGTTCTTTAGTATTGGTGCCATTTGTCCAATGAGTTTATTTGTCTTATTACACCTATTTTCAATCTCGTCTTCTGATCTGCCATTTGATGATATTATACTTCCTAGGTACTTGAAACTCTTTACTTGTTTCAAGGGATGTTCGTTTAGTTGAATTGTTATTGTTTGTTCTTCTTTAGTTATAGTCATTACCTCTGTTTTGCTTGTGCTAATTTTCACGTTATGTTCCCTACACATTTCGTTTAGACTATTCATGTGGTCTTGTAATTCAGCTTCTGATTTTGCTATTAGTGCTTGGTCGTCCGCAAACAGGAGTTCTCTAATGGTTAGATTTACAGATGGTTCTTCTTCTGTGTTCTCGTTATGCGGTATTCTTGCTGTCTTTGTTTGGCTAGTTTCTTTACATATGTTGTCTACATATGTTATGAACAAGAGAGGGGACAGGACACAACCTTGTTGTACTCCGAATCTTATGGTGAAAGGTTCTGAGTGTTCTCCAGTTGCTCTCACTATGCATTCACTGTTGTTGTATAAACTTCTACATAGGTTTGTTAGATGTGTACTCACTCCATATTGTTTAAGGTTTTCCCACAGCTTGTGTCTATCTACTCTATCAAATGCCTTTTCTTGGTCGAAAAAAGGCAAGTAGAGTGTTTCATTGAATTCGATTGATTCTTCTATAAGTTGTCTAGGAGCAAAAATGGCATCTGTGCATCCTTTGTTTTTCCTAAATTCATGTTGTGTGTTACTAGTAGATAATCATGTCATTTGTTTAACAGAAGAATTCATCATAATTTTAGCGATTACTAATTATATGCTTTCATTCATAATATACACGATTTTCCCACGTACACACAATTCATTCAATAGAAATGCATGAACGCATAGCGCATCAACAGATACATGTTGTTGGAGATCGCAAGATGTGGAGAAGCATGATCCCCCACGCCAGTCGGCAAGGCATTTGGTGGTCATCATACTAATAGAAAGGTCAATAGAGAAATAGAAAGACATATATTTGTGCTTCATAGATTATACTAAGGCATTTGATAAAGTAAAACATGATGAACTGATTAAAATGTTGGAAGATATCAGCATTCATGGGAAAGATGTAAGAATAATAAAGAATAGTTACTAGAACCAAGTAGCAGCAATTAAAATGGGAAATAAAGAGGGTACTTACGAACACATGAAGCTAGAAGTACGACAGGGGTGTGTCTTGTCACCAGATCTCTTCTCTCTATATAGCGAAGTAATCATGAGAGAGATCAAAGAGATGCCAGGAATACTAGTTGGAGGTTATAATATAAATAATATACACTATGCAGATGACACAGTATTGGTGGCGGATACATCAGTAGACCTACAACACTTGTTGGACATTGTAGTAACAGAGAGTGCAAGGAAAGGACTCTCCTTGAATAACAAGAAAACAATAACAATGGTGATATCAAAGAAAAGGGTGACACCAAAATGTGGCATAGAAATAGAAGGAAAAGTTCTTAACCAAGTGGATAATTTTAGATACCTAGGGGCATTTATGCCGGTCTCCCCGGTCTAGGTTTTACACGACTTTCTCAGTAATCCCTATACTCTCGTGAGTAACGTGACGTTGCGTGAAAATAGGTAGCGGTTCTCTCCGCGTCGGTAACTTGCGGGGTATGTGAGCCGGTCGCTCAGAAATCAAAGGCAAACTACTGAGCGTAATCTTGCCAAAAACTCAACAATCAGCTGAAAGATGGTAATGTTGACAGCGATGTCCTGTAAAGTATATGCGAGAAAAAAATCAAAAAAGGGGAGGGGGGAGGCATTTATAACATCAGATGGAAGATGCACAACAGAGATTAAGAGCAGAATAGGGCAAGCAAAAGCTGCATTTCAGAAAATGAAGAATATCTTATGCAATAAGTCATGATCACTGAATGTAAGAAAGAGAGTGCTGAAATGCTATGTAGAACCAGTTTTGCTGTATGGCAGTGAATCTTGGAATGTAAATGAACAAATTAAGGAGAAATTAGAAGCAACAGAGATGTGGTTCCTGAGACGATTGTTGCGAATTCCTTGGACTGCCAGAGTAACTAACAACGACTGCCTGAAACAGGCTAATGAAAATAGAACATTATATACAACAATAAGAAAGAGACAATCAGCTTTCTTCGGTCGTGTGATGAGAAGAGAGGCGTTGGAGAACATCGTAACAACTGGAAAGATTGAGGGGAAGAGAGTCAGAGGCAGACCAAGAGAAATGATGCTGGATGGATTGAGATGGTGGCATGGAGGAATATCAGCAGCAGAGTTGATCCAGAAAACCAAAGACGGAGATCTGTGGAGAGCCATGAACGCCTACGTCATCTGGCAGGGCACTTGATGATGATAATAATATAAACAATATACGCTATGCAGATAACACAGTGTCGACGGCGGATATTGCAAAAGATCTACAATAATTGTTGGACATTGTAGTAACAGAGAGTGCAAAGAAAGGACTCTCTTTGAATATCAAGAAAACAATGGTGATATCAAAGAAAAAGGTAACACCCACATTGTGAAATAGAGATAGAAGGGAACATGCTTAACCAAGTGGATAGTTTTAAATACCTAGGGGCATTTATAACATCAGATGGAAGATGCACAACAGAGATTAAGAGCAGAACAGGGCAAGCAAAGGCTGCATTTCAGAGAATGAAGACTATCTTATGCAATAAGTCACTATCATTGAATGTAAGAAAAAGAGTGCTGAAGTACTATATATATAACCTGTTTTGCTGTATGGCTGTGAATCTTGGAATGTACATGAAAAAAACACACATCCTTCACCCACCCACCCCCACAATCCCAACCACTCATCCAAACACACTTTTCCCCACCCACACACACATCCCTTGCCAACCCACACATACCGCACCCACCCATACACACATCCCGCACCCGTCTACACATATCCCCCACCCACAGTAGGCTAATGAAACTAGAACATACAACAATAAAAAAGAGGCAGACAGCGTTTTTTGTCATGTATTGAGAAGAGAGGCATCGGAGAACATCGTGACCCTTGATCGATGGGAAGAGAGGCAGAGGCAGACCAAGAGAAATGATGCTACATGGATTGAGACGGTGGCATTGAGGAATATCACCAGTGGAATTTATCCAGAAAACCAAAGATCTGCGGAGAGCCACGAACGCTACGCCAGTCGGTATGGCACTTGGTGATGATGGAAGGCCGTATGTAGTTTGATCTTTTGACATGTGGTGTTATCATTGTGTATAAAAATGGTATCCATATAAATAAAGACTCTGGAAATTCCTTGCCTGGTCATTCTTACGGGTGTGTGTGTGTGTGGGGGGGGGGGGGGGGGAGTGAGAGAGAGAGAGAGAGAGAGATTACAAGTCCAGTGGGCATACATCCCCATTCCAATAAGCCTAGAGCTGTTGAGAAAGCGGTTGCAAGCTTGGAGTCCTCTGTCTTGGTTACGTGGCGTAGTGGTTACCTGATAATGGTCTTTAGTTAAAACTCATTTGAGAAAAGTTTAGATTGAGACATGTTGTCTTTTGGATTATCCATGTACAAGTAATTTTGAATAAAGTTTAGATTGGGTTATCCAAAATAAATTTTGTTGCGTATCCCTTACGGGACGTTGCAGTCAACACCAGCATTTTCATCTGCTATTGATGTACTAGGCAGTGTTACGTTCAGTAGTTTGCCATTACTTTCTGAAAGACCGGCTTTTATACCTTTTTCGAAAAAAACCAGCACCGCTGTGATTCGAACCCGGGTATACGGGCTCACAAACCGCGTTCGCAAGCCCTTAGCCACAGAGACCGTACATATAGCAATATGATAGCTGGTTGTCTCAGTGATTCCGGTATGGACAGTTTGCAGATGGTTTTACCATACTACTGAAGACTTTAGTTTTCTGTTTCATAGTTATTTGTGGAAACGCATATGAAATTTTCTTGGAGAATATTGTTAGGAGCTCCATTTAACACTGAAAAACCAAATTCCACTACTGATTATTTTCGCTTTGTTATATACCACATTTGCAGACTAAGCCTACTGTCTGTTTGACAATAAAAACACTCTACAATGGGCATTAAAATCTGGTTGCTACATTGAGTGACTTACTTACTGTGTATGTTCATTCTGCAATTACTCTTTTCTTGCTTGTCTTCTGGTGACTGAGTTGGAAGTAAGATTATGTTTTTGCAGCTTCAATGTTTCTCCGCACCACAGTGTTTTATCTTTTATCGGTTCTTAGGATGACGTTCGTTAAAGTAAGACATGTCAACATGATGAAGATGCTTGCGGACGTACACACTGATGGGAAAGACCTTAGGCTTGTAAAACACATATATTAGAAACAACAAGCTACCATAAAAATTGATAATGAAGTAGATCAATATCAGCTTATTAAGAGAGGAGTGCGACAAGGATGTGTAATGTCCACATATCTTTTTCTCTATATGGTGAAAATATATTTAGAACTTTAGAAGATATGAGAGGAATCACAATTGTGGGAAATAACATCAATAACATTAGATATGCAGATGATACAGTAATAATTACATACAGTGAACAGAATTTACAACATTTAGTAGATGAGGCTATTGTACACAGTGAAAAACTAGGGTTAGAATTGAATTGTAAGGAGACACAGATTATGGTCGTCACTAGGAAGAAGGAAATACCACAATGTAATGATACGTAAATGGGAATATTCTTAAACAAGTGAATCCGTACAATTATCTCGGAGCAGGCATAACATCTGATGGGAGGTCCCCTGAAGAGATTAGGAAATTAATCGTTATGGTGAGGGTAGCCATTTGCAAGATGGAAAACATACTGACCAATAAAAAGATGTCAATTGCAAAGAGTGTTGAAGTACTACAAAAAATATGTACTTGTGTATTTTTGGAGACGTTGACAATGTACAGACAAGCTGAAACACATAAAATGCCAGGAGAAATGTGGTTTCTGGGGAAAATGCAAAGAAAACCATGAACAGACAGAAAAATCAATGAGCAAGTCTGACATGAAGCAGATGAAAACTGTAAACTGATTAGAGAAATTAGACGTAGACAGTCAAAATATTCTGAACACGTTATGAGAATAAATATACTAGAGAACTTAGTTACAACTGTCAATATTTTTGGGGGAAGAGAACAAGGATAAGACAAAGAAATAAATATTTGGATGACTTGGACAACTGGCATGGTCGAGACAAGAAAACGGAGCTGATCCACGACTCTGGATATCGTTTGAGATGGCGAAACATGACCGCCCACGCTTGTCGGCTTGGCACGTGATGATGATGAGAATGACGTCGTCGCAGAATTTGGCCAGGCCTGCCAAAATATAATCGTCCCAAATGGAACGAGAAATCTATGGAGGACCATGCATGTGTATCTTTCCACTAAAAGTTCCGCAGTCGATATACTTTCTGGTGTAATCTGTCATTTCTGTCAAAACTGTCATTTACTGCCAACATAGCACCTTGTGGTGTATGGCAGAGGGGTCTTTGAGCCTGAGAAATTAAGGCCGCCTGGCTAGTGCAGTCGACGCGAACTGTGCAGGTTAGCATTTCCTTTTTGCCCCGGACAGAAAAAAATCCCACACCTCACCGAGGGATCGAACCCGGGTCTCCCGAATGGGAGTCCGGCGTTCTATCCACTCGGCCATCTCTGTAGCGCCATTGTCCTTTAAAACCCAACATTTTTAAAAATTTTAATCCACTATGTTGAGGGTAACTTTGCTATTCATTTTTTATGCAACGTTGGCTTCCTCGGTTGCTTAGGAAATACTTTGACTGCATAATGATTCCTTTTTCATGAGATTCTTTGCATGTTTGGCAATATTTATTGCCCAAAATGCCAGTCTCCTTCGTGGCAATTGCCATAAGTTAAGTCTCGGAGTCACTGTTAAAAGTCTGCAGTGCAAAGTTAGTTTCTTTCGTTGTTTTCGTCTTTCTTTCTAGCCGAAAATAATAGTTTACATTGTCATTGTAACTGATAATTTATTAATAGTATTTTTTTTTTTGGCTTCTCAGTGTAGTGCTTTAGGTATGCAGGACATTCTGAATTGTTATCACGCATTTCTGTACTGCCATAAATAACTCTGCAAAATCGGCATAGTTCGTATTGACAACTTCATCTCCAGTCAGTCTGACAAGGGGCGTGGCTGTGTGAATTACACTGTATTAAGGGTAAACCATGACACTGTTGCTTTTACAGGATCGATCAGCGATTTAGGTGCATGACACCACACGGTTTTAGGGTCACGATCGTTTCGGCATTTCACTTACAATCGCATTTCTGAGGTTTCCTTGTCGACACACGGGAATATCGTCAGCAACTGGCATTTCCATTCTGACATGAAACTGTTGCTCCGTGATTGTGAAACACTGAATATGATTGGTGATAGGGAAGACTGCCGAATGGTACCGAGGTCTGGGAAGAGTTGTGTGTGTGTGTGTGTGGGGGGGGGGGGGACAATAGTAGCATGTAGCCTACCATACATGTCGCAAGAGGCGCCTCAAGATGGTTGGTGTGAGATTGGCTATTTCATTCCGTATGAAACAGGTACAAAGTCCAGCCAGTTATGAAAAACTCTACAACGGGCTGCTGGCCATGAGCTGACCCAGGGCCTATGCTACACAGGGAGATGACAGACAACAGCAGCAGCAACACTAATAGGTGCCTCTCTGTAGCAGACCTGGATATATTGTCACGGATTTAGATGCCAATAGAGAGCCACTTTACCCTCGTCTGGGCGTCTGATGGTGAGCGGGTGCACATGCAGTTTAATAAGCATGTCCATGAAATTATCAAAGGGTACTCTGTTATATATCCCAAGGGTAAATATTTCTATTTCAGCTTGAAGACAATCAAATGCGTGCGTGATAGACGAACACAGCAGCATTAATTACACCATGTCTTCACCTCAGGTGCGTAGCGTCTGTGTTTAGATAGTGTCAGAAGTCGGGGTGCCCCACCGGCTAGATGAAAGTCTTATTCACTGGCGAGCAACCCCAATTAGTCAGAAACTGACTAGGGACAAAATCTATATGGCTGAACTACAGATTAAGCCCTGAATATCCAACGTACAGCTCCAAGTGGCTCGTTACAAAATTGAAATGAACTGTGCTGAATATTCGCCAAGGAATAGAAAGAGAAGGTTAGCTAGGATAGATTTTTAAGTCTGAATTAAAGTTTAAGGACAACTATCCTAGTACAGGTTTTTCTCCCTGACTGCTCCTTTCCTTGGTGTGTAAGTGAACCCCCACCAATGTACACACACAACACGTATGCACAATTGGAAAAAAATATAATGACAGAACTATGAGTTACAATACTACAACATTTATTTGCTAATCATAACAATAGACATCGGATGATTGTCAATATGAGGATGATAAAATCATATAACATATTGTGATGAGAAACATTACGTAACTTTACTTGTTACTTCATCTATCTGGAACTGTGGTCCAGATCCCCACTCTCCAGTAGACTCAACAAAAGAAACAGCTTGCCGGTATTCTGACGTCTGCCAGTCCTGGCTCTACCTAGTCAGTAGTCTCTAGTCTTGAGATCTATAACATAGGTGCTCCTTGTGAGAGCTTGAAAGAAAGTCAAGAATGTGTTATATCTAGTTCTACATCAGCGCAGTCCTAATTAAAACATATCATAACACAAACATATACAATGACCAGTCTGGCCAAGTTTATCTTCCAGCTCTACTGCGTTCACCATCCTCCATCTCCCTACTGTCTTTAGTCTGGGACGGGCTTTTCAATTGTCTCACACGCCTGTAATGATTACATTTCTGCCGCCCCATGTCCATGTCGCTAATACAGAAATTCTGTGTCATACAGCCGCTCCGTCCAAAGTTGGGTTAGCAGCTCACAGGGTTGGTAAGGGTATTATAACAATGCCTGATCATCCGGGCTTACAAGCCGTGACCAGTAGCTGTGCCAGGTTTCCATGTATTACCGTGGACGCACGCCCACAATACACTGAGAAAGTTTAGCACCATATACCCTATCCCAATTGTGGGTAATGTCTGTACCATTACACCTCTGCTTCCAACACAATCATTGGCCAATGTGCCAATGCGCAGACAATAGCATAACACTTCATATTGGTAGGTTTGCATATGACAAATCAATATATCAAACATCCAATACACATAAACATATTGATTAAACTAGACATATTATAATACTTTAACATCATAGCATAATGCACTAGTTAGTTTATGAAATTACACATACATACATCCAACCTATCCGTAAACATTATATTACTTCAAGATGGACAATTAATGATACTCAACATAATAGCATCAGGCATTATTAATGAGTACTAATATGGTATAGCTACAAAATGAGATATACAACAAGTCTAATTGAAGTGACCACACAGACCAGCTATATTTGCTGAGCTGCCCGGTTTAATCACCACTTAGTTACTGCTGTTGTAAGAATTAAATAAATAGTCAGTTGACTATATTCTATACAACAAATGCACACACCAAAAAGAGACTAGTCTAGTATAGAAAGAGATAGCAAGCATCTGCTACGACACCTCAAGTATATCTATACAAGACCTGCCTTCCATAAGTTTCTACTTCTCAGAAGAGTAATACATGAAGCACAATGATATTGAACACAGAACTTAGAAAGAACACTCAAGTAACCTACGACAATGATAGTTCTTGAAATAACCTAGATCAGATATAGTCTGAAACTCGGTCCATCCATCTAAGAGACTAAGAGACTTACTAAGGGACTAGTTACTAAGAAATCCTTCCTAGAAGCCAACATAATAATCATGCATATGACTACAAACATTGAGCTGGCTGCCTACCTGTTCTGAAGTCAGACTTAATCTAAATGGAAAAAGTCTAGCAGGGGTTTTTATACCTAGCCTAGCAGTAGACACTTATCTCCCCGGAATTCCATTCATAAATTCTTCTTATCTCCCCCTGACGTTAATTGCCATTAACTCCAAGTCTGTCCAGTCATAAAAATTCTTTCTGCATGCACACTAGCCTTCACACCTGTGGGTCTGACCATTATTAGCCCACTGAGTCTTATCAGTGATTTCACACCTTCCTGAGTCTGCCAGTCCGAGTGGACTGGGCTTGTTTACCGCCCTGGGCTATTATCTCCATCTGGCATGTTAATTGCCTTTATTCAACCAATGGCCCAGTTCATTGTTGATTCAGTCCAGGGTCTACCTGGACGAGAAGGTGCCAATGTGTCTGTGTGGTGTCAATAGCCCGTCTGGGTCAGCAGTTTTCCAAGGTGTAGACTAATTTAAATTATCTAGTTGTGTCCATCTCAAGTATCCCATTTTACTTGCCATCTGCAAGCTTACGTCATGGCTGGTTGGTTTTAATTACTATTCAGTCCCCTGAGTCTGCCCTCCCGTCTGGCTGGATTGATAGCCTCTGGGGGTGACCGGTACAGGTGTCAAATTAACTTCCCAAATAGAAAGCCATTCCTGGTGGTTTGTTTACTTGCAGGTTTTGCAAGCTTACGTCAAGACAGTATAGCCTTGAATATAGAGAAAACAGTTTTGTTCGTCTGTTGATCCTCTACATGGCCCATCAAAAGTGAACCGAAACTTGTTCTGGGAAGTAAAGGCTGCCAATTCGTGACAGAGCTTCCCTCTTAAAAAAAAAGTTTCTGCCAGAAATCTTTTGTCAAAGCACGCCGTACATCCCAGAATAATGCCTAAGCACTCTCCGTTCTGTATCTGCCTAAAGGTTTCCAATATTCCTTGTGGTAGTGGGTTGTTATGCATCTGCATAAAGACGTTCCATTTCCATACTCCCATGATACTTTGGATAGGTCCTTGTACCTGGTTTTCGGCTGGGATTCCATGCAATAGCTTGGTAAAATCCGGTAATTGTCAGGAGGTTGTAATTTTACCCCTCTGGGAAAGATCACAATCAACGGGATTCTTCTACGCCTCTGGCAGCAATTGTTTTACACCATTCACTCACGTGATTTACTCCTTTCAGCCGAGGATGTACCCGTAGTGAGGTCTTGCATAAGCTGGCCACAGCAAAGCTTGTCTCGTGATTTTCCTACATCCATCAATATCTTCCTTTTAAAAGGAATAATGTTACACATCATGGTCCCATGATATAAATTCAACTGGCGCTTTCCTCCTTCAAAGTCGGGCGTAACAATCGTCCCTCCTCGGTGTCGCGGTTTCTTCCCCTGATATTCAGTTAATGGGCTGAGTTTCTCTGCATTAGAGTTTCTTGTACAAACCGTGCTAGAAATTGGAAATTTAGTGTGCCAAGTTGTCCTGCCTTGAGAAATAACATAGTTACTCCAGGGCGATAAGGTGGTGTTACTTTTGAATAAAGTATCCACAAATAGCTGATCTACTCCTATCAAATCGACCTGACTGAAGGGTAGATTGAGTCCTAAGAGTGTTGATTCCACACTTCTCTTGACTTCTGTTACTTCAGGTCCCTGTTGCTGGAATTCACTGATAACTTCAGCTAATGAGATGATAGGCGTTTCTTCCTCCATCTTGTGCAAAGAATTTTCTTCTTTAGCAACTACAGACCATGTTGTCTGCACAATATCAGAGTCCATATTCTGGCTCCTGGCAATTCCCTGTGTTTCCTGCGTCTCCGAACTGGTATACTGTGAGATAACAACTGGAAATGTTTCCTGGTCTGGATGTTCCTCTCTGGTCATGCTTTCATGGGCTAAGTCCAGTTGAGGTAAATCCTGTGATGGGCTGGTGTCTAAACAATCCATCACATTACGTAAATCATTTGAACTGATGTCTAGTGTCTTTTCCTGAGCTGCAGCCTCAAAGATCACAAGGGGTTCCGGGTCGTCCTTCATCCCTCTGTCAGTCAAATTTAATCCCACTTCATCCCTCCTGAGCTGAAGGGAATAATAAAGTCGGTTACCTTCGATCTCCGACCTCCTTAAAAGATGTCCTCAGGTCATCTTCCTCTTGAGTTTCACCTCTCGTTGAAGTAAAATGAGATTCCTGGGAGTCTTGTACTGGCGGACCAGTTAAACCACATATCTTGTGATACGAACAGTTGTCCTCTGGGTAACTGTTAGTAGGCAAATTATCTGAACTGATAATTAGTGATTCTTCCCGCGTTGCAGTAATGAAATTCACCTGGGATTCAGTTACTTCTATCCTCCCTATTTCAGTCAGATGTAATTCCACTTCATGATTCTGTGAAGAGAAGGGAATGTGAGAATCGGCTAGGTCTCCGCCTGCGACCTCATTAAAGGTTGTCTTCAGTTCCTCTTTCTCTCGAGATTCATTTCTCGTAGAAGTCAAGTGGTTTTCCTGAAGGTCCTGTACTGTCAAACGACTATTGCCGTGGTGCAAACAGTTATCACGTTTGTGACTGTTTGAAGTGCCATTGGCACGTTTTTTCTTCCCTCTTTTCCGTTTAGGACTGGGTCGAATGAGTACCTGTAGTTCCCGGTCCACTAACTCTGATTCTGCGGTGGGTGGCAAAGATGTCCCTTCCTTCCTGGTTGGGTGAGCATCCGTATCTCCTACCTTATGTTCCGCTAGAAAGGTTAGCTTCTCCGCATTGACTGATTCCATATGCGTTTTCTCCATCTTTACTCCTTCAGTTTTGCTACGCTCTTGTGCTTCAAAGAACTCATCATCTTCTTTAAACATAATTTCTTCTTCTTGGTCCCACCATTCTAACTCAGCTATGATATATGTTTCTAGTTGCTCTCCCTGTAAGCCTTCTCTTATGCCCCACCCTCTCGTGGTCTCTGAGAAATCTGTGCGCGCCCTCAGAACCTCTTCAATATTCCGGTAAAGCAAGAACATAATTGCTTAATGACTATATTCAGGTAAGCCCCTATGTATATATCAAAAATCAGATATAAGCTAGAACGACAAGAGTTAACTACTGACAGTCTACGCTATCCAGTGTGTATAGTTTAGCCTCAGCAGTGAAAGACAACTGAAAATAATATTCAAGTAGTATCTGGCAACAGCAGTGAAGTAAGTGTGAGAGATATACTACACAGTAATCAACAGTAATATTTACCTAAATAAACATTAAAATGCACTGCATACATGTCAAAATGAACATGGCATATATTAGCATAAAATTGCAAATCAGTCAAGCAGTTAAATCATCAAACACATCAATGTAAATATGATTAAAGTGTTCAATTATCAATAAATGATTAATGATAACACTAATTGACAATAAATGATAGATGGTAGTTTTCTATTAAGTTCTTATCTGTTATACTTTTGAAAAGTTATATATGTACTCTGTAACTTCCTCAACTAAAAGTAGCTACATTTGATGATAGTCTATTTTGATGACTGAAGATTACAAGAGTTAACTTTTAAAATCGTATGTCTAGGGTCTAGTACCGGAGTCTATTGAAAGCGAGAAGTCCGAATTCAAATACCGTACGAGAAGCCCAATCTGTCAGAAGTCGGGGTGCCCCACCGGCTAGATGAAAGTCTTATTCACTGGCGAGCAACCCCAATTAGTCAGAAACTGACTAGGGACAAAATCTATATGGCTGAACTACAGATTAAGCCCATGAATATCCAACGTACAGCTCCAAGTGGCTCGTTACAAAATTGAAATGAACTGTGCTGAATATTCGCCAAGGAATAGGAAAGAGAAGGTTAGCTAGGATAGATTTTTAAGTCTGAATTAAAGTTATAGGACAACTATCCTAGTACAGGTTTTTCTCCCTGACTGCTCCTTTCCTTGGTGTGTAAGTGAACCCCCACCAATGTACACACACAACACGTATGCACAATTGGAATAAAAATATAATGACAGAACTATGAGTTACAATACTACAACATTTATTTGCTAATCATAACAATAGACATCGGATGATTGTCAATATGAGGATGATAAAATCATATAACATATTGTGATGAGAAACATTACGTAACTTTACTTGTTACTTCATCTATCTGGAACTGTGGTCCAGATCCCCACTCTCCAGTAGACTCAACAAAAGAAACAGCTTTGCCGGTATTCTGACTTCTGCCAGTCCTGGCTCTACCTAGTCAGTAGTCTCTAGTCTTGAGATCTATAACATAGGTGCTCCTTGTGAGAGCTTGAAAGAAAGTCAAGAATGTGTTACATCTAGTTCTACATCAGCGCAGTCCTAATTAAAACATATCATAACACAAACATATACAATGACCAGTCTGGCCAAGTTTATCTTCCAGCTCTACTGCGTTCACCATCCTCCATTCTCCCTACTGTCTTTAGTCTGGGACGGGCTTTTCAATTGTCTCACACGCCTGTAATGATTACATTTCTGCCGCCCCATGTCCATGTCGCTAATATAGAAATTCTGTGTCATACAGCCGCTCCGTCCAAAGTTGGGTTAGCAGCTCACAGGGTCGGTAATCGTATTATAACAATGCCTGATCATCCGGGCTTGCAAGCCGTGACCAGTAGCTGTGCCAGGTTTCCATGCATTACCGTGGACGCACGCCCACAATACACTGAGAAAGTTTAGCACCATATACCCTATACCAATTGTGGGTAATGTCTGTACCATTACACCTCTGCTTCCAACACAATCATTGGCCAATGTGCCAATGCGCAGACAATAGCATAACACTTCATATTGGTAGGTTTGCATATGACAAATCAATATATCAAACATCCAATACACATAAACATATTGATTAAACTAGACATATTATAATACTTTAACATCATAGCATAATGCACTAGTTAGTTTATGAAATTACACATACATACATCCAACCTATCCGTAAACATTATATTACTTCAAGATGGACAATTAATGATACTCAACATAATAGCATCAGGCATTATTAATGAGTACTAATATGGTATAGCTACAAAATGAGATATACAACAAGTCTAATTGAAGTGACCACACAGACCAGCTATATTTGCTGAGCTGCCCGGTTTAATCACCACTTAGTTACTGCTGTTGTAAGAATTAAATAAATAGTCAGTTGACTATATTCTGTACAACAAATGCACACACCAAAAAAGAGACTAGTCTAGTTTAGAAAGAGATGGCAAGCATCTGCTACGACACCTCAAGTATATCTAGACAAGACCTGCCTTCCATAAGTTTCTACTTCTCAGAAGAGTAATACATGAAGCACAATGATATTGAACACAGAACTTAGAAAGAACACTCAAGTAACCTACGACAATGATAGTTCTTGAAATAACCTAGATCAGATATAGTCTGAAACTCGGTCCATCCATCTAAGAGACTAAGAGACTTACTAAGGGACTAGTTACTAAGAAATCCTTCCTAGAAGCCAACATAATAATCATGCATATGACTACAAACATTGAGCTGGCTGCCTACCTGTTCTGAAGTCAGTCTTAATCTAAATGGAAAAAAGTCTAGCAGGGGTTTTTATACCTAGCCTAGCAGTAGACACTTATCTCCCCGGAATTCCATTCATAAATTCTTCTTATCTCCCCCTGACGTTAATTGCCATTAACTCCAAGTCTGTCCAGTCATAAAAATTCTTTCTGCATGCACACTAGCCTTCACACCTGTGGGTCTGACCATTATTAGCCCACTGAGTCTTATCAGTGATTTTACACCTTACCTGAGTCTGCCAGTCCGAGTGGACGGGGCTTGTTTACCGCCCTGGGGCTATTATCTCTCCCTGTGTCAATGTTGTTCACACCTGGGTGGTTTATTCAACTCACTGGCCCAGTTCATTGTTGATTCAGTCATGGGTCTACCTGGACGAGAAGGTGCCAATGCGTCTGTGTGGTGTCATAGCCCGTCTGGGTCAGCAGTTTTCCAAGGTGTAGACTAATTTAAATTATCTAGTTGTGTCCATCTCAAGTATCCCATTTTACTTGCCATCTGCAAGCTTATGTCATGCCTGGTTGGTTTTAATTACTATTCAGTCCCCTGAGTCTGCCCTCCCGTCTGGCTGGATTGATAGCCTCTGGGGGTGACCGGTACTGGTGTCAAATTAACTTCCCAAATAGAAAGCCATTCCTGGTGGTTTGTTTACTTGCAGGTTTTGCAAGCTTACGTCAAGACAGTATAGCCTTGAATATAGAGAAAACAGTTTTGTTCGTCTGTTGATCCTCTACATGGCCCATCAAAAGTGAACCGAAACTTGTTCTGGGAAGTAAAGGCTGCCAATTTGTGACAGATAGGAAGATGAAACGCCTCTCTAAGTCACACGAAAGCCTTCGTGCGATAATTCTCCTCATGAGCTTACCAGTCGTGTTTTCCTTGGGATGATGATATAGTAGCTGTACAGGTGAGAGTCATTCTTGGTTAATTTCGACGGCAACAACAGGTGATCAATTTAGGGTTTCACAACTAGACGAAGGAACTAAATCACTGCAGAGCAAAGCGGAGCATATATACACACATCATCCAGCATGACAATGGAAGTACAGACGGTCATTATAGGTTGGAGATGGCATTCTGACACTCCATTCATTAAGGCAGTTATCCTAACTGTCTCTTATCAATGCTTCAGAAGGTTCAGTCAGTAAATTGCTGACATGAGCGAAGCTATCACAGCCTTAAGAGCTGTCTGACTTTACTGTCCATGACATGCCCATATATGAGCAAATGAAAAGGCCCTTTGGTTGACTTCCAGAGCACACCAGGGGCAGGGCACTGGGGCTGAACAAGGGAGGAATGATAATGTCCATAAAATGACTATTGCAAGAGGATACAAATCGATGACCACATGCAGTTGCGACTGGTAGAAGAAAAGCCCGATGTTACACCAACAGAAAAGACTGTAGTAGAGGACGGTGTAGATGCGTGGGCAACCAACTGGCCGCTGGAACTGAAAGAATGCACTCATTTATATTTTGTGACGGAGTGAAGGGCTCACATGGGTATGCCTCTAGCGCAATGACATTAGTGTTGGCTGACACAACCTGATAGTCTGACAAGATCAACAACTATTGTGTTTCATAAGAAGTGGTACATATATTCCTTTCTTCTGTTGTTGTTGTTGTTGTTTGTCCACCAAGAATGATGATGACCATTCATTTCATCCAGTGGGGTTGAAAGTATGGAACCATAAGATCTAATATGGCTGATAAGGCCTATTTTGACTCGAAATGTTCTTTGACAATGTGGACAAAGAATGCTTGACGTTTCTGGAGGAGGATTTCCTGCAGTGGTTTTTCTGTCCTGCCTTTTCTTCACAGCTCTTGCAGTCCTGATTGCCTCACACGTGACTGCACCCTTGCGTAATGATGCACGCCACGAATTTCGGTCTCTGGCTGCAGTCTCCCAGGTGTCATAATGAATTCCAAAAGCATGCAGTGAGATTTTCAGTGTCTTTAAAGCGTTTCCTCTGGCCGCCTTGGGAGCGTTTGCCACAACGCAACTCGCCGTAAAAAATTCGTTTAGGGAGCCTGTGATCTGGCATGAGAGTCAAGTGACCAGCCCAGCAAAACTGATTTGTAGCGTGTGGATACTGGGCATTGACGCTCTTTCTAGGACTTCAATGTCATCGATTTTGTCTTGCCATTTAATCTTCAGTTGCTTCGTAAGGCAGACTGTGTGGAAGTGGTTTAATTTCCTAGTGTGCCGCTGATAAATAGTTCAGGTTTCACAAGCATATAGCAGTGTGGATAATACAACTGCTTTGTAGAGTTTTAGCTTTGTTTGCAGGCTTATTCCAATTCTGTCCCATACATTCTTGTACAGTCTGCCAAAGGCCGCCCTAGCCTTGGAGTTTCTTGCATTCACTTCGTCGTCAATTGTGGCAGCTTGTGACACAGTGCTGCCAAGATAGGTGAATTTGTCCGCAACACTTAGTCTATGACCGATCACCTTGATATTCGGCACGGTGTGATTAATCTCTGGAGCTGGCTCGTACATAACTACAGTCTTCTCCAAATTGATATTGAAACCAAAGTTGGCACAGGCATGTGAGAAAGCTGAAACATTGTGTTGAATGTCTGCCTCTGAGTTGGCATATAGAGCGCAATCATCAGCAAACAGGAGCTCTCTGGCGTTGTCGCTGTTAATTTTGGTGATAGCTTTCAGCCTTCTGAGATTGAATAACTTTCCATCCATACGGTAGCTGATGAAGAATGACTTGTGCGATGAATTGGATTAAAGTGAGGAAGAGTTGCGCAATTCGTCGACCTCACTCTCTCGCCTGAGTCCATCTAAGTCCAGTGGCAAGACAAGTCAAGACGACTGGAGACGAATACAGGTGTAATGGATGACCAGGGCGCTCTACGTTCCTTTCTTCCACCGAGCAAATTACACACGAAAATTACAAATTTATTATTGTCGCCATATCTAATTAGCCTACGTTAGCCTTTTTGGATCAATGCCATCGATGATATTCCTCCATACACCATCCTAGATCAGCCTACGTCCTTTCTCTTTGTCTGCTTCTGCTTCTCTTACTCTTGATCCTGTTTGACGCCACGATGTTCTCCAATGCCTCTCTTCTAATTCTAATTTTTTTGTTTTAAACGCACAATAAAAATTGACAGAGAAGCTCGACAGTTAGAAAATGCACATCGATGCAAACGAACGTTTAGATTGAAGCTTTTACCCATGGAACAACAGAAATAAAGCAATAAAAGTATATTTTAAAAAAACGAACAAACACATGAGTACGTCCCTGAACCATTCAGCCCTGGAGTCAGTACAGTCAGTACACTCAGTACAGTCAGCACAGTTAGTACAGTCAGCACAGTCAGTACAGTCAGCTCAGTTAGTACAGTTAGTACAGTCAGCACAGTCAGTACAGTCAGTACACTCAGTACAGTCAGCACAGTCAGCACAGTCAGTACAGTCAGCTCAGTTAGTACAGTTAGTACAGTCAGTACAGTCAGCTCAGACAGTACAGTTAGTACAGTCAGCACAGTTAGTACAGTCAGCACAGTTAGTACAGTCAGCACAGTTAGTACAGTCAGCACAGGTAGTACAGTCAGTACAGTCAGTACACTCAGTACAGTCAGCACAGTCAGTACAGTCAGTACACTCAGTACAGTCAGCACAGTTAGTACAGTTAGTACAGTCAGTACAGTCAGCTCAGACAGTACAGTTAGTACAGTCAGCACAGTTAGTACAGTCAGCACAGTTAGTACAGTCAGCACAGTTAGTACAGTCAGTACAGTCAGTACACTCAGTACAGTCAGCACAGTCAGTACAGTCAGTACAGTCAGTACACTCAGTACAGTCAGCACAGTTAGTACAGTTAGTACAGTTAGTACAGTCAGTACAGTCAGTACAGTCAGCTCAGACAGTACAGTTAGTACAGTCAGCACAGTTAGTACAGTCAGCACAGTTAGTACAGTCAGCACAGTTAGTACAGTCAGCACAGTTAGTACAGTCAAGTACAGTCAGTACACTCAGTACAGTCAGCACAGTCAGTACAGTCAGTTACAGTCAGTACACTCAGTACAGTCAGCACAGTTAGTACAGTTAGTACAGGTCAGTACAGTCAGTACAGTCAGCTCAGACAGTACAGTTAGTACAGTCAGCACAGTTAGTACAGTCAGCACAGTTAGTACAGTCAGCACAGTTAGTACAGTCAGCACAGTTAGTACAGTCAGTACAGTCAGTACACTCAGTACAGTCAGCACAGTTAGTACAGTTAGTACAGTTAGTACAGTCAGTACAGTCAGTACAGTCAGCTCAGACAGTACAGTTAGTACAGTCAGCACAGTTAGTACAGTCAGCACAGTTAGTACAGTCAGCACAGTTAGTACAGTCAGCACAGTTAGTACAGTCAGTACACTCAGTACACTCAGCACAGTCAGAACAGTCAGTACACTCAGTACAGTCAGCACAGTTAGTACAGTCAGTACAGTCAGCTCAGACAGTACAGTTAGTACAGTCAGCACAGTTAGTACAGTCAGCACAGTTAGTACAGTCAGCACAGTTAGTACAGTCAGTACAGTCAGTACACTCAGTACAGTCAGTACAGTCAGTACAGTCAGTACACTCAGTACAGTCAGCACAGTTAGTACAGTTAGTACAGTTAGTACAGTCAGTACAGTCAGTACAGTCAGCTCAGACAGTACAGTTAGTACAGTCAGCACAGTTAGTACAGTCAGCACAGTTAGTACAGTCAGCACAGTTAGTACAGTCAGCACAGTTAGTACAGTCAGTACAGTCAGTACACTCAGTACAGTCAGCACAGTCAGTACAGTCAGTACAGTCAGTACACTCAGTACAGTCAGCACAGTTAGTACAGTTAGTACAGTCAGTACAGTCAGTACAGTCAGCTCAGACAGTACAGTTAGTACAGTCAGCACAGTTAGTACAGTCAGCACAGTTAGTACAGTCAGCACAGTTAGTACAGTCAGCACAGTTAGTACAGTCAGCACAGTTAGTACAGTCAGTTAGTACAGTCAGTTAGTACAGTCAGTTAGTACAGTCAGTTAGTACAGTCAGTTAGTACAGTCAGCACAGTTAGTACAGTCAGCACAGTTAGTACAGTTAGTACAGTCAGTACAGTTAGTACAGTCAGTACAGTCAGCTCAGACAGCACAGTTAGTACAGTTAGTACAGTCAGCACAGTTAGTACAGTCAGCACAGTTAGTACAGTCAGCACAGTTAGTACAGTCAGCACAGTTAGCACAGTCAGTACAGTCAGCACAGTTAGTACAGTCAGCACAGTTAGTACAGTCAGCACAGTTAGTACAGTCAGCACAGTTAGTACAGTCAGTACAGTTAGTACAGTCAGTACAGTTAGTACAGTCAGCACAGTTAGTACAGTCAGCACAGTCAGCACAGTTAGTACAGTCAGTACAGTTAATACAGTCAGCACAGTTAGTACAGTCAGCACAGTTAGTACAGTAGCACAGTTAGTACAGTTAGTACAGTTAGTACAGTCAGCACAGTTAGTACAGTCAGTACAGTTAGTACAGTCAGCACAGTTAGTACAGTCAGTTAGTATAGTCAGTTAGTACAGTCAGTTAGTACAGTCAGTTAGTACAGTCAGTTGGTACAGTCAGCACAGTTAGTACAGTCAGCACAGTTAGTACAGTTAGTACAGTCAGTACAGTTAGTACAGTCAGTACAGTCAGTACAGTCAGCTCAGACAGCACAGTTAGTACAGTTAGTACAGTCAGCACAGTTAGTACAGTTAGTACAGTTAGTACAGTTAGTACAGTCAGTACAGTCAGTACAGTCAGCTCAGACAGTACAGTTAGTACAGTCAGCACAGTTAGTACAGTCAGCACAGTTAGTACAGTCAGCACAGTTAGTACAGTCAGCACAGTTAGTACAGTCAGCACAGTTAGCACAGTCAGCACAGTTAGCACAGTCAGCACAGTTAGCACAGTCAGTACAGTCAGCACAGTTAGTACAGTCAGCACAGTTAGTACAGTCAGCACAGTTAGTACAGTCAGCACAGTTAGTACAGTCAGCACAGTTAGTACAGTCAGCACAGTTAGTACAGTCAGCACAGTTAGTACAGTCAGCACAGTTAGTACAGTCAGCACAGTCAGCACAGTTAGTACAGTCAGTACAGTTAATACAGTCAGCACAGTTAGTACAGTCAGCACAGTTAGTACAGTCAGCACAGTTAGTACAGTTAGTACAGTTAGTACAGTCAGCACAGTTAGTACAGTCAGTACAGTCAGTACAGTCAGCTCAGACAGTACAGTTAGTACAGTCAGCACAGTTAGTACAGTCAGTACAGTCAGCTCAGACAGTACAGTTAGTACAGTCAGCACAGTTAGTACAGTCAGCACAGTTAGTACAGTCAGTACAGTTAGTACAGTCAGCACAGTTAGTACAGTCAGTACAGTTAGTACAGTCAGCACAGTTAGTACAGTCAGCACAGTTAGTACAGTCAGCACAGTCAGCACAGTCAGCACAGTTAGTACAGTCAGCACAGTTAGTACAGTCAGCACAGTCAGTACAGTCAGCACAGTTAGTACAGTCAGCACAGTTAGTACAGTCAGCACAGTCAGTACAGTCAGTAGTACAGTCAGCACAGTTAGTACAGTCAGCACAGTTAGTACAGTCAGTACAGTCAGCACAGTTAGTACAGTCAGTACAGTCAGCACAGTTAGTACAGTCAGCACAGTTAGCACAGTCAGTACAGTCAGCACAGTTAGCACAGTTAGCACAGTCAGTACAGTCAGTACAGTCAGTACAGTCAGACAGTCAGCACAGTTAGTACAGTCAGTACAGTCAGCACAGTTAGTACAGTCAGTACAGTCAGCACAGTTAGTACAGTCAGCACAGTTAGCACAGTCAGTACAGTCAGCACAGTTAGCACAGCAGTCAATACAGTCAGTACAGTCAGCACAGTCAGTACAGTCAGTACAGTCAGCACAGTCAGTACAGTCAGTAAGTAGAAAAACCCAGTTAGACAGTTAGAAAAACCAGTAGTACAGTCAGCACAGTTAGCACAGTCAGTACAGTCAGCACAGTTAGTACAGTCAGTACAGTCAGTACAGTCAGCACAGTTAGTACAGTCAGTACAGTCAGTACAGTCAGCACAGTTAGCACAGTCAGTACAGTCAGCACAGTTAGCACAGTCAGTACAGTCAGTACAGTCAGCACAGTTAGTACAGTCAGTACAGTCTGTACAGTCAGCACAGTTGACACAGTCAGTACAGTTAGTACAGTTAGTACAGTCAGCACAGTCAGTACAGTCAGTACACTCAGTACAGTCAGCACAGTTAGTACAGTTAGTACAGTCAGTACAGTCAGCTCAGACAGTACAGTTAGTACAGTCAGCACAGTTAGTACAGTCAGCACAGTTAGTACAGTCAGCACAGTTAGTACAGTCAGCACAGTTAGTACAGTCAGTACAGTCAGTACAGTCAGTACAGTCAGTACAGTCAGTACAGTCAGTACACTCAGTACAGTCAGCACAGTTAGTACAGTTAGTACAGTCAGTACAGTCAGTACAGTCAGCTCAGACAGTACAGTTAGTACAGTCAGCACAGTTAGTACAGTCAGCACAGTTAGTACAGTCAGCACAGTTAGTACAGTCAGCACAGTTAGTACAGTCAGTACAGTCAGTACAGTCAGTACAGTCAGCACAGTCAGTACAGTCAGTACAGTCAGTACAGTCAGTACAGTCAGCACAGTTAGTACAGTTAGTACAGTCAGTACAGTCAGTACAGTCAGCTCAGTAAGTACAGTTAGTACAGTCAGCACAGTTAGTACAGTCAGCACAGTTAGTACAGTCAGCACAGTTAGTACAGTCAGTACAGTTAGTACAGTCAGCACAGTTAGTACAGTCAGTTAGTACAGTCAGTTAGTACAGTCAGTTAGTACAGTCAGTTAGTACAGTCAGCACAGTTAGAAAAGTCAGCACAGTTAGTACAGTTAGTACAGTCAGTACAGTTAGTACAGTCAGTACAGTCAGTACAGTCAGCTCAGACAGCACAGTTAGTACAGTTAGTACAGTTAGCACAGTTAGTACAGTTAGTACAGTTAGTACAGTTAGAACAGTCAGTACAGTCAGTACAGTCAGCTCAGACAGTACAGTTAGTACAGTCAGCACAGTTAGTACAGTCAGCACAGTTAGTACAGTCAGCACAGTTAGCACAGTCAGCACAGTTAGTACAGTCAGCACAGTTAGTACAGTTAGTACAGTCAGCACAGTTAGTACAGTCAGCACAGTTAGTACAGTCAGCACAGTTAGTACAGTCAGCACAGTTAGTACAGTCAGCACAGTCAGCACAGTTAGTACAGTCAGTACAGTTAATACAGTCAGCACAGTTAGTACAGTCAGCACAGTTAGTACAGTAGCACAGTTAGTACAGTTAGTACAGTTAGTACAGTCAGCACAGTTAGTACAGTCAGTACAGTTAGTACAGTCAGCACAGTTAGTACAGTCAGTTAGTACAGTCAGTTAGTACAGTCAGTTAGTACAGTAGTAGTCAGCAGTTAGTACATTTAGACAGTTAGTACAGTCAGCACAGTTAGTACAGTTAGTACATTCAGACAGTTAGTACATTTAGTACAGTCAGACATTTTCAGTTAGACATTTAACAGTTAGTACATTTAGCACAGTTAGTACATTTAGTACAGTTAGACATTTAGACAGTTAGTACATTTAGAAAGTTAGTACATTTTCGGGCACATTTTCA
>JACEFZ010023139.1:0-87379 GCA_014155875.1 Cepaea nemoralis | reverse complement strand
AGATTACAGGTAATACCAATCCACCATGTGTTGCCCATGCAGCAAGATCCCTCTCCTGGCTTGCCTAGCTTACTCCTGAGTACAGGTAATACCAATCCACCATGTGTTGCCCATGCAGCAAGATCCCTCTCCTGGCTTGCCAAGCTTACTCCAGAGTACAGGTAATACCAATACACCATGTGTTGCCCATGCAGCAAGATCCCTCTCCTGGCTTGCCAAGCTTACTCCAGAGTACAGGTAATACCAATCCACCATGTGTTGCCCATGCAGCAAGATCCCTCTCCTGGCTTGCCTAGCTTACTCCTGAGTACAGGTAATACCAATCCAGATGTATAGTGTTGGACTTACGGCGTTAACCAACCACATCGTCAATAAATGGAGAATATATTTAACAAACTTAATTTTTTTTTTAAAAGACACCACTGCACTCAGGACATTCAAACACACACTTCATCTCCCTCTTCGATCGATTGGCTAAGGAAGGAGCAAAAGAAGAACAGCCTGATGTGCCCGTTACATACCACCAAAAGAAAAGAATGATCAAATCAGTCAGAAAGCCACCAAAACCTGCTCAAGATGATACCACATTATGGACATTACGTAACCACATGTATAAAAAATTCAAGATTGATGAAACAGCCATGTACACATGTGGAGTGGCATCACAGACAGCAGAGCACATACTCAAAAAAAAATTTGGTTGCATATCCCTTACGGGATGTTGCAGTCAACACCAGCATTTTTAGCTGCTGTTGATGTACTAGGCAAGTGTTACGTTCAGTAGTTTGCCATAGCTTTCTGAACGACCGGCCCCTATACCTTTTTCAAAAAAACCAGCACCGCTGTGTTTCGAACCCGGGTATACGGCTCACAAACCGCGTTTGCAAGCCCTTAGCCACAGAGAAAGACTACCCAAAATACAACATATCTAGGCAAACCTTCTGGCCTAGAGAGACAACAGTGGAAGATAAACTCTATGGACCGCTGAGTGAACTAAAACAGACAGTTAAATTCATACAAGAGACAACATTGCAGTTATAGACATATTTCAAGTGAACAAAAGAAGAAGATCTCCTTCAAAAGCCACAAAAGAGTTCCCATGCTGGTTATTCCAGAAGCAATTTGATAAGTCTACCTGACTTTTTCTCTATGCTGAGAGTAGCATCCATATGCCTTACTCACTCTAAACTCCAGATATGGCATCACCATAAAGTAAGATATTTATATTATGACCACCGACAGCAAACCCTGGCATATTTGCTAGAGCTTTCATTATATGCTTACTGTATAATGAAAACAAATTAGTGGACAGAACACATCCTTGTCTGACAACCTTCTTTCTGTATTGAAATGTTCATATGTGACTGTTGATTCTTGTAGTTGCACTTTGCTGTCAGTACACTTTCTTTATTATTCAACTGTTGCCATCATTGTTAATTTTTCTAAGATTTGATTATGTCCTCATATTTCAGGCTGACAAACATTTTTGTGTTGTCTATGAAGCATAAATACAGATCTGTTTTTGCAAAACCATGTCCTCCCTCAGTGAATTTAAGCAAAGAAGCTACAGACAATAGATTGCAACATTTACTGCCGGGCATATTTTGCTGTATCTCACCAGGTGCATACTGCAGAGTTATATATCATATGAATTGAATAGATAATCCCATTTTAGACATTGTTAAGCAGAGACAAACTTCATTATGACGCTGCAATTACTATGGCCATTACAAAAAATGTGTGTGTGTGCGCTCGCTTTGAACTCAAGTGTAGTCCATACATGTGCTCTACTTCTAGTGGACTGGACTGATTTTTGCATGTGGGTTAGCTTTCCCTATTAACAATGTCTCTCACCATCAAGCAAACCCACTTTAACTTCTGAGATACTCGTAATTTACATCCTCAAGTCAAGGATGAGAAGTCAACAATTTAGTCCAAATGACCAGCATCAGTACACTGGAAGCTTAAGAACGAACACTCAAATCCATTCAGCCATGCTGACCACTGGTACAACAAATGCACCACATTCAACGGTACCGGTGACTGTGTGTTCCAGGTATTTCAACCAAAAGATGATTCATCTGTTCACTTCATTCTCCGTGGCGAAGATCTGCCCCATGCTCCAAAGGCTGTGGGTTCGATTTTGGGTTATATCTGTCAGTCCATGAGTGCTGGGGATCGTCGCTGGAGCTGTGGAGTTTGTGCTTTGTGCGACGCTTTGGCATGCCATCCTGCGGAAAGAGACCGAGCCATATGGGGTAAAACCCGGTGCAATGAAGTCAATCCTCTTGCTGGTTAAGACTTTTTGGTTTCTACTTCTACAGTTTTTTTTTTCTGCTAGTGTCCTGTGAATTTATAGGGCACTGTTTATGACAAGTCTATCACTACAACAAACAGCTTATATAAAGATGAAACTAATTTACACTTACGAATGATATTAACGAACCACATAAAACACATTGAATCAGTCACTCTTTTTCACATTGTTCACGGAAACATAGTGGTAGAGAACCACAAGCAAGAACAAAGTCACACCCAAGCCATTGGCAAAAATGGCTAGCTGCACGTCAGAGATCATTTTGTAGTATCTGGAAGCAACAAACGATATATAAATTTGTATCATTGCAAATCACTTGGAATGGTTGAATCTCTATGTATAAAATTAAAACTAGAGTTATTTCCCATGCAAAAATAATATATTTGTTGGCATATGTGGTTTATGAGATTGGTGAGTGTAGTTTTACAATTCTCCGAAATACCAAGTCTAGGGTTCCAAATTAGCTGCAGGCTATTTGGTAGCAGATTGTTTCACATCGGTTATTCAGAATGCAATGGCAAACTACTGAACATAGAAAATGCCTAAAACATCACAGTCAATAAATCCTGGGGTTGACTGCAACGTCTAGTAAAATGACATGTAACTGACTTTTAATAATGAACTTGTAAAGCAAGTAGCAAAAAAAAAAGAATATGTAAATGCAGAGATGATTTATTTTTCAGCAAAAATGACAATAGTTTTAATTTTTCTGAAATTTGGAACACATGCAGACAGTAGATTGAATAGCTGTAAAGGTTTCCTGTTCATAGAGTCACCTTCATCTTCATTCCAGGATATGTGGCAGTTGAGGAAAATTAATGCGCTGATAAACTCCATAAGTCCATGGATCGTGCTGATATTATTAACCCCCTTAGAGAGCGGAGGACTTTGATGAAACAGTGAATCCACATCATTATCTAGAATGAGAGACAGAGAAGTAAGAACTGGCATGGCCAGACATGACAGGCCCTGTAAACTAACATAGGACTGGCACTATTAGCATCTGGATGCTGATGCATGTTGGGAGGAGGATCTGAGCACCCATGTACATGTCCTGAGTGCAGGGATGATACCCAAACAAACAACTAAATGGCAATGTCTGGAGAAAAGTAAACAAGATTTTGTGGCTGGTAAAGGATTAATGTCACTGCACATGGATATCGCCATTTGTGCAACAGTTTCCTTCCATAGTTTACACAAGTAGAATCTCAGCACAGCTCATGAACTCGGCAGAACCAGCAAGATACCAAATTTGTATACCAGAATCACATACGCTAAGATTATCCTATTCATGGGCAGCATTTCTCATTTTTAAATATCACCATGAATGCTACCTGTTTATTCTGCTCTTTCAATTCCTAACTGTTAAAGGAAGATTTAATGCATATAATCTGCAAAAGAGTTTTTTTCACATTTCTCAGAGAAGTCTATATGTTCAATCCACATCCAGGGGATGAGTTTACCACATTTTTCTTACTTTATAAATACATCATCATTGCCTGGAGAGAATCATGTGGCAGGGAGTGAGCAGAGGACCTGGCAGACATTCAGTTCTCCAAGGAAAGGTCAAACCAACCATATCAGAATTCACCTGGTACCATTAGTATTGAGAATCTTTGCTGGTTGTTGAAGATGAGAACGAAGCGTGTTTGGGAATGTCCCGAGTGTTGGTATGTCGATTCTTGACTCAAGTCAACTCAACTCCTATTGTGTAAACTTCCAAACAATCCATGCTCTGAATCAAACCAGATCTGCAAAAGCTTGAGGTGGATGTATTGTTCAGATCCTGAATTGTGCCCTCTCCATGAAAATCTGCCTTGAAGAGATTAGAACAAGAGATAGCCAGCCTTTCGCATGATGGAAAACATGCTTGGCAATACAAAGATGTCAAAAGCAAAGAGAAAAAGAATCTGGAAGTGTTACATAGAACCTATACTTTTGTATGGAAGTGAAATGTGAACAATGAATGAGCAGAATAGCTGAAAAACATCTGATGGCTGTGGAAATGTGATTTCTGAGGAAAATGCAAAGAATACCATGGATGGACACAAAAAAACAATGACCAAGTCCTACAAGAAACAAATGAAAACCGTAAACTGATTAGAGAAATTAGACGCAGACAGTCACAATTGTCTGGGCACGTTTTGAGAATAAATAAACAAGAGAACTTGATGACAACTGGCAAGACTGAGGGAAAAAGAACAAGGGAAAGGCAGAGAAGTTAATATCTGGATGGCCTGACCACATGACTTGGTCGAGACAAGAACACAGAGGTCATCCACGACTCAGGTGATCGTGTGAGATGGTGAAACATGACCGCCCACGCTTGTTGGCATGGCACATGATGATGAAAATTGCACAGAGATCTGGAAGCCCTCAGGTTAACAGTCAAGTTCATGTGAATCTTGATTTTACTTTACAAATTTCAGAATGCAAGAAGCTTACACCTCTGAGAATACAAGAGAAAACAGTAGATATCAGATGACATCACAAGACAACAAAAAGATGGTGTTTAATAGCTGAGTATCAAAGTTCACTTATTTCTACAGCAAGACGATGGTGCCATTTGGAAGTGAAAGGTTAAAACTAACTCTGTCTGGCCCAGCCTGCTGTACAGCTTTCAACTCATTCATTTCGTAGCATGTCCTTTGCAGAGCTTCGCCCATAACAGCCGTCTGAAAAACTTCTTGGTCATAAGCAAGATTTCCCGTGTCCAAAACACACATCCGTAGATAATTTGCCACATCCCGCATCCATCTTCTCTTTGGCCTTCCTCTTCTTCTCTTCCCAGGCATATACCCCTCCATGATTGTTCTCTCCAAACTTTCATGACGTTTTAAGTGATCAAAATATTTCAATTATTCAGTTCTTGCCATATGGATTCATTTGTTCTTTTCTATATCCAAGAAATTCTTTAAAAAAACTGTCATTTACTGCCAATATAGTACCTTGCGATGTATGGCGGTGGGAGAGGGGGGGGGGGGGAGGGTCTTGAGGGGGAATTAAGGCCGCCTGGCCAGTGCAGTCACCACGAACTGTGCAGGTTAGGATTTTCTTTTTACCCTGACAGAAAAAAACTCCACACCTTACCAAGGATTTGAACCAGGGTTTCCCGAATGAGAATCCAACATTCTAGCCACTCTGCCAGCCGCTTAGAACCTGTCTATAACATTTATATTCAAAGGCATTAATGCATTGTTCAGCTTGTTTAGTAAGTATCCAGGTATATGTTGCAATGGGAAAGATACATGCTCTTAAAAATCTAATTTTTGTAGTTCTAGAATTTATTCAGTTGTTTTAGTTTCTGAGGGGCGATAGACATTTGTCTATTAATTTCCTTCATTGTGTCATCATTGTCGGTAATTAATGACCCAAGATATTCAAGATTTTCCACGACCTCAAAAATAATTACCTTTTCCCATGCTATAACTCAGCCTGTGCATATGGTGCTAGAGATATGTATTTATAGACCAATCAGTATTCAATGAGTCATGTCATCAGTACCACGCCGGCCGCCTTTACTTCCACAAACAATTAACTGGTATCCGTTTTAGGCTGGGTCGACCTGGGAGGTCAGGACAACTTTTAAAATCCACCTCAATGTTTACTGAACGTAAACTTGCCAAGAGATCACAAAAAGCAAAGAAATTCTGGGGTTGACTGTGATGTCCTGTAAAGGATATGAAACTAACAATCTCAATGTAGATTTGAAACGATGATCACCACATGGTTACCATGGCTCCAATAATAAATGTACCCTGTCATATCTACTGCTTTACTCATTCTATGAATCTTATCACAATCAAAAAACTAAAACTGATATTCTGGCAATTTCAGATAGGCTGGAAAAGATCATTTCATGACCAAAACAGCAGGTATCAAAAACACAACAACAGCTAATATCGACATTTCTACAAGACCTGAATATCTAGGGATGGGGGGAGGGGAGTTAGTTGCATATCCTTTACAGGACGTCGAAGTCAACACCAGCATATTTTGCTGTTGTGATCTCTTGGCAAGTTTACGTTCAGTAGTTTAATGTTGCTTTCTGAACGACTGGCACTCATACCATTTTGTAACAAACCAATGCCAGGCGGTCTGCTGCCAAGTCACCCACAGCTGTGTTTCGAATGCGGGTATACAGGATTACGAACAGCGTCCATAATCCATTCGCCATGTAGCTGGCTGTCTAGGAAAACTGGTTAATAAACAGCATCATTTCATCGGAACGGAATTACTTTGGCCATACTATATTAAACATCACAAGACAATGGTCAGCATGATTCTGAACAATGAGATTTGTGCTACTAACGCTCTGTGGGCACAGGGCATTAAAGATGCAAGATTTAGTTTTTTCCCTCCTTTGGCCCTAGCTTACCCCAGAGGTAAAAAAAAGGTTTTAAAAATTTTTTTAAACCCCAAATCCCACCATGTGTTGGCACTTTTCCCCCCCCCAAGCAAGATCCCCCCCCTTTCCCTTTTTGGTTTTACCCCAAAGAAACCTAATTTTTCCCCCCCCCCCCCCCCCCCCCCCCCCCCCCCCCCCCCCCCCCCCCCCCCCCCCCCCCCCCCCCCCCCCCCCCCCCCCCCCCCCCCCCCCCCCCCCCCCCCCCCCCCCCCCCCCCCCCCCCCCCCCCCCCCCAAAAAAAAAAAAAAAAAAAAAAAAAAAAAAAAAAAAAAAAAAAAAAAAAAAAAAAAAAAAAAAAAAAAAAAAAAAAAAAAAAAAAAAAAAAAAAAAAAAAAAAAAAAAAAAAAAAAAAAAAAAAAAAAAAAAAAAAAAAAAAAAAAAAAAAAAAAAAAAAAAAAAAAAAAAAAAAAAAAAAAAAAAATCCAACCCAGAAGGATACCAAAATAAAATTTTTTTTCCCCATGCAGCAATCCCTGGCTTTTCAAGCTTTTCTAAAAGTGGGGAAATAAAAGGGGGGAAGCCCTTCTGTTGGGCAAGGGGGGCCCCAAAAAAGGGTTTAAACCCATGTTTAGAGTTTCATTTAGCTTACGAAAGAAAAAAAATAATAACAAACAATTTTTGACCCCCTTTTTTCCTCGGAAATTTCAAAAACTTTTTCTTGATTGATTTGCTGAGACAAAAAAACTGTTGCCCTTTTTAAATTTTTCAGGTTTTGTTATTTCCCAATTTCAGGTGAAAACTTTTTTGGTTGTCATGAAAAAAATCAAGTTTTTTGAAAACCATTTTTCCCCATTTAATTAAAACAAAGACACAACAAAGGTTGAAAAATTTACGGGGAATTTGCTTTTCCACCGGGGCATACTGCGGTTATTTCAATGAACTTAATAGTTCCTTTTTGATTTTTCTGAATTTTAAAAAACCCAGACATTTTCAAACAAATAGTAACCCTTTTAAAATTAGAAAAAAGAAACCCATTTTAGCAAATTCTGTTAAAGAAACCCCTTTTTTAGAATTATCTGAATTTAAAAAACCCCTTTTTTAAATTTTTACAGAGAAAAAACTTCATTATGCCCTAATTCAGGCCAACAAAAAAGGGGTTTTTTTCCTCGTTTTTAAAAGTTTCCATCTGGTTATTCAGTGGTCTAACTGATTTTTCATGTGGGTTTCTTTCCCTATTCCCCAATTCCCTCCCCATAAGAAAATTTAATTTGAGGACTTGAATTTACATCCCCAAGTCAAGGGATGAAATCAACAATTTAGCCAAATGCCAGACAACATGGAAAAAACAACACTCTAACCATTAATGCTGCCCACGGGTAAACAAATGACAAAAGGTCCTGCTTTTTCCGGATTTCAAAAAAGATGATTCTTTTTCACTTTTCTGTCGAAATTTCCCCCCATTCCAACGGGGGGGTTCTTTTTGGGTTATTTTTCAGGATTGGGGGATTCCTATTATTTTGCTTTTGTTTGTTTTGGCATATCCTGGGAAAAACCAGCCTATTAAAACCCGGTGCAATGAAGTTCCTTTGCGGGTTAAACTTTTTGGTTTTCACTTCTATATTTTTTTTTTTTGCTTTTGCGAATTTATGGGGATTTTTAGAAAATTATCCTAAACAAACCTTTAAAAAAGATAAAACTAATGTACCTTAGAATGATTTTAAACAACCCATAAAAACAATTAAATAGTACCTTTTTACTTTGTTACGGAAAACTATTAGAGAAACAAGCAAAAAAAAAGTCCCCAACCATTGGCAAAAATGGCTACTCAGGAGATATTTTTGATTGGGAACTCTTTTAAAATTTTACTTTGAAACCCACAATTTGAATCTCTATTTAAAATAAAATAGATTTATTTTCCCATGCAAAAATAAAATTGGGGCATATTTTTAGGTTTGGTGACATTTTACAACCCAAATCCCAATCAGGGTTTCCAAATTGTGCAGGTTTTTTACAGTTTGTTTAAATCGGTTATTAAAATCGGGCAAATCTGCATGAAAACCCTTTAAATCCAGAAAAAAAAATCCTGGGGTTGCTGAACTTTAGTTGCTGTCGACTTTTTAAATGAAACTGAAAGAAGAGCAAAAACAAAAAATTTTGCGGTTATTTTTTTTCAAAAAATCAAAGTTTTTTTTTTTTGCATGCCTGTGAATTTAAAGGCCTGTTATGACACCTTCATTTTCACCGGGATTAGTGAAAAATTAACCGTGATAAACCCATAACCATGGATCGTCTTTTTTCCCCCTTGGAACGGAACTTTGAGAAACAGGAAAAATCCACATCATTGTCTAGAATAGAGACGAGAAGTAAAATGCATGGCAACATGAAGGCCCTGTAAATAAATAGAACGGGCATATTAGTTGGATTGATGAGTTGGGAGGGGGATCTAAACCCCCCAGTCAGTCCTAGTCGGGATGCCCCCAAACAAACACAAAAAGGGCAATTCGGGAAAAAAGTAAACAAGATTTTGTGGCTGGTAAAAAATGTACTGACTATATACCTTTGTAACAGCCCCCAAGTTTAACAAGAAAATTCAGCAATCATAATCGGAGAACCACAAATAAAATGTGTAAAGTCCTGTAAGATTACCTTTTTTCATCAGATTTCTTATTTTTAAATATACCATGTTTGTCCTGTTTTTTTGCCTTTTTAAATTCCAACTTTAAAGGAAGAAAGGTAAATCTGCAAAAAGTTTTTTTCACTTTTCTCGGAAAAGCTATATGTTAAATCCACCTAGCCCAGGGGAGGAGTTTACCACACATTTTAAATGAAATTTTGCCTGGAGAAATCGTTTTGGCGGGGGTAGCAGAGGACCTGGCAACCCCCTTTCTCCAAAGGGAAAGGTAACCAAACCAAATTCAAAATTCCGGACCAAAGGTCCCATTTGTTAAGATAAACGAAGGGTTTTAATTCCCATGGGATTTCATTTTGATATAAACCAACTCCTTTTTTTGTAAATTCCAACAAAGTTAATCAAAATCTGAAAAAGGGATTTTTTTAATCCTGAAAGCCCCTTAGAAAATCCCTTAAAGATTAAACAAAAAACCCCCTTTCCCTTTGAGGAAAACATTGCTACAAAGATGCAATTGCAAAAGGGGAAAAAAATGGGAATGTTACAAGATAACTTTGTTTGGGTGAAATGGAACAAGCTTGTTGTCGGTGTTTTTGGCTTGACTCCAACCAATCCTTTGTGGATAACATCCTGTTGCCCAACACAGTGTGTGTATGGGACCTGAGTTTTGCGTGAGACCGTTTCCCCATGTCGGGGTTTTGTGGAGAGGGGCCCCCGGACAGGAGACACCTGCTTCGGAAATGGCGTTTTACATTTCCCACCCCCCGAAGGGATTTTGGGGAGTGACGGGGACCTAATGGGTCTTTTTTAAAAGGTGGTGGGAAAATTGGATATGTGAACAATGAGCAGAATAGCTGAAAAACATCTGATGGCTGTGGAAATGTGATTTCTGAGGAAAATGCAAAGAATACCATGGATGGACAAAAAAAAACAATGACCAAGTCCTACAAGAAACAAATGAAAACCGTAAACTGATTAGAGAAATTAGACGCAGGCAGTCACAATTGTCTGGGCACGTTTTGAGAATAAATAAACAAGAGAACTTGATGACAACTGGCAAGACTGAGGGAAAAAGAACAAGGGAAAGGCAGAGAAGTTAATATCTGGATGGCCTGACCACATGACTTGGTCGAGACAAGAACACAGAGGTCATCCACGACTCAGGTGATGTGTGAGATGGTGAAACATGACCGCCCACGCTTGTTGGCATGGCACATGATGATGAAAATTGCACAGAGATCTGGAAGCCCTCAGGCTAACAGTCAAGTTCATGTGAATCTTGATTTTACTTTACAAATTCCAGAATGCAAGAAGCTTACACCTCTGAGAATACAAGAGAAAACAGTAGATATCAGATGACATCACAAGACAACAAAAAGATGGTGTTTAATAGCTGAGTATCAAAGTTCACATATTTCTACAGCAAGACGATGGTGCCATTTGGAAGTGAAAGGTTAAAACTAACTCTGTCAGGCCCAGCCTGCTGTACAGCTTTCAATTCATTCATTTCGTAGCATGTCCTTTGCAGAGCTTCGCCCATAACAGCCGTCTGGAAAACTTCTTGGTCATAAGCAAGATTTCCCGTGTCCAAAACACACATCCGTAGATAATTTGCCACATCCCGCATCCATCTTCTCTTTGGCCTTCCTCTTCTTCTCTTCCCAGGCATATACCCCTCCATGATTGTTCTCTCCAAACTTTCATGACGTTTCAAGTGATCAAAATATTTCAATTATTCAGTTCTTGCCATATGGATTCATTTGTTCTTTTCTATATCCAAGAATCCAAGATATTCTTTAAAAAAACTGTCATTTACTGCCAATATAGTACCTTGCGATGTATGGTGGTGGGAGAGGGGGGGGGGGGGGGGGGGGGGTCTTGAGCCGGGGGAATTAAGGCCGCCTGGCCAGTGCAGTCACCACGAACTGTGCAGGTTAGGATTTTCTTTTTACCCTGACAGAAAAAAACTCCACACCTTACCAAGGATTTGAACCAGGGTTTCCCGAATGAGAATCCAACATTCTAGCCACTCTGCCAGCCGCTTAGAACCTGTCTATAACATTTATATTCAAAGGCATTAATGCATTGTTCAGCTTGTTTAGTAAGTATCCAGGTCTCACTGGCATATGTTGCAATGGGAAAGATACATGCTCTTAAAAATCTAATTTTTGTAGTTCTAGAATTTATTCAGTTGTTTTAGTTTCTGAGGAGCGATAGACATTTGTCTATTAATTTCCTTCATTGTGTCATCATTGTTGGTAATTAATGACCCAAGATATTCAACATTTTCCACCACCTCAAAAATAATGACCTTTTCCCATGCTATAACTCAGCCTGCGCATATGGTGCTAGAGATATGTATTTATAGACCAATCAGTATTCAATGAGTCATGTGATCAGTATCACGCCGGCCGCCTTTACTTCCACAAACAATTAACAGGTACCCGTTTTAGGCTGGGTCAACCTAGGAGGTCAGGACAACTTTTTTTTTTACTGAACGTAAACTTGCCAAGAGATCACGAAAAGCAAAGAAATTCTGGGGTTGACTGTGATGTCCTGTAAAGGATATGAAACTAACAATCTCAATGTAGATTTGAAACCATGATCACCACATGGTTACCATGGCTCCAACAATAAATGTACCCTGTCATATCTACTGCTTTACTCATTCTATGAATCTTATCACAATCAAAAAACTAAAACTGACATTTTGGCAATTTCAGATAGGCTGGAAAAGATCATTTCATGACCAAAACAGCAGGTATCAAACACACAGAAACAGCTAATATCGACATTTCTACAAGACCTGAATATCTAGGGATGGGGGGAGGGGAGTTAGTTGTATATCCTTTACAGGACGTCGAAGTCAACACCAGCATATTTTGCTGTTGTGATCTCTTGGCAAGTTTACGTTCAGTAGTTTAATGTTGCTTTCTGAACGACCGACACTCATACCATTTTGTAACAAACCAATGCCAGGCGGTCTGTTGCCAAGTCGCCCACAGCTGTGTTTCGAATGCGGGTATACAGGATTACGAACAGCGTCCATAACCCATTCGCCATGTAGCTGGCTGTCTAGGAAAACTGGTTAATAAACAGCATCATTTCATCGGAACGGAATTACTTTGGCCATACTATATTAAACATCACAAGACAATGGTCAGCATGATTCTGGACAATGAGATTTGTGCTACTAACGCTCTGTGGGCACAGGGCATTAAAGACACTTGGTCAAGAATTTGCATGAGATAGGAGAACTGGTGCAGGATCTGGAGTTATTTAAGAGTAGGCTGCGATGAGAGCAACGACCTACAAAGGACTTGCCTGCTGGTGATGATCATTAGTAGCCAACAGTGCCAATCATTACATTAGTCATTTATTGGATTTACTTCAAGGCTAAAATAGTAATCCTGCACCTATTGATATTGAATTATTCTAGTTATTCTTTCTAAGTTGTCCAGTCTCTAATCTGACTAATCACCTACACAAGAATTTGAGGCAGTCTCCATGGCGAAGTGGTCAAGCCGTTTGACTCAGGCTCTGAAGGTTGTGGGTTTGATTCCGGGCCACATCCTTCGGTTCATGAGTGAATATTTTTGGAGACTCCTGTGAGTCATTGATGGATCTACGGAGTTCGTGCTTTGTGCGATGTTTTCCGCGCTGTGGACACAGACCAAGCCTTATGGGATAAAAACCCGGTGCAATGAAGTCGACCCTGTCAACTTTTAAACAAGAATTAATGATAAATATATTTTTAATAAATCCTTACCCTGCCAGTTCAGTTTATCACTTATCTATGTTTAACTCAATCTGAGCACTTTGTTCTTATTTACTAATCTCAATCTCACTCTGACTGACAGAGATAGTACTACTGGTAGTAGTAGTAGTACTAGTACTACCACTTGTACTGTAGCACTAATTTAGTCTACTGTCACTGGCAGCCCCGTCCAGTCAGTCAATCAATCTGAGTGAGTGACTAAGAAAGACAGAGTCCTGTTCCACTTAATCAATTTCCACCCACTGCATGACAGTGACTGAACAGTGGCTTCTCTGATTTTTCGGGAAATATGGACTTTCACTCACGAAGGGGCACATATTTAAATACCAAAATTGTTAAAAGCATGCTGTTTTGCAAACTGCACTTAAAACTTACAGCTTGGAGTTTTAGAAACGGTTACAAGAAGCGAGAGATGTCTCGTCAGCTGCGTACGTGTAGAGGCAATTATTTCCGGGGCAAGGCGTATTGTGGTTTTTAATTTGAAGAGCTTCTTTGGATATCAGTACAGAACTAGTATAATTATTAGTTAGTTAGTCGCAGTTCCAACTTCACAGCAACGGGTCGTCCCCATTATGCTCCGTTCCTGTGCCAGTGAATATCACACAAAATGCTCCCTACTGCCCAATGTGAAAAGTGGAAAAGACAGGAGGCTCGACAAACAACAACCCGCACAGATACACTGTGCATAATGCCGCCACCAGAATGTCAACACAATAGTCCCCCACAAAACACCCAGTTCATTTCTGATGGAATCGGCAGTCATTTTCCCATCTGGATGATTCCTAGATGTTCACCCACACATTCCACGAAATACAGTTCATCGTCGATGGCAGTGGTAGTCAACCAGAAGCCCAGCAGCCACGCATTTCTGCATAAGTCAAAAATAGGTCAACTCTGGGACATAGCCATCCGCCATCGCCCCGAACGTGCAGTCACGTTCCAAAAAACCTCGGGCAGATTCAAAAGCATTTCACACGAAACTTACAGCTCACAGTGTCGCGCCACGCACTCACTCAGTAGCAGGGCGACGGAACCATCAAGCCTCCTTAGTCGCCTCTTACGACATGCGTGGTAGGCTGCAGTGTTGCTATTCTTTGCTTCCCTTATGGGCCCCGGCAACACACGGGAGAGTATATGTATTAGTAGTTGTTAAAGATTTATTATTATTATAGTTTATTATTTAGTAATATATAATTTTCAAAATAGTTGTATTCTATTTATTTTTAAAATAGTTTGCTTGCTTGTGTTCGCTGGCTATGAACTCCAGCGTGAAGTCCTGTATGTCGGATGAAGACATCCTGTTGTCCAACATCAGTGTGATGTTATACAGGACCTGAGGTTTGCACGAGTATCCGTTGTCCCATGTCTGGCATATTGGTGTGCAGACTGGTGGTTCCTCGCCGTACAGGCAGACACTCTCCGACTTCGGAGGAATCAACGATCGTACTGACTTTAGCCAGGACCCCAAAGGGACCTGTTGCCCAGGACACTCGGCGAGGACGCGTCAATATAGGTCTTCGCCAGTATAGACTATAGAACCTGGCCCTGGTGCCTTGGAAACACCTCTGCGTCCCGTAAAATAGTTTTATAATAATAATATTAATAATAATAATAATAATATCTGTCATGAAGGAGACTACAATGGCTGGGGCATATAGAAAGAATGGAAGACAATAGGCAATAAGGAAACAAAACTCGCTTACACTCAGGAAATAAATTACCGTAGACCCCGAGGTAGACTAAGAAGACGGTGGAGAGATAACATATATAATATACAGACCTACAAGCACTTGGAATCAACGACTGGCAAAAGAAGGTCGACCAGAGAGACGAATGGAGACGGATTGTATCTGCAGCAAAGAACCTCAATGGCTCGGAACGCTGAAGAAGGAAGATACGAGAAAGTAATGCACCACCTCGTTTTTCTCAGGAGCTGTTCATTCAAAAAGCACATGAAATGTATACACAATATACTTGAATATGTCATGTAAACATCGGTATTAATAGTATTATTCAACATAATCCCCATCAACTTTTACGGCTTTATGCCAGTGCGACATGGGTGCATGTATTCCTGGCCAATACTAGATTTTGTCTTGATCAGAGTAGCCATGGATCGCTGCATGAATCACTCCTTCATCATCTTCAAACCTTGTCCCACGGGGTGCATCTATAAGTGGATCAAATAGATGGAAATCAGAGGGTGCCAAATCAGGACTACAGGGTGGATGGGGTAGTATAGTCTAAAACAACTGAGTGATTGCTTCCCGTGTTGTCAGACTTGTGCGAGGACGTGCATTGTCGTGAAGGAGAACCAGAGCTGCTGAATTTGTGTGCTGTCTAACTCTGCGAAAACGTTGATTGAATTTTTTCAATGTCTTAATCATGCCTTAATGTAAGCTTGCGAATTGATTGTCTCTCCTCTTGGCATAACATCCACAAGAATCACACCTGCAATGTCCCTAAAGACTGATCATGACATTTCCAGCTGATGGAGTTGTCTTGAATTACGTTCATTGTAGCGATTGCGGATGATACCTCTCCATTGACTGTCTTTTTATCTCAGGTTCAAAATGATGCGCCCAGGTTTCGTCACCTGTAACGATCATAGTTAAAATATTCACCTCATCAGCATTGAAACGCTCCAACAATTCAGAAGAAATGTCTCTCTTTTGCAATCGGTGGTCATTATTGAGACTTCGAGGAACACATCTTGCTCAAACCTTAGAAAATCCAAATATTTATATAACTGCATTTGCAATACCATTGTTGATTGACAGCTGTAAGACCACTTGTTGAGTAGTGATCCGCCTATCCAGTAAGAATAATGTTTAAAAACTATTAGCTTAATGAGCCATATAACTAAGATACTACTCAAGGTCATACAAGAAAGAATTAAAAATAAAATAGATGGAGAAGTAGCTGAAGAGCAATTTAGGTTCCGCAAAGACAGCGGCACCAGAGAAGCAATAATCTGTTTGAGGATGTTAATTTATATATATATATATATATATATATATATATATATATATATATATATATATATATATATATATATTTGTGTGTGTGTGTGTTTTTTTTTTTTGTTGTTGTTATATTGCATACCCCTTGCAGGACGTTGCAGTCAACACCAGCATTTTTCAGCTGCTGTTGATGTACTAAGTAAATTTTTACGTTCAGTAGTTTACCATTGCTTTCTGAACGACTGGATCCCATACGAACACGTTATAACACAAAGCGACACGGTCTGCTGCACACATTGGTCGTGGCTGCGTTTCTAACGCCTGGTAAGCGGTTCACGAACCGCGTTCGCAAGCCTTTTGCCACGGAGACCGGCTAATATATAGACACATATATAGGAGTTTTAAAAAAATATCTGTGTTTGTTTTATAAACTACAAGAAAGCTTTTGATAGGGTACAATATGAACGACTAATTACACGTCTTCAAGATATAGGAGTAGACGGAAAGGACATCAGACTTATAAATATTAGTAACTTGTACTGGGAACAAGTGACGTCTATTAGATGTGGAAAAAAATTATTCGTCGCCCATAGAGATAAAAAGAGGGGTACGGCAGGGATGTGTGTTGTCCTGAAGCCTCTTCAAACTATACATATATAGTATACACACAATTTAAACAATTCGAACTGTCTGGACTTAACATCAATGGAAGAATCATAAACAATCTGCTGACGATACTGTGTTACTAGCAGAAAGCGAGCAAGAGTTACATCACCTAGTGGAACAAGTAAACGGGCATAGTGCAGAATGTGGCTTAGATATTAACATCCAAATAACGAAAAATATGATTCTCTTCCGAATAAGGGTTACAAATGGGGACATAACTCTTTAGTGTAAAAAGTATCTCTTACAGGACCTCATTATTAGTTCGTTAGTTAGTCTTCCCTCTTGAGCCTAAGGCAGCGCATAGGGAAGAAGTCATGGATCTCCATGTCTGGCGGTTCGCTGCTACCTGTTGTAGTAGGTCTTGGATGTTCACTTGGCCGTTGAATGAGCCTTCTCTGATGATGGTTCTACGCAGGGTCTCTCTTGGTCTTCCCCGTTGTCATTTCCCTACTGGTGACCATAAGAGGGCTTGGTTGGGGAGTCTTGTCTGAGTATATCTGTATATGGCCGATGTAGTTCCAACGGAACGGCGTTTTCTTATAAAATTGGATACAATATCTTGCTTAGTCTCTTAGTCTGAAATCTGTCCAGTGGAGGTTTAGAATTCTTCTAAGGCATTTGTTCTCAAAATTGTCTAATTTTTTTTTTTATCTAAAGCTACCCTTGATTTCCAACGCTCACATCCATACTTTAGCACTGGAATCACACAAGAGTTGTTTGCTGAGTGTCTTTGACTTCCAGATGTTTGACAGTTTACTGAAGGCACCAGATGACAGTGCGATTCTAGATAAAATATTTCTGGCGTTGAGTCCCCTCATTGGGTGATATAAAACAATATATTATAAAGCTATTTGCATACCATTTGTAGGACGTCGCAATCAACCGCAGCATTTATTGGGGTGTCTAGTTGGTCATGAGTCGAAGTGCACTTGCTCCTGCAGCGAGGCACCATCGTCATTTGGAGGTGACAAGTTCGAATCCTGGTCGGTAACTATATATATATAATTTAGGGTTTCCAGGGGGGGGGGGGGGGATGAAGACCATTTCAAGATCGCGTTAATACAAGAACCGATTACTTGATATTGTTTCTCTCTTCATACTTTACAGTTATGTACGTCTCATTCTTCTAAAATTCATTTTATAAAGTAAGTAGACCAACAAATCATGTTTTATGTGGATGTCTAGACTTGTTTAAGTATATGCTATTAAATTTACATTCCATTTTTACGTATACTCTGTAGGGGTGGGGGATTTTTAGATAGGAAATATGAAAGGGGGAGGGGGGATGACGTTCTGTAAACAAAGTGTTTATTCGCAGGGCCCTGTGTGCTGGTCACGTGATTATTCCCGTAGGGCCCTGCGAATAAACAAAGTGTTTATTCGCAGGGCCCTGTGTGCTGGTCACGTGATTATTTCCGGAAACCCCGGCTGGTCACGTGACGTTTCATTGGCATAATTTCATAATTTCCTTCCAACGAACGATATTGAGCGTGCTTCCAACGTTTCCTTTCCTGCTACCTGCAAACGATACTGAGCGTACTTTCCAAAAATGGCGTTAGAGACAGGAGCCTTCTTTTCAAGTTACCAGGAGTTTCAGGATATTCTTAAAAAGAACGAAGACGAGTGTGGTGTGCTGTTTGTCAAAGCTAGCTCAAAGAAGGTAAGATTACTCAGGATTACTGATTGAAATGGAGAGTCATGCCAAAAAAGCCAAGCCATGAAATTATTTAGTAGCCTGCTAACCAATTGCCGTAGCCTACTATATTTTTGTTTTAAATACTCACAGGCCACAATAATGTTTGTAAGGTTTTCTTTGTTAAAGTATATCACTTCTTCTTTCATTTGCACAAATATGCCTACATGCCGACTCTGGTGATCGAGTGAAATGGCGAGTCATGCCAAAAAAGCCAAGCCATGAAATTAAAAAAGCCAAGAAAAAAAAAAAAGCAGAACATTTCCCAATAATAATCAAATTTTTAAGGGTAGTTTTGACACTATTTGATGCACAATGCTGATGAATGGCAAACACACGTAGGAGATACATCTGGCATTCTAGACCAAAACTGAAGTGTTGCACCCAACCATACTGGAAGCACCATCTGATGCAAAACCAATGCAATTTTTTAATGGTTGATTAATTTTTAAATTTCACCTTTAATCAAATATATAGATATAATACAATGGTGTTTATTTTCTTTCAGTTGAGGGATGAATCACCATATTTGGAAAGGCTCCAATATCAACAAATAACGTTTACTTGCAAACAAGGGCACCGTACACGTACGAGCACTAGCCAAGGCATCAGACCAAACCAAAAGTAAGCTTTATTATATATTTATCCCTCTATAAATTCTACTTAGAGACAGACATGAGCGCCATTTTATTGAAGAATATGAAAAGCCAAGGTACAAACCAGACTAAAGTGTGGTAGGCTCTAAGGTAAAAGAAGCCATACGTGCAATACACCTCTATGCCTGACACCTTGTTTCAAGCCTTACCACATGGTACACTTACTGTTACCAGGCATACATGTTTGTTTACGTCACCGTCCTACTTTGTATGTCCTGATAACTTTGGTCCAAGCTGACAGTATATCATCACACTTTAATCACATGCTTTGAGTTTCTCAGTTCTATATATGTTTAATATTTTTACGTATTTGCAAAAAAAAATTATTTCCTCAACGAGGAATCGAACCTCGAGCTCCCGCGTGACATGCGGAGACACTTATCACTACGTTACTGAGGACACGTTAACGAATCAACAAAAATTTATAATATAGCTACACGCATAGGAATAATCACGTGACCTACTTCTATTGCGAATAGCCACTTTGATTTTTTAAATGTATAAGAATTCCTCCTCCTCCATTTTCTATTGAATTTTTGGCTGATCCATATGTATATGGCATGGGTCCAATTTGGGCAATATGCCACAGTCAGCATAGCTGTTACGGTCATTGGAACACACAAGCCCCTCTACCTCGTCACCGCGGACACACGGCAGAGGGGATATTATGGTTTTAAAACATCTTCTGAAATTTCTATACATTGCTGGTCAGCAAAGTGTTAATTATTCAAGAGTTGATTCTGTGAGTTATATGATTGATGAAAAACATCCACAAATTGTTTCAGAACATTAAAGACTGGATGCCCTGCTTTTATACGTCTGGTGGAGGATCGGACTACATGTAAACTCAAAGTCGCCAGCTGCCACTTGGTACATGAGAACCACCCTACTGGAAAAGAGGTATTGTTTTCTTTTAATTCTCTGGTATTTTGGTATAAAATGATTGTACCACTTAGGACAATTTACAAATGTATTAAAGAAAAAGTCTGTGATTTTGCTTTGCTTCTTGACTTGTGGAAAATGTCTTCCAATTGCCTGTTAAGGCACAAAATGGTGAGACTGCTTCATCTGAACTTCCAGTCTGTTGGTTGAATGGCATATACTATCAATGCTTGAAAGATTGACACTAGTAGAAACATTGTCAATGTTCACAAACTCCTCTGGATCAATCTTCAGCTCCTTATACAATCTAGCAAGTAATGGCTCCAAATAATGACCATGTGCTCACATGCATCCAATGTGGACGAACATTTACAGCGCAAATAGGACTTGTCAGTCACATTCGTTACCGCCACGGGTTGTAGTTATTAAGCCTTTTTGAAGCACAATGTAACAAACTATCGTCTGTCAAGACGGCATGGTGCCAATGTTACCCCACAATCTATGTTCACCTTAATTTAAGCAAAATTGCTTAAGAGTCTTTTTTGTCACTGTTTAAATTAACGGGGAGACCTAAATGCTTATTTATTATACATAATTATATAAAATAATTGTGAAGTAATTTTTTTTTCGTTTCAGTTTTCTCAACTCTATCCGGAAAACAGAAAACCGAGCATGTCAAGTGAGCTCAAAATGCTATTTTCTGTACAGTCTGCCTGCTCGAGACATACAAGACATCGTGAGGCAAAATAGTGGGCAAATACTTCTCCGCCATGATGTGTGGAATTTAAAATACAAGCTGTGTGACCAGGGGAGCGGGGAAGAGTCTGAGAATGTGGCAAAGGTATTAGAAATGTTGCAAGCTGAGGGGGGGGGGGGGGGGGGGGGGGGGGATGGTTAAGTATGGAACAAATGAGGGTGGTGAGTTTAAATATTTAGCATTCATGACTAAAGAAATGCTTCATTACCTGGCTCAATTCCCTGAGGTTCTCATTATGGACACTACCTATAAGGTAAATAAAAATAATTACCCCCTCCTAAACATTCTTGTCGTGGACAGCAATGGTCAAGGAAGGCCGGTATTTCATGCTTTTCTGGCTTCAGAAGATGCTGTTGTTCTCTCTTCTTGTCTTTCTTTTTTTTTCAAGTGCTTTTTCTTCAAACCTCCCTAAGACTATATTTGTCGACAAGGCCATGGCAGAAATTCGTCTCTGTGCTTTCCACACATTCACAGCTGTCAGAAAAGCTCTTCAGCAGAGAAAGCTGCCCCCCCCCCCCCCCCCCCCCCCCCCCCCCCCCCCCCCCCCCCCCCCCCCCCTCTCAAGTGACTTGTCTGCTTGAACTGTTTGCAGATCAGAAGGCCTGCACTGATGTATCTGAGTACAATGCCCTCAAAGACAAGATGTCTGAACTTTCCTCTCCTGATGTTGTCAAATACTTTACTGATAATTGGTGGAATTGTCCACAACTTTGGGCTGCTTCTTCCCTGGTTTCACAAACTTTTCATATTACGACAACAAATCATGCTGAAACATTCCATCAGCAAATTAAGAATGTCTTCTGATAGTGTTGGTACTGCTGTCCTACCCACTTTGTCTGAACCATCTTCCTCTGTGTCTTCTGATAGTGTTGGTGCTGCTGTCCTACCCACTTTGTCTGAACCATCTTCCTCTGTGTCTTCTGATAGTGTTGGTGCTGCTGTCCTACCCACTTTGTCTGAACCATCTTCCTCTGTGTCTTCTGATAGTGTTGGTGCTGCTGTCCTACCCACTTTGTCTGAACCATCTTCCTCTGTGTCTTCTGATAGGGTTGGTGCTGATTTCTCAATTCCGGCTTCTTCCTCTGCTGCATCATCCTGTGGATTTTCTAACGTTAAAATGTCCCTGGTAAAAACAAAAGGTAGGCCGAGACAGGTACAAGCTTTTACCAGGAGGTACAATAAAAGAAAAACGTGTCCACAGGACTTTCATTCCAGATCATGTGAGGAGAAGAAGCAAATGCTTCTATCTGGCTGTCTACTCGATTCATCTGTCCTTCCACCTTACTCTGTCTCTAATCTAAAGTCACCAGAAAACATTCTATCTGTCTTTGCTAATGAAAGCATTTCTTTGTCATCAATTGAACATCTCTTTGTTGAAGAGGCATGGGTGACCTTGCAGGCCAGAATTGAAGAAAACATAAAGAAGGAACTTTTCAGCTGCAACTCTTGTGCCAAAAGGGACGATGGGGAGATAAAAATGATTGAGTGTGAGGGCTGTTTAGAATGGTATCACTACCAATGCGTTGGTGTGCGGACTAATTCAAAACCTAGTAAATGGTTTTGTGTCGATTGCTGGAGGTAGTTTATAACTTTATATATGCTCTTCAGCTATCTGCATCATCATGCTTATTATAATCATTCTCATAATCAACATGGTTTCCTTATCTCATTGTAATTATTATCATTATTATTATCATAATTATTACATTGTCGTTACAATCACCATCATTATTGATATACTGTCATGAAAAGTGGTTACTCATGTGATTTTTTTGTCCATGTGCTCATGTCAAAAAGTAAATCTACTGACTACTTACACATTACACTAGTTAGTTAGTCGCGATTCCAACTTCACGGCAACGGGTCGTCCCCATATTGCTCCGTTCCTGTGCCAGTGAATATAACAAAATGCTCCTCACTGCCCCATGTGAACAATTACCAGGGACATTACACTAGTTTGACTTACCAGTGTTTACACATTTACAATAGTTTCCTTAAGTCTTAAGTTACTCTAAATTATTGTAGATTGAGTTGCTTAAGAAATAAAATTTACAACATGTCTAATGCTTTATACATTAACTAAGTTGATTAGCTGGGAGAAAATAAACATTGTAGTTTTCTCCTATTGTACAGTTTATCTTATGCCTATGATAACTGAGTACAATATTATTTACTGGAACTGGACTATCAATATCAATAATATGTATATGCCATTTGTTGTAAAGTAGATTGTTATTTTATGACATGTATACTCAATATCATCATTTATGTATAATAAATCATGAAAATAAGGGTATTTTCTCTTTGTGTGTTTTCTTGTCGTTGTAAAATTGTTTGAATTAACAGTCCTAGATTTATTATTTAGTTGGTAGAGGAGAGGCAAGGAACCACCAAAAGGTTAATTTTTATACACAGTAAAACTTCATTGTATTCCTTGGTTCTCCGAAACTCTATTGAATGGTCTCAAACCACTGAGCCAGTAACAGCCAATAACAGTATCATTCCAATAACTTAAAAGGGCAACATTAAAGTACTGAAAATTATTAGACGTAGTAACAGAGAGTGCAAGGAAAGGACTCTCCTTGAATATCAAGAAAACAGTAACAATGGTAATATCAAAGATAATGGTGACACCAAAATGTGACATAGAAATAGAAGGAAAAATCCATAACCAAGTGGATAGTTTTAGAATTCCTTGGACTGCCAGGGTAACTAACGATGATTGCCTGACACAGGCTAATGAAACTAGAACATTATATACAACAATAAGACAGAGACAAACATCTTTATTCGGTCACGTGATGAGAAGAGAGGCATTGGAGAACGTCGTAACAACTGGAAAGATCGAGGGGAAGAGAGGCAGACCAAGAGAAATGATGCTGGATGGATTGAGACGGTGGCATGGAGGAATATCAGCAGCAGAGTTGATCCAGAAAACCAAAGACCGAGATCTGTGGAGAGCCATGAACGCCAACTGGCAGGGCACTTGATGATGATGATAAGACCACAAGCCGGTCTCCCTGACCGAGGATTTTATACGACTTTCTTCGCAATCCCGTTTATCCACGCTGGGACAGACAGAACTACAAAAATTAGATTTGAAGAGAAAACTACAGAAATGAGGTGATCGAGTGAAATGGCGAATCATGGTGGGGATCATCTCATTTAATTCATATAAGTAGTCATATAAGCTCCCGTTCCCGACTATCTATCTGTCTGTCTGTCCGACCCGGCCCGACTTCGCCCAGGCCCTGGTGGGGAGCATCTCATTTTATTCATATAAGTAGTCATATAGCTGCCTGCCCTACACTCTGAAGGTTGTGAGTTCTTCTTCTTTTCGTTCATCCGGAGTGTTTTTTCAGATGTGATTGCGGTGTGCGTTAGGCACCCTTGGGTTGAAAACCCTTAGGTCGCACATCCGGCTTTCGCGTGCATTTTTGACCAGGTTAGCAATCCTGGGAGACTCTCACTTTTGTGGTACCGTCCACATCCCAGCTGGTCAAGTTCGAACAGTCGAGGACTTCGGTCATCCCTCAAGAGAAGGAAGGCACAGTCCATAGCATTTTCCGCCATCCTAGGTTGCTTCCATAGTTGCAGGGCCGACACATAGCGCGCTGATACTGGGCTCACCGAGGGAATGGTCACGTCATGCTCATGGCTGCTTTAATTCCTCACTTCAATATATTGGGCTTTTCGTTCGCCCCGGGCCGTTCCCGCACAAACCAGACAGGTCTGCAGAAGGTATTCACTCAGCGAGTTTTCGGACATGTGCTTGTCGTTGCGCCCATCAGAGCTGTTCCAGGCACGACAGACGTTCGGAAACTACCTAGTCAGAGCTGTTCCGAACAAAAGCGGCATTCGGAAACTAGGTAGTCAGAGCTGTTCCTAGCACGAGAGACATTCGGACGAGACATTTCACTCGGACGTAATTGCGTAGTGTCAATTTTTAGTTTGCCACCCGTAGGACGACACTTCCGACTTCTGGCGGGCATTTTTTAGTGAGGTTAGCCTTCCTCTGGTTTCGAGACACGTTAGACTGTTGTAATGTCACCCACATCTCAGCTGGTCAAGATAGAACGATCAACGATATCGTGGTCTGCCCTCAAGGGAAGGCAGGGGCAGACCATGGGCATTATCTCACTATCCGAGGAGGCTTCCATAATTGCAGAGCCGGCACATATTGCTCTGAGACTGGGCTCACCCAAGGAGTTTCCACGTCCTGCTCATGGCTGCTTTAGTTCCTCACTTCCATGTGTTGGGCATCCCACTTGCCACTGATCGCTCAAGCACACACCAGGAGCGGTCAGATTGCGAGCGACATCCACTCGGTAAGCTTTTGCTTGTGACTTCAACCCACGCAATAGGTTCGCTCGCCGTGCGTTCCATTTTGCGTTGTTGAGACGTTCTTTCACTTTTGTCTACACTCTCTATGAGTTAGACACAGAGTTTCCGTAACCATGCCCTTCGACTGGGGCACTTTTCTGACTTTTTTGTACTCGCTCACGAGGTAGGCTACATGTGCTGCCGGCTCAGCACCTTACCTTCGTGGAGCAGTGAACGAGAAACGGTCAGGCCCTCTCATCCGGGAATCCCTCATATCCCCCAGCTGAGAGCTTTCGTACATATATCAGACCTGAGCATGTAGCTTGCTCAGTATCATGTTTCTATTTTCCGGTAGACGGGTATCGGCCTGGCTCTCAGATCCGAGGGTTTGTGGCTTAGAGGCGTTCAGCCACAGCCCTCGACAGGGAGCCTTAAGAGTTTTGTCCGGACCAAGAAATTCTGCCTTTGTGCACCTGATTTAATATTTGACTGTTATCCTCAGTCTATACCTGCAGAGCAGCAGGTTGTGTCTCTCTTAGTCTGGTCCCTATCCCATAAGCTGTCCGATATGTAATTTTTCACCCATCGGCAAGCAAATGGGGTCGATGGGACACGCAAGCTCCCCCACCACGTCAAGGTGGAGACACATCGGGGGAGGGTTGTGAGTTCATTTATGGGCTCCGTTATTCAGTTCATTTCCTTCGGAGCCAGAGAGTATCTACCTGCATGGCGAGGAACCACCAGTCTGCACACCAATAAGCCAGACATGGGACAACGGATATTCACGCAAACCTCAGGTGCTGTATGACTGTATGACATCACATTGATGTTGGACAACAGGACTTCACGCTGGATTTCACAGCCAGCGAACACAAGCAAGCAAGCATTCAGTTCATGAGCGCATATGTTTGGAGACTCCGGGGGTCATCGCAGATACTATGGAGTTTGAGATCTGTGCAATGTTTTTGGTAGGCCGCTCTGCACAAAGAGACCAAGCCTACATGATGAAACTCGGTGCAAAGAAAGTCTATCCTTCTGCCTTGTGACCTTTCATGTTGTAAGAACCCCGCTCATTTAATTGTTCTCACTTTCAACATGGACAACTGAGGATCTAATGGCTTAAATCCACCTCAATAGACAAGAAACAACACATTTATAAAGAGGATATAAAATAACAGTGCTGGGTATGTTCCAGAAGTGTGCATTGAAGAATTCACGTCTATCAGCCCTCTTCCAACGGAAAGTAGTTTTTAGATGTGGCAGTTGGACTTCGGAACCAACAACAATATATCCTGGCCTACCACAGGGATCACCATTATCTCCGGTACTGTTCAACGCCTACACAGTGAGAATCACCAGTGAGCAGATCACTGGACCTGGCAGGACATTGTCATATGCCGATGATGTTTTTAGTGTATCGTCAGGGTAAGGATAGAGAGGAGGTTGCTGTGGAACTACAAACCGAACTCAATCGCATAAGTACTTGGTGTGATGAAGCTGGGGCAATGGTCAACCCAACAAAGGCAACAGTGACTTGGTTCTCGTTGAATAATCATATTGTCAACAATCCAACACCAACTGTAATGCTGTGTTCAGAGACGGTGGAAAGAACGCAGGCAATGAATTACCTGGGAATACGGTTTGATCGAAGCCTTGCTTATAATGTGCACATAGACCAGGTGATAACAAAGGCCAAGCGGGGCTTGGCAGCGATGCGGGTGATGGCGGCAGCAAACTGTGAGCAGCGCCATCTATGTCTTCTGTACGAGGGGATGGTCATGTCTGTTTTGGAGTATGCAATGGCAATCCTGACTCTCAGCCATAAGCAGATAGAAAGGATGGAAAGGATACAGAATGAAGCTATGCGCATTATTCTTGGATGTACAAGAGATACAGCATGCAGGGCGATGCGCTACCTTCTTGATTTTCCAACCATTGAAGAGAGAATGCAAGTTGCTGGGCACGCGCCTACCTCAGAATTAACGCAAACACACAGCATCCACTGCATAGTGAAATTAGGAAGGTGATGGGCAGCAGGTTAAAAAGAGGACGGTCGTGGATGGGTCAAGCCGAAGACATTCTTCAACAGGTGTGTTCACTTGAGGACTTAGAACCTGGCGAGGAGTGGGTGCAAGTGCCAACAGACTTCTGCACATCCTTTTCAGTTTGCATCCAACTAGATAGAAAATGCAGACAAGAAAATCCGGCTGCTGTGGAGGCTGAAGTACAAGCGTTGATTTTCGAGAATGCGCTAGACAGTGACGCGGTCATCTACACAGATGGGTCGGTCGTCCGACATGTGAGAAGCTCATGGGCCTTTACAGCTCGGGCCGGAGGGAGAATTGTGAAGGAGGACTCTGGTGCTTTCACTGAAACCACAAGTAGCCTGACCATGGAAGTCATGGCAGTAAGTAAAGCAATAACATGGCTCGAGACACAGACATTCACTAGGGCTTGTTTCCTTAGCGACTCAATGAACATGATCAAGAGGATAGAGGAGGGGTCGATCCGAAGAGAATGGTTGCTGCCTCTGGAGCGGTCTCGGCTGGCAAAGATTAGTTTCATCTTCGTGCCAGGTCATGCGGGAGTACAAGGAAATGAGCGGGCTGACAAGCTCGCAGGAGAGGCTACTGTGGAGGGCGGACGCGCCATGGACCAGGCTGACATTCTGAATGCTCTACGAGAAGTGAGACTTTTGCAAGAACCAAGTGATGACTGTGAATCTACAACAATGGCCAGACTGCGAGAACAGCAAATTAAAAGAGGGGTGGCCAAACAAGAACACTACGCAGGAAGCCAAAGAAGATTGATAAACCAACACAGAACTGGCGTCGTTAGCCGCTACACGCTGCGGGATTTGCTGAGGAGGGGATCCGAGCACTTATGGACTGAATGGTCCGATGTGCAACGAGGATGATCTGTCGACTAACTAACTAACTAATTCACGTCTATCGATCACGTTTAATTTATTTCATTCTGACAGAATGGGCTAGAATTCTACACACATGTAATGAAAAGTCATAATCAGCATCTGGAAGAAGATGCTAGCGAATAGTACAGGTAATATATTTGATTATTTGGAACAACTCTTACCATACAAGGCATAATTTAGACACACACATTGCAAACAGACTGACAGACACACGGGTTTACACAGACAGATAGGTGTATGTGGACGGTAAGAGGTTATTCTGTAGATGGGTACAGAGTCAAAGATATACTCACTGTTATTTTGAGTAATAGCATTTCTGGTTCATCTTTCGCAAAATATATCTAGTCAGCTCAGCAGGTTACAGAGGACAGAACATGTTCCATGTCTGTCTCATTTATGATAGCAATGATTGCTTATACGGTATGAAATATAGCCTATTAATTTCCAACGTAAAACAATTTTATTGCATACTTTGTTTGGTATTTCAATCAAATTAATATTATTTTAATCATGTTCAGTTTATAATCGCTGCACTTCAGACATGTCCATAGGTGCTGCGATCTCATCCGCAGCAAATTCTTCAGCTCAGAGTGACTAACTCTACCAGTCTAGTGTTGACTGACAATCTTCCTTGTGTGCTTGGTGAGCTGCACAATCTTCAATCCGATCACCTGCATTCTAACTATTAATGCTGTTTCATTCAGTGTAAAGTCCTTGTTTTGACTGAACTCTCTTAATAATGTTGGCTCGATCCATTGGATTACCTCAGATAGAGCTACAGTCAGCCTATCTGGTCTTTCATTGCACACAATACCCATATGTCCTGATGCAAAGATAAATTTAACTCTGAAATTCTTTACTTCAATTAAATACCTGCACAAAGGACCTGCTTCAACTTTCTGGATCAGGCTCATTTAATCACTATTTCTGCAAGCATGCGTGTAGTTTTGTGATTAAAGCCAACGTAATGACATCGTTACTGACAACACATCCATTTTCATACTGCTTGAGGTTGTAAAAGCACAGTTGGGTTCCTGTACAATTCTGTCATGTGAGCATGCCGAGAATGCTTATGCACAACTTTGAAGCTGAAAAACTGACTCATCTGAGCATATAACTGCATCCTGATCATCCCAGTTGTCATTAATGAGGGTCTTGACATATGTAAAGACACAGAATTTCACTCTTAAACTTGTTGAACTGAGTAAGAACAGAAAGAGATGTCCCTAAAGTTTGGGATCACTGGTGTCCATTTTTGCTTAGAATCAATATGTGTGATCCGTTTTCCTTCTACCCCTTCTAGCTCCAGCCCTCTTCTTCCGTTTCCTTCCCCTCTCCCCTACCTCTTTAATACACACGGGCGTCCGAACTCACTACCCAGAGACCAGGGGAAATTTATTACTACAGGTCCACGAGAAAAAAATCCCGAAAGTAGGCAGGTAGATGGGTTGTTAGACAAATAGATGGTTAGATAGGTAGATATGTTGGTAGGTAGGCAGGTAGGTAGTTAAGTAAGCAGGTATGTGGGTAGCTAGGCAGGTAGGTGGATGAGTAGGTACGCAGGTAGATGGGTAGCTAGATCCAACCCGACACTCGCTCGTCGATCATCTGTGTTCCACCATGCCAATTCATACATCTTTTTCAACCTCTCCCTGCAATACTCTGAACAGGCAGGTTGACCGGCCAAGAGAGAGAGAGAGAGAGAGAGAGAGAGAGAGAGAGAGAGAGAGAGAGAGAGAGAGAGAGAGAGAGAGAGAGAGAGAGAGAGAGGGGGGGGGGGGGGGCAGTCAGAGATACAGACAAATAAACAACGGATATATAAACTGACAGACAGATAGAGAGTCAGACACACGCATACATACACACAGAGAGTCAACCAGACATTCATATGCATATGGAGGGACGCAGAGGTGTTTCCAAGGCACCAGGGCCGGGTTATATACTGGCCAAGACCTATTGACGCGTCCACGTCGAGCGTCCTGGGCAACAGGTCCCTTCGGGGTCCTGGCTGAAGTCAATAGGATCGCTGATTCCTCCGAAGTCGGAGAGTGTCTGCCTGTACGGCGAGGAACCACCAGTCTGCACACCAATAAGCCAGACATGGGACAACGGATACTCACGCAAACCTCAGGTCCTGTATGACATCACACTGATGTTGGACAACAGGATGTCTTCATCCGACATACAGGACTTCGCGTTGGAGCTCAAGCCAACGAACACAAGCAAGCAAGCAAGCATATGCATATGGAAAGACAGACAGGCAGTTTGTTAGATAGAGATTCAGATAGACATATATACAAATTCTTCAACAAGTGAATAGGTACAATTATCTCGGAACAGTAATAACATCTGATGGGAGATGCCTTGAAGAGATTAGAACAAGAATCGCCATGGCAAAAGTAGCCTTTAGCAAGATGAAAAACTTACTGACCAATAAAAAGATGTCAATTGAAACGAGAAAAAGAGTGTTGAGATGCTACATAGAACCTGTACTTTTATATGGATGTGAAGCTTGGACAATGAGCAGCCAGGCTGAAAAACATCTGATGGCTGTAGAAATGTGGTTTCTGAGGAAAATGCAAAGAATACCATGGACAGCCAGAAAGACCAATGAACAAGTCCTTCAAGAAACAAATGAAGATCGTAAACTGATCAGAGACATTAGACGTAGACAGTCACAATTTTTTGGGCATGTTATGAGAAGAAATGATTTTGAGAACTTGGTGACAACTGGTAAGATCGAGGGGAACAGACCAAGGGGAAGACCTAGAAACAAGTATCTGGATGGCTTGGCCTTGTGGCATGGTCGAGACTCAAACACGGAACTGATCCACGACTCTGTTGATCGAGTGAGATGGCAGAACATGACCGCCCACGCTTACCGGCATGGCACATGATGGATGGATATATACAAATGGACAGATACAAGTAGACTGATAGAGAACAAGAAATCACGCAGGTTGTCAGACGGACGGATGGACAGACAGAGACAGAGACAGAGAGAAATCCAGACAGGCGGGAGAGAGACATCTAGACAGGTGGACAAATAGAGAGGCATACAGACAGGCGGACATATAGAGAGGCATACAGACATCTCTCTCTCTCTTCTTCTTCTCTATCTCCCTCCCCCTCTCTCTTTCTTGTCTTTATCACTTTTTTTTATGTCTTTCAACACATCTTTCTCATATCTCACATATCTCTGTCTCGCACACTATCTTCATTATCTATCTCTCTCTTGTCTCTCTTTTCAACCCGCTTCACATATACCAGGTTTTCCTGCACTTTATATGCATAGCATTTCCTTGTTTATTTGTTAATTCATGAGGCCAGTCAGTCGAAAGCCTGATGTTTGTATTGCCTAACGACCCTAATCATGACTCTCTGAGGTGACGCATATTACTGTCAGCTTGGACCAGAATTATCAGGACATAAATAGTAGGAAATAGTAGGGCGGTAATGTAAACAAAGATGGATGCCTGTAAACAGTAAGTGTACAGAAACGCAAGTTAACAATTCTTAAACTCGCCTGATATTTAAACAGCCATACTTCAACTAAGTATAAAGTATCGATTCATAGGGCCCTGCGAATAAACAAAGCGTCTATTTGTAGGGCCCTGCGAATAAACTCTCCCGGCCCAAAATGGTTGAGAACCACTGGTCTAGTGCGTTTACTAGTTTCTATTTCCTTCTACGAGTGCCAAACAATACACGAGTGTTTATGTACGTATTACTGGTAGTCGAGTTATATCACTAATGTCCGGATCGATCCCATCCGGGCTATAGTCAGGAGTATTACATTTTATCGACTCCATTCGTATCGATACGTCAAGCTTGCCCTTTGACCCCAAACATGTTATTGCCTATTGCACCAGCTGGGAGAAACCAGGCAAGCACCAACGGCTGAATGTGTCTGCTGAGTAATTTCCTGTCAAAAGGCCTGGAATCTATACTGCATATTATTGGTTTAGTTGTGTAAAGAAACGCGTGGTTTGCATGTTATCTGTCTTAACAAAGAGAGTAAGTTGAACGAATAATTGAACTCTTTCTTTCTCTTCCAAACAGCTTCTTCTTCTTCATTGATCATTTAATCATTATGATTTATTCAGTTCATTCATTCAACAGCTTCTTCTTCTTCATTGATCATTTAATCATTATGATTTATTCAGTTCATTCATTCAATTATGATTCGATGAAAATGTCAATACATTATATTATACATACTTGAACTACTTCCTCACTCATTATTAACTATGATTATAACTATAACTATTATTACAATGCATATTATCAATCAATGACGTTTTGTCTCCACAATGAAGATTGGCTGTAGTAGTAGTAGTGGATCTCCAACACCGTCTCTTGCCTTGACTGTACAAAGTCTACATTCTGTCAGACTGGTGTTCGTCCATCTCTTGATGTTATTGTCCCACTTGTACGGCTGTTTACCTCTTGCTCGCTTGCCCTCAACCTTGCCCTCCAGTGTGGTTTTTATGGGAGTGTTATGTCTGTTAACGTGGCAGGAATATTTCACTTGCCTCTTTTTTATTTCTTTCATCCACTCTCTTTCTATTCCCAGTCTTTCTAGAACCTCTGCAGTTGATTATTTAAGATGAATTCATCATTGTTCTCTACCTATAGGATAGTAGTTGTCTCTTCCCTGAGAATATTTACAATGGAGAGAAGGGGAACTTCTCAACCAAGTGGATAATTTTAAATACCTAGGGGCACTTATCCGGTTAGCGATGTAGGGGTATCCCCTATCAAAGGAGATGTAAGACGCCTCCTTTCCTCCGTTAGTCTACGGGACACCCTTGGGCAAGGTGGAGTACCCGTTTAGCCCCCCGATCAGGGTTACGTGAAGCCATGGAAGCAGGTGGTGGATGGAATGTGAGAGCAGCCAACAGATTGTTGTTGGTTATGGTCTTACACTCTGCGGCGATAGGCAGATGATCTCATCAGTAGAGACAATGGCTATGGCCACCGACTAGTAGTCACTGCCCAGAAGGAAAGCAATGGCAAACTACCTTCTGCAAAACTTGCCAAGAAACCATAACAACCATGGGTGTATCAGACGCGGGACATCTTGCTTGTGATCGAGAAGCTTTCCGGAAGGTTGTTATGGGAGCGAGGTTCTGCAAAGGACATGCTACTGAATGAATGAATGAATGAGGGGCACTTATAACATCGGATGGAAGATGTACTAGGCTCATCTCCAGGGGGCCAAAAATGACTCATATTGCTGTTTTTCTTTTGTTGTCTCATTGCTGTCTTTGGGATATTACGTGTTGAGGTCCCAGTCTCTCTCACTATAGCCTGCCATGTTCACTGTCGTGTCCATAACACATCTCATGTGTGCCACACACTCTGCTATTTTGCTTTCGAAGCCATTGATCTATGTAGATTCATCTGCCTTGTTCACCGCCACAGTCTTTTGTGTACTAGGGTTGTACGTTTCCAGTTTAGTAGGATATTGCCCCTACTTCACTCATGTAGTTTAGCCAGTCAGCCAAGACTGTTGCCCGTGGTGTGGCCACCACCATAGACAATCAGTATTCATGGAGCTATATATGAGTTAGGTAAAGAGATGGGAACCAAATAGGATCCTGGTCTATCCCTTGGGATATTACTATTATATATAACATACTATATATGGTTCATATTGCTATATGATATAATTATTTCAGGACTTCAGGCTTCATTTCTGTGTTGAACTCTTAGGTGCTAAATACTTCTATAAATTATATTATAATATTAATCTATATGTTGATATATTCCATGAAAGGAACTTTTAATAAAAGTCATTAACTTTCTTTACCAGACTAGCTAGGAGCTTTGCCCAATCCCAGCCACTCTGACAGCATGTGTTGTGTTGAATTATGATAGGTTGCCATAGCTATATCTCATAACTAAAGTCATCGCATTAGTGTGGTCACTAGGGAGTAGTGTGATCACTAGGGAGTAGTGTGGTCACTAGGGAGTTGTGTGGTCACTAGGGAGTAGTGTGGTCACTAGGGAGTAGTGTGGTCACTAGGGAGTAGTGTGGTCACTAGGGAGTAGTGTGGTCTCTAGGGAGTAGTGTGGTCACTAGGGAGTAGTGTGGTCACTAGGGAGTAGTGTGGTCACTAGGGAGTAGTGTGGTCACTAGGGAGTAGTGGGGTCACTAGGGAGTAGTGTGGTCACTAGGGAGTAGTGGGGTCACTAGGGAGTAGTGGGGTCACTAGGGAGTAGTGTGGTCACTAGGGAGTAGTGGGGTCACTAGGGAGTAGTGTGGTCACTAGGGAGTTGTGTGGTCACTAGGGAGTAGTGTGGTCACTAGGGAGTAGTGGGGTCACTAGGGAGTAGTGGGGTCACTAGGGAGTAGTGGGGTCACTAGGGAGTAGTGTGGTCACTAGGGAGTAGTGGGGTCACTAGGGAGTAGTGTGGTCACTAGGGAGTAGTGTGGTCACTAGGGAGTAGTGGGGTCACTAGGGAGTAGTGGGGTCACTAGGGAGTAGTGTGGTCACTAGGGAGTAGTGGGGTCACTAGGGAGTAGTGTGGTCACTAGGGAGTAGTGTGGTCACTAGGGAGTAGTGTGGTCTCTAGGGAGTAGTGTGGTCACTAGGGAGTAGTGTGGTCTCTAGGGAGTAGTGTGGTCACTAGGGAAGTAGTGTGGTCACTAGGGAGTAGTGTGGTCACTAGGGAGTAGTGTGGTCACTAGGGAGTAGTGTGGTCACTAGGGAGTAGTGTGGTCACTAGGGAGTAGTGTGGTCACTAGGGAGTAGTGTGGTCACTAGGGAGTAGTGTGGTCACTAGGGAGTAGTGTGGTCTCTAGGGAGTAGTGTGGTCACTAGGGAGTAGTGGGGTCACTAGGGAGTAGTGTGGTCACTAGGGAGCTATGCTGTCTTTAGATAATGTCACGAGCACAGTTGGATGACAATTTGACCCCTGTGTTCATTGTCCACTCTAAGAACATTGTCAGATGACAATTTGACCCCTGTGTTCATTGTCCACTCTAAGAAGAAAATACTGGTCACCTATTCCTCCTGTGCATTCAGGCCTCGAAATTGTGATGGTCCTAGTACATCAATGACCCATAGTAGGTTCTGGGTTCGGGACTTGGCTGGCTAAGCTGCTAGAACGCTGGGTTATCCTCGATAAGGTGTGGATTTTTTTAATATCAGGAGCAAAAAGGAAACACTAACCTGAACAGTTTGCAGCGACTGCACTAGCCAGGCTGGCCTTAATTCTTCAGGCTCAAGACCCTCCCTGTCCTACAATGCAAAGTACTATAGTCAGTAGATGATGACAGTAAACTAAAACTACAGTACTTTGGCAATATTAAATGTAACAGTGGCTAGGACAGAACAGTAATGACAGGCAGGATTCCTGGAAGGAGAGTCACCTTTTGCATGAGGGTGCTTGAGGCATAGGAAATGGCAACAGATCGAGACAATTTTAGACATACCATGTTAAAAGAACAATTCCGAAAAGGACCTGGTACATGACATACAGTTAGACCCAATACAAATATACCTCTCTGTCAAGTGTAATATTTCAGCCACGTTTACACTCTTATTATTTTATTTTTGCAGCTTGCTCACTTTTGAACTTAAGCATAGTCCATAAATACTACTTCCAGTAGTGCTGGACTGAATTTTGCATCTGGATTAGCTTTCCCTATTATCAGTGACCCTTGCCATCAGGCAAGCCCACTCCAACTTCAGAGGTACTTGTAATTTACGTCTTCAAGTTAAGGATGACAGGTCAACATTTTAGTCCAACTGTCTGGTGTAAGGGTTGAACCCCTTACCTCAGCATCAGCATACCGGATATTTAAGAACACGCGTTCTTATCCATTCGGCCATGCTGACCTGCTTCTGACTGGCACCTTGCCGTCTTGACAGATGATAGTTTGTAAAATGGAGTTATACCTCTCCATAACACAATGCCTGGGATGAATTTAGAAACCATGTGTTGCCCATGCAGCATGATCCCTCTCTCGGCCTGTCTAGTGTACTCCAGAGGAAAGGTAAACCAATACGTTTGGAACAAGACAAGCTGCAGAAGCTGCCGGATCACTAAAGCAATGCTTTAACTGTCTGCTTGTCGGAGCTTCAATCCTAGACCAGTTGCCAACCAAGGCTTAGGGCCTAGTCTGCCCTGCCATGACATTTAGTCTTTAGGTTGCATTTCCTCGCACTAGGATAAGGGTTGTACCCTCCCAATTGCACTTCTCCGCCCGAAGCCATTGGCACAATGTGGGGTGTTGGGTTTGGTAAGCGTCGCCCAACATTCGGTGCTAACAGAAGCAGGTAGTACCGTCTACAGTCATATGGTAGCTCAGTCATATCTAACTAAGACCTGACTTGCTTACACTCTTATAAAACCTTAATTGAGGGTAAGATTGAAGGCAAGCGAACAAGAGGCAGACAATGATACCTGCTAATTGTATAATTAGAAGCTCCTCTCTTTGGAACCTGCAGAGCAAAGAAAATAGAGGCAGACATAAAAATACACATAGACAATAATTAGAGGTAGAGATGAATAATGTTGGGAGAACATGAGGGGAATTGTAGAAGATAGCAAATGATAGGATGGCTGGGTTGAGTGCCCATGCTTCAGTAGGAGATATATAGCAGAAGAAGAACAAAACTATTATTATTTCACAATGGCCAACTGTACACATCTCGTAAATCGCAATGACATTACCAGGTTTCTTTAATATATTTTGACTAAATACAATGAAGTATGATCAAACATAAAATTTGGATTTGTTCACATGATGAATAGACAATTACATATTACATTTTGATTGCAGCAGATGATGTTAAAAAGTTAGTTGCATATCCTTTACAGGATGTCGCAGTCAACCCCAGCATATTTTGGCTGTTTATGATTTCTTGGCAAGTTTACATTCAGTAGTTTGCTATTTCTTTCTGAACGGCTTGAAACCATACCATTTTCAAAAAAAAAAACAACGCAAGGCGTCTCCTGCCAAATCGCATGCAACTGTGTTTTGAACGCAGATATGCAGGATTATAAACTGCGTCCATAACCCCTTCGCCATGGATCCGGTAGCAGATGATGAGTAACCAATTATATATGACAGTTTGATTGGTTTATATATATGACAGTTTGATTGGTTCAGATGATGAATCACCAATTATATATGATAGTTTGATTGGTTTATATATATGACAGTTTGATTGGTTTATATATATGACAGTTTGATTGGTTCAGATGATGAATCACCAATTATATATGATAGTTTGATTGGTTTATATTTATGACAGTTTGATTGGTTCAGATGATGAATCACCAATTATATATGATAGTTTGATTGGTTTAGATGATGAATAGCCAATTATATGACAATTTTATTGGTACACATAAAGATGAACCAATCACGCATGTACATTATTGGCAGACATTATGAATAGTCAATCAAACTTGACATTTTATTTTGTTTACATGGAGAATAGCCTGTCACACATGATATGTTGATTGGTACACATGATAAATAGCCGCAGTACACTTGGTGCATTCTTCTGTTGCTTCTCATCTCCCAGCGGAGACCTCAGCCAGCTCAATACCAAGCCTTTGTAGACTTACTCACATTGGCTGGATTTTGCGGCAAAAGTATTCTACATAATGAGGAAGTCAGTCTCATGCCAACCCTCATTATGACAAAATACTGTATTTGACTATCAATAATCGATTGCTCAAATATATCAACGCATTATCTATTAGATGATTCCAGCTGCTGATATGCAAACAGGACTTCCTGTAAAGCCTGAGACTTCCATAGGAATAATGTTCTCCAACATTTAAACAATTTCAGTGACTATGTACTTATTATTTCAGCCGAAGTATTGTTTGTTTACTCACTTCTTATGATACAAGGGGGCTTCTAATGAAAACCTTTAAAGTGTGATAGAAATTACAATAACCATGCCATTGTCTTGTAACCCGTCAATATTGCCGTTAAGGGTGTCAAGAGTGGTAAGCATGTGACATCATGGTGCAGTCGAACACGGTGACATCATAAGGACAGTTTAATGATGGCCACCCCACTTTTGACATGCAACAAAGAGGAGTAGCACTCTGTTATCCATTTTTGTTTTTATCAGTGAAGGGGTGACACCTACAGAAATTCATCGGCGAATGAAGGTCCAGTATAGTGGTGCATGCCTGTCAGTGCAACAAGAGTGGAGTATAAAGCTACAAAACCACATGACTTCTGTGATAGACTGTTCACGACAGAGTCAGGCACACCGAGTAGTGGCCCCAGAGAATTTTTTCTACAAGAATTCAGCACTTTATCGGTGCTGGAGGACTTGCATTGAACGCAGGTATGACTACATCGAAAAATGATACATTTGTTCTTGTTTTTCAGAATATATTCACACACAGACACAAACACACAAAACACATTTTTGGTTTCCATTTGAAGCCCCCTAGTAGTAGTACATGATAATTTACAATGTTACTTTGCTTTTAGTATGGGTCCTTCAACAACATGGGTAAAGTGATGTATCGCTTGTTACAAAAAGAGTTACACAGAAGTCCCATGGTAAGTTAACAATGTAACTCTTTTGTATATTTCACAACAGAAATCTGCTGCCTCATAACAAGAAACTACAAGCTGAAATCAGAAATACCTGTGCATATTCAGCTTTGGAAGGACTGACATTGCAGACAACTAGCCAATGTGGCTACACAATCAAATCTGCTAGCTGATTCTGATAACAAATTAGCTTGAACATATTTTCAATATGATTCCCAGGTAGCAGTGCTGTATCACTGTTTTGTTTAAACATTTGTAAAATACAGAGTTGGAGTAATAGAGTAATGTAGATATATAAAGTGGTATCATAGCAGCAGGGTTAAAGGGCAATTTAAGTGTGTAAAGTTGTATAACAGGAGCAATTTAAGTGTGTAAAGTGATACCAAATGAGCAAGGGAAAAGGCAGGTTATATGCATAAAGTAGTGTCACAGGAGCAGGGTGAAAGGGCAATTTAATAGTATATAAAGTGTTGTCACAGGAGCAGGGAAAAGGGCTATATAAGTGTGTAAAGTGGTATCACTGGATCAGGGGAAAAGAACAATTTATTTGTGTCAAGTGGTATCAGAGGAACAGGGGAAAGCAATTTAGTTGTGTAAAGTGGCATCAGAGAAGCAGGAGAAAGCAATTTACGTGTGTAAAGTGGCAGGCTTGTTCCGTAGTATGACTGAGGAGGCTCAGACATCCTTGACACTTCCGAAAGATGGTTTATTTACAGACACATTTACAAGTGGATTGTTCAACGATAATTTACAGGAGCAGCGAGATGAGGTAAGGATAGCATTTCATATGTCTCTCTATCTCACACTCACGCATGCATGCACTCACACACATCCACACTCAAAAGCACATATATACATGCACTAACACACTCTACATAGGCTGTTGTGGGCAATAAAACAGGAGCACTATCAGTATATCTGATGGTTAACATCTGGATTGAACTGATATCATCATTGCCCATTACAGAGGTCTTACAGAAATTAAGACTTTTAGCTGAATGAATCAGCGTCATGTAGTTACAATGAAAGTGCTTGGACTGAAGATCTTTGTGGCCAGGAAAATGGAGGAACATCTGAAATACATATAATGGAAAGGGTCACAATTATAATAAACACAGCTTTTAAATTTTTAGCATAATGAGCAAATTGTAATTACAGAACAAAATAAAATAAAAAGATCAAACAGATAAATTTGTTCAGATATCTAGGCTAGACAGTGACCTTTGATTCCAAAAGTGACACGGAGAAAATGAAACAAAAAGAAAGATGTCTCCACATTAAAACACTTACTAGAATGCTGGCATGGGAATTGAGCATAATGGGGATGATCCGTTGCCGTGAAGTTGGAACCTCGACTAACTAACTAGCTTACTAGAATCAGTATTGTCATGTAATGCAGAGTTTATAGAGAGAAGAAGATAGATTTCAATGAATCATGAGGTGAGGAAAAGACACTGGAGCAGGAAAGAATGCACTTTGAGGAAACTTGATGACAATATAATTACAAAGTCCCTTATCTGTAACTTACATGGCGAACAAAACTCAAGCATAGTCCATGCACGCTACTTCTAGTAGTGCTGGACTGAATTTTGCGCATGGATTAGCTTTCCCTATTAACAATGTCCCTTGCAATCAGGCTTCAGAGTTAGTCGTAAATTTACATCCCCAAGGCAAGGACGATAGATGAACATTTTAGTCCAACTGTCTGGTGTAGAGGTTGAACCCCATACCTAGGCATCAGCACACCGGATGTTTAAGTATTTTATGCTGACATGTAATAATTCTCTTAATTTATACACCTTTTTACTACAAAATTTACTCTTCAAGTTAATGTTGTTTGTAAGACAGACACTCAATTTAAATTTGTAATTGTAATGTATTTAACAATTTTACCACAAATCATTAATATTTATTTGGTTAGATTCTGGCACTGCAGGCAATATTTAACACTGAGGATGAGCAGAGGTTAATGATTTTATCTGAAGTTAATGAGGAAAATGATGGGCTGTTCACACTGCAGGTATGTTACACCATTTTATTTCTGTTTGCTTTGAACTCGAGTTGTAGTCCACACTGGACTGATTTTTGTGTGTTGGCTAGCTTTCCCTATGACCAGTGTCCCTCGCCATCAGGCGAACCCACTCCTACTTCTATGTACCTGTTTTTCCATCCCCTGGCCAAGGAAGAAAAGTCAATATTTTAGTCCAACAGACTGGTGTAGGTGGCCATCAACACACTGGAAGTTTAAGAAGGAGCGTTCTTATCTATTCGGCTGTGCTGACCTCATATGTAATTCAATGGAGGACTTAGAACCTGGCGAGGAGTGGGTGCAAGTGCCAACAGACTTCTGCACATCCTTTTCAGTTTGCATCCAACTAGATAGAAAATGCAGACAAGGAAATCCGGCTGCTGTGGAGGCTGAAGTACAAGCGTTGATTTTCGAGAATTCGCTAGACAGTGACACGGTCATCTACACAGATGGGTCGGTCGTCCGACATGTGAGAAGCTCATGGGCCTTTACAGCTCGGGCCGGAGGGAGAATTGTGAAGGAGGATTCTGGTGCTTTCACTGAAACCACAAGTAGCCTGACCATGGAAGTCATGGCAGTAAGTAAAGCAATAACATGGCTCGAGACACAGACATTCACTAGGGCTTGTTTCCTTAGCGACTCAATGAACATGATCAAGAGGATAGAGGAGGGGTCGATCCGAAGAGAATGGTTGCTGCCTCTGGAGCGGTCTCGGCTGGCAAAGATTAGTTTCATCTTCGTGCCAGGGCATGCGGGAGTACAAGGAAATGAGCGGGCTGACAAGCTCGCAGGTGAGGCTACTGTGGAGGGCGGACGCGCCATGGACCAGGCTGACATTCTGAATGCTCTACGAGAAGTGAGACTTTTGCAAGAACCAAGTGATGACTGTGAATCTACAACAATGGCCAGACTGCGAGAGCAGCAAATTAAAAGAGGGGTGACCAAACAAGAACACTACGCAGGAAGCCAAAGAAGATTGATAAACCAACACAGAACTGGCGTCGTTAGCCGCTACACGCTGCGGGATTTGCTGAGGAGGGGATCCGAGCACTTATGGACTGAATGGTCCGATGTGCAACGAGGATGATCTGTCGACTAACTAACTAACTAACTAACTAAGGATTAAATTGATGTTGCTTACATTATTAATTGTTGTCAACCATGAATACTGGCCTTTTACTATGAATGTTACAAATGTCAACCATGAATACTGGCCTTTTACTATGAATGTTACAAATGTAAACCATGAATACTGGCCTTTTACTATGATTGTTTACAAATGTCAGCCATGAATACTGGCCTTTTACTATGAATGTCTACAAATGTCAACCATGAATACTGGCCTTTTACTATGAATGTTACAAATGTCAATCATGAATACTGGCTTTTTACTATGAATGTTTACAAATGTCAACCTTGAATACTGACCTTTTACTATGAATGTTTACAAATGTCAACCATGAATACCAGCCTTTTACTATGAATGTTTACAAATGTCAAGCCTGTTGCTACAGGTGTTTAAAAATGTTGGCCTTTAACTTGGCAATTAGAAATTTTGACCATAAATACTGGCTTTCTGCTATCAACATTTAGAAATGTAGATCCAGAATACTGGTGTCTCACAATCAGATTTTATTGTTAATGTAGATTACAGTCTGCCCTAAAACAAATGACATGATTCAAGTGAGCCTAGTGTTGCCTTCTGGACAAGGGGAGGACATTCCTGCTGCTGCTGTTGCTGCACCTACTGAAGAGTTGAGACCTCCTGTACTAGGGTCGGATGTACAGTTGAACAGGTCTGTTTCTGGTGAGTATATGTTGTCCCTGCCTGGATGTTCCTGGCGCAGACATGCACATTATGTAGCTTGCCTAAGTGAAACGGTTTCCGTGGTTACATGTGAAAACTTTGAGATATTGGGTAGGAATGTGTCTGGATCAGTCAGAGAGCTAAAAGAGAGAGAGAGAGAGAGAGAGAGAGAGAGAGAGAGAGAGAGAGAGAGAGAGAGAGAGAGAGAGAGAGAGAGAGAGAGAGAGAGAGAGAGCAACATCTTAGGTTATCGGGAAAGGCAATTCAAGGCAAACCTTTAATACATTGTATACAATGTTTCTTTCTTCATTCTCAACCTTACAAGCATTTCAGGTTGATTACTGCAAGGACGCTTTTCTTTATGTTTCTCTATAATCAGATGACTCAATTTCAAAACTGGGTTCTCAGTCGCCAGGGGCCGTATCCATTATTGATTGTGGGGAGTACAAAGTACTCCTGAGATTTACAATGCCTGACTCTCACTCGAGTAGACTGGGTGCAAAGTATGGTATGAAGTTTTGTAAAAGTATGGATACAGGAGGATCTTATTCACTCTCTGATCCTGTGGTAGTGAATAGACCCTTAGCTTTCTCAGATAAAGACAAAAATTTAGGATGACCCATTTGCATTGTGCATGTTAAAATTCTCTTGGCAGTTGAAGATTGAAAAGAGTAGGCTTTACAAATTGCTGCCTGGGTAAAGTTTCAGAAAATAATTTTTAAAATGAGAGAACCTACCCACAGAAAGAATATTTATAGCAGGTGTGCTTCTCATATACGTATAGTGAGATCCTTGCTGATTGGACGGATTTTGTTGTTCAAATTCTACCAGGATGAGAAGGACATTGCAGCAGTCATAGAAGTAATCCATTTGCAATGGCGATCCCTTACAGACCAAATGAAACATTATTGATTTAGCTATTCATTGTATGCATTTTGTGAATAATTTCTCATCATTATCATGGAGGTCTTTTCCAGAACGCTGTTCTCATGGCCTGCTGAAAAGACTCCAATTCCTTTGTTGTTTCTCCTGCTTCATTTATTTTCATGCTGAAAAGAATCTCATTCCTTTGTTTCTCCCGCTTCATGCATTTTCATGCCCAAGGTATCTTTAATGTCCGCTGTTCATCCTCCAGCTGGTTGATCCGTGCCTTTTCTTTCAGATGCGGTGCCTTCCATACTTCCAAACCACTGTGATGTTTAATATGATCAAAGGGAGGTCAGCATGGCTGAATTGATAAGAGCACCTGTTCTTAAACTTCCGGTGTGCTGATGCCGAGGTAGGAGGTTAAACCCCTGCACCGGTCAGTTGGACTAAAATGTTGACTTCTCATCCTTGACTTGGGGACGTAAATTACAAGTGCCTCTGAAGTTGGAGTGGGTTCGCCAGATGGCGAGGGGCACCGTTAATAGGGAAGCTAATCCACATGCAAAATTTGGTCCAGTGCTACTAGAAGTAGCGTATATAGACCACACTTGAATTCAAAGCAAGCGAGCACCCAAGAATATTTGACCAGTGTTTATTTCTTTCTTTTTTTTCAGAAACATGATTCTATTTATGAGCCAGCTGTCTTGTATGTTGAGATATTGTAGAATGTCAAGTATTTTTCTTCTTCTTGGTTCATAGATTCTAACAAATTTCTATACATGTTAGTTCAAATCCATGATTTTTTTATTTAGTTATTGAAATTTGGTCCATGACTCACATGTGTGTGCTGCCATATGAAAGATGCATGTTTTCAACATTTATTTCTTTGACCTGTCTGCTGGTGTTGTGCCATAGGCTTTTGATACTGTTTAGCCTTTTTATTGCTATGGCTAGTCTATATCTGTCTTCTTGTGAACATTTCACAATGTAGATGATTTTGTGGAGCTAAGATATTCCATGTTTGTGGTATTTTCAATTTCTTCACTGTGTCTAAATAATATCTATAATCTAAAATACACAGGCTGGCATTGGAAAGGTTCATTTCCTGTCAAGTACTTGTCACCACTGTATCTGCATGCCATGCTGCCGCCATCTTACCCATCCCAGAATCCTCCACAGTTTCACCTTTCTTGTGGTTGGCTCAACAAGGACCAGTTAGCCTCATTAAGGCTTGAATTGGACAATCTGTGGATTGAGGGTAATCAGATGCCCATCCTGTTCAGCTGGGTGAACTGGCTAGAAGACAATGTTCTGAAGTAAGTAATGATTATTTGTTAAGTTCTGAAACCATTAACTGTTTTGTCTCATCATCTCATTTCATCTCTTCTCATCTCATCTCATCTCATCTTGTTTTTCTTGTACCTTGCAGTGTTCAGGTGAAGTGTAAACAGCGGAAGAGTGCCCATTTATGGGTTTCATGTATAAAGATTCCCATGGACTCTATTATTCCCTCTGTCCATCATTTACATGGTCGGCCTCTTCTTCTGGTTCCATTTATTCTGTACATCATTGCTTGTTGTGGTACACTGTCAGCTGTAGCCTAGTTATGTAGCCGGCAGCGGAAATTTCCTACTGCTTGAAGAAAAAGAATGAATGAAGCATAACTGTTTGTTAACTGTTACATATTGATTATATCAGAGACCACGGTATTTGTCTATGGCTCAAACAGATCAGGTTCCTCACATGGTGATGGCTGTTTTGGATGTTAAAAACATATGTAAAAAGATTGTATACACCCCCGTGATTCTGGGGTACCAGAAAGGATGTCTATCCTTCTCAGACAAGGGTGAAAAACTCAGAGAACCGGTTGCACTTGCTGAGATTCTCCTGGTGTGATCTATGGGAGGAGACTGGTGCATTTATGGTGATATCTGTGTGCCATAAAAGTGATCCTTTCAACCCAAACCAAAACTTCTCAACATCCCATGTTCACCAAAAGAATATCACAGTTTCCTTGCATAGAAAAAAGGCTGTCAGTAATCTTCTCTTATTGTCTTCCCTCTATCTTTTTTGATAAATCTTTTCTTCCCGATTATTTTCAGTGTTTCTCATCTTAAAATGTGGCAAAACATTGTCAACTGCATCACTCTGATGTTTGTGATAAGTTATGTTTTAGATTACTTTTTAACTGTTGGGTTAAAACAGTCTGTAGCAGAGTTAATTTATTTACAGTCTTTAACCAGATGTTTATCTTTTATTTGAGCTGTAGGTTTCTGCCCCCTCCTCCTCAGCAATAAAACTATCTTATTCTTCATCTCTTCCTCCTTTTTAAAATATTTTCTTCTACACACATTCTCAAACATAGGTGTGGAACTTTTCAATAAACATAGTTCATCAATGTCCTCCAGACTGATAAACATTGTTTTTGACTTATCTTCTTGACGTCAGCCACTTGCATTCTCATTGGCCCTGGTACATAGGACAGTCCTGCAGTAAATGGTAATCTGCCATTTTGTATATTCCACAGAGACATTCATCAAGAAAATTCACTGGTAGTGCATTTGCTATTTGTTGTTGTTGAGAAGATGATACCTGAGTCAAGCCTGTGTGAAGTCTGAAAATTGTGACGCAAGAGATTTTTTAGCATATATTTGGAAGCAGTTGTCACATAGTGTGCAGACTGGGATTTCATTTTAACCCGCAGCCTTACTCAGATTCAGAAGCTGCAGTTGCACTGGCATGGTAGTCGTGAGTTTGAATCTCCATGGAGATTGATTTCTAAACCTCGACGGGCCTGAAGTGTGTACCAGAAGATATCTCATGAATCCCAGGAAGTAAAGGCGACTGGTGGGTTACTGGTGTTGATACAGATGTGGGGCTAGCACTAAGTCGTGTCAAAGGGTCCTTTACTTACCAAGACTCTAACACATGTCCCATGACATGCAAGGCAGGCATTCTGTCCCTTCAGCCACCCACTCATTATTGTTCTTGTCTAAGAAGATGATAATATCAATTGTATCAATGTGGCAGTGTATTTGTAAATTTTTTCGGCTGTTGTTGAGTCACACACCAGAATTTATAGCTATTAAACTGTATCAATCCTGAGACCAGGAGGTTCATAAGATGCACTTTTAGAACCAAGTCTGTATCAGAGTATCCAGGCCATCACAAAGATGATGCATATTACCATCTCCACCAAACTGAACAAGTAACAGTCCTCAGACTTTGCACAGGGTATAATAGGCTAAAATAACACTTGTATAATAAACTAAAGATATGAGATATTGGTGAATGTAACTGGATTTGTAAAATCACTGGCATATCCTTTTGTTAGCACAAAGTTGGCTTTTCTGTATGAATAGCAATATCTTCTGCCATCTTGAACCATGTTAACACACACAGTGGTCGAATGTTAAAGATGTGGAAGCTATTGCTATTCAAAAAGGAAAGCCAGCGTTGTGCAAACAAACAAGACATTAAAGTAAGTTTAAAATTACTGTGGTAGACAATTCAAATTACTGTGGGAATATGTGTTATATATTTCAGCTTGAAGTATTTATCTATCTTATTGCTTTAGATTATGTTGTGTGAATCCTTGAATATGTTGTATCATCCAAAGTGTACTGTCAAACACTGGACTCTTATTTTCACACAACACTGTAAGATTTTATAGATCCTTATTCTGACATCCGTTCAAACAATTATTATCTCGCCATCCACTCTAAAATGGCAGCAGCAGATTCAAATATCCTTCCATACACAGCATCTGCAAGAAAAAGGGCCATGATCTGACTGTTCACATCTCTAAATCAGAAATCACGTCTTACTCAGCACAAACTTTTATGCTACACTGACTCAGAGTTCACCAATGCCTGTTTCCATGTCACTCGAAGAGGAAGGAGAGTTCTGCTGCATAATTTCCATGGAGAAAATGATTGCAAATAGATCACATACTGAGCATGTAAGACGTCACATGTGGCATGATTGTGGAAATGACCATGTGTTCACAAGCACCCTTATGTTTAACTTATATACTGAACAATCAGGAAGAATGTTATATTGACATTTAAGCTCACAAGCCTTGATTTTCTTCTTTAGTAATTATAAAATCGGTCCCTACTACGAGACAAATATGTATACAAGCAGGACATGATTGATACAGGCATTGATTTTGCACCTAGGGAGCAAGTTGCCACTGATTGCTTTGCATAGAGGGAAAAGATCAGGAGTGGAATAAAGACAAAGAGAAAATGATTTCAGATAGGTCAGACACTGAGCGTGTGAGACATCAGATGGTGGATATGACCATGTGTTCACATGTATCCATTGTGGATGAACATGTACTGCATGAATTGGACTGATTAGTCACATTCACTACCACCATGAGTTGTAGTTACTATGCCTTTCTTTAAGCACAATGTAACAAACTATGCTGGCTCCGTGACGAAGGGGTTACGGACACAGTTCGTGACCCCACACACTCACGTTCAAAATACAGCTGTGGGCAGTTTGGCAGCAGACCGTCTTGCGTTTGTTTTTTACGAAATGATATGGGTGCCAGGTGTTCAGAAAGCAATGCTAAACTACTGAATGTAAACTTGCCAAAAAATCACAAGCAGCCAAAAATTGCTTGGGTTGACTGCTACGCCCTGTAAAGGATATGCAACTAACTTTTAAGCAAACTATCGTCTGTCAAGACGGCAATGTGCTAGTAATAGGCATGCTATTACCGGACTGAGAGGAAAGTCTTTTAACCAGCCTCATTCAAATAGATGCATGCAAATGACCTAGAAGTCAATATTCTTAGCTAAAACTCAGACTATTGGAGCATCTGGAAACCAGATTGATAACCTAATTTGTTACATTTGATACTACTGTTCACAGTTTTCAATCTTGTATCATCTCAGACATCTTGGAATCACTGACCAGCTGGTCTTGCAGCCTTCTGGACCACTCATGGAAGAGGAGGAGGCAGCTGTGGTGTCTCTTAATGAAGATGTTAATGGGGTTATTGCTGATTTAATCCAGTAAGTTTAATAAGACAGTTTGTATATCAGTCGGTAAGTCAAATTTGATAAGTCAGTTTGTGTATCAATTGGTAAGTCAAATTTGATAAGTCAGTTTGTGTATCAGTTGGTAAGTCAAAATTTGATAAAGAGATTTTGTTTCAGTTGGTAAGTCATATCTGATAAGGCATATTGTATATCATTTGGTAAGTCAAATTTGATAAGACAGTTTGTGTATCAGTTGGTAAGTCAAATTTGATAAGAGTTTTTGTTTCAGTTGGTAAGTCATATCTGATAAGGCATATTGTATATCATTTGGTAAGTCAAATTTGATAAGACAGTTTGTGTATCAGTTGGTAAGTCAAATTTGATAAGAGTTTTTGTTTCAGTTGGTAAGTCATATCTGATAAGGCATATTGTATATCAGTTGGTAAGTCAAATTTGATAAGACAGTTTGTGTATAAGTTGGTAAATGAGATTTGATATGAGAATATGTATATAAGTTGGTAAGTCAATTTTGATTGTGATGGAGGAGGAGGGAGAGGTGGTTGTGAATGATAAGATAGAGATTGAAGAAGAGGAAAAGAACAAAAGAAAAAAAAGTAGTATTCCAAAAAGTACAGACGTGAGGCTCTACAGGCTAGCATTGCCTATACATCTGAAATGGAAGAGACCAATTATTTTTATCAACAACTAGAGTTTTCTTTGAGCATAACCTCATGCCTATCTTTCTGCAGATATAATCGGCGGCAGTTGGACATAGAATTCTGCAAGAACCTACAAGAATGCCATGTGTGTTACTGTGAGAAGCCTGGTGAAAAGTTTTTCCGCCTGTTTGACTGCCAGCACCATTTCTGCCATGACTGTATGGCTGATTTTTGCTTGATGCATGTTCAACAAGGCACAGTTGAAGCTCTCAGGTTAATATGGCTAAATAATTTTTATATATGGCTATCCTGTAGCTGTCTTATGCAATTAGTCACCGTCATTGAATATAAGAAAGAAAGTGCTGAAATGTTATACAGAACCTGATTTGCTGTATGACAGTGAATGATTTGATGTAAATGAACAAATTATGAAGAGCTGAGAAGCAGTGGAGACACGGTACCTGAGATGAATGTTGTAAATAACTTGGACTGCCAGAGTACCTTACAATGAGTGCCTGGAAGAGACTAATTAACTAGAACATATACAACCAAAACAAAGAGACAAATAGCTTCCTTAATGTCTTGTAATGAGAAGAGAGACATTGGAGAACATCATGATAACTGAAAATATTAGTGGGAAAAGAAGTAGAGGCAGGCTAAGAGAAATTATGCTGGATGGATTGAGATGGGGACAAGGAGGAATATCATCAGCAGATTTGATCCAAAACACCAAAGACCAAGATCTGTCTAGAGACATCAATACCTACACCAGTTGGCAGGGCCAACTGGTGATGATGATGAGTTACTCTGGCAGATAATAGTTTGTAATTGATTTATACCTTTCCATAGCACAAAGCCTGGGCTGAATTGTAGAGACCATGTGTTGTCCATGCAGCATGATCTCTCTCTCGGCCTGCCTAGTTCACTCCAGAGGAAAGGTAACACTAATACATCTGGAACAAGACAAAGCTGCAGAATCTGTTGGATCAGCAAAGCAATGCTCTAATTGTCCGCCTGTCGGAGCTTTGATCCTAGATCAGTTACTGACCAAGGCCGGGGCCTGGTCTGCCCTGCCATGACATTTAATCTTTAGGTTGCATTTCCTCACACCAGGATAAAACTTGAACCCTCCCAATTGCACTTCTTAGCCCGAAGCTGTTGGCACAATGTTGGGTGTTGGGTGAAGCCCAACAATCAGTGCTATTAGAAAACAGGTAGTTGTCATGCGGTAGCTCTGTCATATCTAAGACCTGACTAGTATGAAGATCTATTGTGTGTGTGTGTGTGTATATATATATATATATATATATATATATATATATATATATATATATATATATATATATATATATATATATATTAATAAGATATTAGAGTTTAAATGGTATGTTGGGTTCATTTCAGGTCACGTTAAAACTTGTAGTTACCACCGATGTAGAGTGTGCATTCATATAATTGTTAGGTTATTCTGCTGCAAATAGCATGAGCACAGTCAGGTAAAGGTTCCAAACCAGTTGTCATTCTTCAATACAGGATGAAATGCCTGGCCACTTATCCTTCCATGGTTTCGATCCTACCAAAATGTTAAGATCCTAACACTTCGCATACCTACCACAGGTTCCTGCTTTTTGGGTATTTGTTTTTTCACAGTTGCCTTCACCAGTGATTGGACACAGTTGTTTCATCTTGATTAGCACAAGCTTCTATAATTGTTAACAAATTAATAATTATCTTATTCATTCATCATCCAATGGCTCGCCCTAAAAGAACATTTCCCCGTAACAATCTTTTAACATTTCTCTTTGTCATAGCCAGCTCTGTGGTGATGGGGTTATGAATGCATTTTGCAATCCCGCATATAGGGTTCAAAACACAGCTGCAGGCGTTTTGGAAGCAGACACTCTTGCATTGGTTTCCATACAATGATATAAGTGCCGGTCATTCAGAAAGCAATGGCAATCCACTGAATGTAAACTTGCCATGGAATCACAAACACTAAAAATATGCTGGAGTTGACTGCTACGACTATTAAAAGATATGCAACTGTCTCTGTCGTAAGTCGAATGTTCTGCCTCTGTTACTGTCATATGTAAATTATCTGTCACATCATAAATCCATCTGTGTTATGGTCTTCCTCTTCTCTACTTTCCTGGTGCACCTCCCTTCATAAATATCTTTTCTAGACATTCATGTCCTTGTCTTATATAAACCACAGGAAGAATGATAATGTTCAACTTGTGCTTCCACAGATGTCCTGACAGGGGATGCAACACAATAATCCCGCCTTATGTTGTTCAAGCAGTTATGGACCCTGAGGCCTACCAGAGATGGGAACAATTGCTGCTGCAGGTGAAATTATGTAGATAGTTCTTTAACTCCTGTTGTACTAAGAACTTCACCATAGATTGAGTAGTTGCTCTGTACATGCACTTTCAGTTGTCTATACTCTTTCAGTTTGTGAATCTGCAACTGTGACCAGACTGCAAGAGCATCAAGTGAAAATGGGTACATTCAGACAAGAATGCTTGAACAAACAACCTTTATTGTCAAAGCGTTAAGAATTGGGCACACAGGCCCGTCTGACAAGAGGGCTATGTGGTGAGCAAAGAAGAATAAGAAACCAATGCAGAACTGGTGTCATCAGTCTCCAAACACTGAGGGAGATTCTGAATAGGGGGTCTGACCTCTTAGGGAATGAGTGTTTAGATGTGTAGTGAGGATCTGTCAGCAAACTAAGTCAGTTTTTACTGACAATTCCTCAGAAATATGTGAAAATTTAAGAAACTTTCCATCCAGTAAGTTTTTACTGACAATTCCTCAGAAATATGTGAAAATTTAAGAAACTTTCCATCCAGTAAGTTTTTACTGACAATTCCTCAGAAATATGTGAAAATTTAAAAAAAAACTCTTCACCCAGTCAGTTTTTAGTGACAATTCCTCAGGAATATGTGAACATTGAAGAAGCTCTTCACCCAGTCAGTGTTTAGTGATCATTTATCAGAAAGATGTGAAAATTTAAGAAACGCTTCACCCAGTCAATTTTTTGTGAAAATTGTCAGAAATATGTGAAAACTGAAGAAACGGGGGGGGGGGGGGGGGGGGGGGGGGGGGGGGGCTAAGTGGTCTTGAGGATTTTTTCACTTGGATTTCTAGTAATAAAATTTCCCTTGGTCTCTGGGTAGTGAGATCAGATGCCTGTGTGTATTGTTGCGCATGTAAAAAATCCCTTGGCAGTTGGAAATCAAAAAAGAGTAGCCTAACGGTGCTGCCTGGGCAAAATTTTGAGGTTAAAAAATCTAACCAAAGTATTTCAGGATCCTTGCCAGTGCTACAGAGTTTGTGCACTGAACTGAGATTCTCCTGACTCAGGAGTAGAACGGAGCACTTATGGGTTACATCCGTGTGCCGTGATGATGATCCATCAACTAAACTAAACTAAACTAAACATGGTAGTGAGATATCAGGTTTAAGAGGGTACCACAAAATGTCATGGGAAGGTAAGGCGACCACTGTGATATTGACCACATCACCCAGCAAGTGCTGATTGGTCTAAATATATGGGGCTAACACCATACACCCAATATTCCTCAATCAAGGCTTGAAATGTGATACTTTACTTGTGTTACTTTATGACATCAGTACGTAGAAATAAACAACAAAGATAAATAACAGTTAATTTTCACAAAACTTTTCAAGTATGTGAAAATGTTTTGTTTTTTTGTCCTCCAGAAAACCCTGGATGCAATGTCTGACACAGTCTACTGCCCACGGTGCAATAGTTTAGTGATTATGGAATCGGAAGAGGAGCTTCACTTAGCTCGCTGCACGCAGTGTTTCTTTGCTTTTTGTACAGAGTGCGAGCAGGGCTGGCATCAGGTGAGAACAGATGCAACAACTGTTGTGACAATAGCTTCAAAATCTGAAGGCTGAGAACAGATGTAACAACTGTTGTGGCAATAACTTCAAAATCTGAATGCTGAGAACAGATGCAACAACTGTTGTGGCAATAGCTTCAAAATCTGAAGGCTGAGAACAGATGCAACAACTGTTGTGGCAATAGCTTCAAAATCTGAAGGCTGAGAACAGATGCAACAACTGTTGTGGCAATAGCTTCAAAATCTGAAGGCTGAGAACAGATGCAACAACTGTTGTGGCAATAGTTTCAAAATCTGAAGGCTGAGAACAGATGTAAGAACTGTTGTGGCAATAGTGTCAAAATATGAAGGCTGAGAACAGATGCAACAACTGTTGTGGCAATAGTTTCAAAATCTGAAGGCTGAGAACAGATGCAACAACTGTTGTGGCAATAGTTTCAAAATCTGAAGGCTGAAAACAGATGCAACAGCAGTTGTGGCAACAGTGTCAAAATCTGAAGGCTGAGAACAGATCAACAATTTTTGTGGTAATAATTTCATAATCTGAAAGCTGAAAACAGATGCAACAACAATTGTGGCAAAAGTGTCAAAATCTGAAGGCTGAACATTGCATGACCACTAAGTTTAAAAATCATTAGACTGACCATTATAGGAACAACTATGTTGAACTGATTCTGTCATAATCATAAATAGTCCTGCCAGCTAGCGTAGGTGTTCATGTCTCTCCACAGATTCTGTTCTTTGGTGTTCTGGATCAACTCTGTTAATGATATTCTTAATTGCCACCGCCTCAGTCTGTCCAGAATCATTTCTCTTGGTCTGCCTCTGTCTCTTTTCCCACTAATGATAAACACATCAATAATGATAAAAACACCAATAAAGATAAACACATCAATGATGATAAACACATCAGTAATGTTAAGCACACCAATTTTCTTCATAAATACCACAGCAACTGGTCCTTAACAACATATATTATTATATTTATGGCATCATATTTTGAAGCATGTCATTTCAAATAAGCCCGCTCCGTGGCAAAGGGGTTACATACGCAGTTCATAATCCCCCATACCCTTATCGAAACACAGCTGTGGGAGATTTGGCAGCAAACTGCCTTGCGTTACTTTTTAATGAAAATGGTATGAGTGCCGGTCGTTCAGAAAGCAATGGCAAACAACTGAATGTAAACTTGCCAAGAGATCACAAACAGCAAAAACAAAAATGCTGGAGCTTACTGCTACCTCGTGTAAAGGATATGAAACTAACTTGTTAACATTTCACATACAATTGAATAAGACAGGAAAACACTTGGCAGATTTGTACACATTGGACTCATTTATATGTTGAGAACCAATACATGCACTGTTTATATTATATATGATTATATGCAATGAATGTCAACATGTTTGTGATAAGCTGCAAAGCAAACTTTCTGGCCTGTTAGTGTAGCCTGAGCAAACATAACTCAACTTGTGTCATTTAGTTTTGCTGTTGCACATGATAGTCTTTCTGTTTTCAATAGCACATAACACAGACTTGTTTTCAGTATCACATAACAGTCTCTTGTTTTCAACATTACATAACATAGTCTTGCTTTTAGTATCACATAACACAGTCTTGTTTTCAATGTCACATAACACTGTCTCTTGTTTTCAATATTACATAACACAGTCTCTTGTTTTCAATATCATGTAACACACTATTGTTTTCAATATCAATTGGTGACTCAGCCATGTGCACATGTGGTTTGGCGTCGCAGACAACAGAGCACATACTCCAGGACTGTCCAAACTACAACATATCGAGACGAACCTTCTGGCCTAGAGAGACAACAGTGGAAGATACTCTATGGACCGCTGAGTGAACTAAAAAAGACTGTTAGATTCATACAAGAGACAACACTACAGTTATAGACATATTTCAAGCAAACGAAAGAAGAAGAAGAATATCACTTAACAAAGTCTCTTGTTTTCAATATCACATAACACACTATTGTTTTCAATATTACATAACACAGTCTCTTGTTTTCCATATCACATAAAACATTGACTTGTGTAATCCGCGGGTCATCAGCAGGCTACTAATTTTAACTTTTCACTCCTCATGGTAGAGACTAGCATTCTTGTGTTCATTTGGCATTTCTTATTTCTAACAGGGTCGAAGCTGCGAGACAGATGATGATGATGAACAGGCTTTGGAGGCTATTCAGAAAAAGGTCGCTACAGGAGTGACTAAAGAGGAAGAAAAGAAATATCAAGAGCTGAAGCGAAAAATTGAAGAAGATATGAAAAGTAAAAAGCTTCTGAAAAACAACATCAGAAATTGTCCTCAGTGCAAAATTCGTGTAGAAAAAGATGGAGGGTAAGAAAAGCTTGCCTCTCTTTTAACCCTGACTATCATATAATCATTGCTGTGTAATGCTTGTTGATTTTAGGAAATCATAGTTACTGATCAACTATCCATTAGCACGTATTCTTTTTTTTTTCCGTATATCATTTACAGTACATCGCTATGAACTTAATCAAATCATTTGTTGATTTGTAAACATTAGTTTAAAATAAAGTCTAGCATTATAAACATTCATTCTACAATTAGTAAGTCTGTGATAAATACCGTAATTATACAATTATGCCTTTTATTTTTATACATCACATTTACAAGTAAACCTTTGATTCTGTACAATAATGTTGCAGTCACAATTTATACCGGGTGTTTGTAAAGTCTCAGTACACTTTGTATGTAGAAAAAATTCAAAAATGAAGTACATGATGCCATTAAAAAATGTGCTCCACAGCCCATAATTAAGCAGTATGCAGCAAATGGCTGTCGTCTGCTTGAGTAATTCTTTGCACTCCAAAAAAATGGTGTTATCAACAGAAGAAAGAATTTTTCAAATGTGTTCTACATTCAAAGTGTAGTGAGACTTTACACACACACGGTATAACTATTACTGTTAACATTGAATTGTAATTCTGTCAGATTATGCTTTTAATCAGGAGCCACAGAAGCAAAATGGCTAGCGTGCTTGCCTGCTGGTTTAGTGGCCGTTGGTTTGAATTCACATCAAGTTGGATTTTAAAAATTGACCTGGGCTTCCAAGTAACCCAGCCTTAAATGGGTTCCAAGAAATGTCTTTTGAAGTACAGAAAGCCAGCATGATATAGACTGCATCAGCCCTTGTGTGCCAATTGGTCTATTCAAGATCATCATTAAGTGCCATGCCAGCTGGTGTAGGCGTTCATGTCTCTATATAGATCTCGGTTGTTGGTTTTCTGGATCAACTCTGCTGATGATATTCCTCGATGCCACCGTCTCAGTTCATCCAGCATAATTTTTCTAGATCGGCCTCTGCCTCTCTTCCCATCGATCTTTCCAGTTGTCACGATGTTCTCCAATGCCTCTCTTCTCATCACATGACCAAAGAAATCTCTTTCTTATTGTCATATGATTGGTCTATTAAGTGACACAATTTATCAATTTTGAGTTGTGTCCATTATCACAACAAATATACTCCAATATTGCAAATTATGAAATAATTAATCTAGTGTAAACACATTGTTTGCGATTAATTTCCTAGTGATCAGCCAATATGACTCAAGGCATGTAAAAATAATCCTTCAATTGAGTTTGTTCATTATTTTCGGTTATAGCAATAAGTTAACACCCATATTTTGTTTTATGTTTTTGGCCAGCTGCAACAAAATGACTTGCAAATGTGGACAATCCTTTTGTTGGATGTGTGGGAAGAAAATTGAAGGATACAACCATTTTGATACGGCTAATTGTATCCTATTTCCTGGGCAGAACCTACCACACATTGTTGACGTCGTCAGAGGTCCACCTCCAGAGGTAAATCATTTTTAACATTCCAGAAAACTCTACACAATGTATTCTGTTGTACGTTGTTGCACGATTTATTGCCGGCATATTTTGCTGCATCTCATCAGGTGCATGCTGCAGAGTTATATATCATATAAAGTAAATAAATGAATTTTAATTTGGCTAAAATATTTAAAACAGTCACATATATTGTTTGAATGCGGAGCATCTGTTATCCTATGGTAATTTCTATTAATTTCTAATTTAAAATGAAATCTTTCTGTTTGCAAAAAATTGGTTAGAACTGCCTAATTGCTAATGCATCAATATATTTGTGCAAATGGAAAGATTTCAGCCTGAATTTGCAATTACCTTGCCTGTCATGTATCTCCCATGTGATGTTATTATTGTCCCCAAATAATTAAATTTATTGACTAAGTTAAACATTTTTCATTTTTTTTTTCATGTAATGTAAATCAGTTTGGTTTTGTCAGTAGGCCAGCTCTGTGGCAAAGGGGTTACACTTGCAATTCATAATCCTGTCCCCAACATGGCGGATAGTCGATTGAACCGTTAAGGTCTCTGGTGTGTTTACGCTTCTGGCTACTTTTTGCATTTGCATTTTCCTCATTTTGGACTGGTAGTGCATGCTTCCATCACCCTGCTACTGAGTGAGTGTGTGGCGTGACACTGTGAGCTGTGGATTTCATGTGGAATTCCTTTACATCTGTCCGCAGTTGTTTGTACAGTGAACTGCATGTTCGGAACAATGCTGTTGCTGAATTGACTGGTTTTCCTTTTCGGTTCACGAGTGCATTTTCCTTGAGACTCCTTGGAGTCGTCACTGGAGCTACGGAGTTTGTGCTTTCTGTGACACTTTCGGTGGGTCAATCTGCGGAAAGAGACTGAGCCATATTGGATAAAACCCGGGTCAATGAAGTCTTCCTGGTGACTGCCAGTTCCATTGACGGTGAATTGTATTTATCGTGGAAGACTTTTGCGTTAACATTCTGGCGGCGGCGTTATACAGTGTACCTGTAGGGGCCGTTGGCTTCCAAAGCTTCTGTCTTTTCCACTTTTCACATTGGGCAGAGGGGAGCATTTTGTATCATATTCACTGGCACAGGAACGGAGCGTAATGGGGACTACCCGTTGCCTTGAAGTTGGAATCGCGATTTACTAACATCCTGCATACTGCATTCGAAACACAGCTGCAGGGGATTTGAAAGCAGACCTTGAGTTGGTTTCCATACAAAGGTATGAGTACCGGTCATTCAGAAAGCAATTGAAAACTACTAAACATAAACTTGCCAAAAAATGCTGGAGTTGACTGCAACATCCTGTAAAGGATATGCAACTAACTTAACAATATGCCACTGTCTAAAGGCTATATTTAGAATTTCATTAATGATAGAAACACATATTAACTGTCTGGGACTGAAGGAGTTGTGAGAACTGAATGTACTTAAGACATGCTTTGGCATACAAGTAACAGATCAGTGTGTGATAAATTGTTTGGTATAGAAAGCGTTCAAAATTTTGATATGCCTCCTCCTCCTCCTCCTCCTCCTCCTCCTCCTCCTCCTCCCCCTCCTCCTCCTCCTCCTCCTCTTCCTCCTCCTCTGCTGCTGCTGTTCATCCGGAGTGTTTTTTGTAGACATAATTGCGGTGCGTCTCGTTATGCGCCCTTGGGCCAAAACCCTTAGGCCAACACATCTGACTTTAGCGGGTGTATTTTAAACCAGGTTAGCTGTCCTCGGGGATTTGCATCCAATAGTTTAAATTGCTCAAGCCAGATCTTGAAGTGTAAATTACTGCGACTACAAAAGACATTTCCCTTGTTTGTGCATTATTGTGTGTTGCTATTGTTTTTGCTGATAAATTCTTGTCACAATGTTCTCAGTTGTTTTTAATTGTATTGTGCAAAGCTGCCCTACATTTGTGATTACAATATAAAGTCACCCTACACTTGTGATTACCGTGTAAAGCCACCCTACACTTGTTATTACAATGTAAAGCCACACTACACTTGTTATTACAATGTAAAGTCACTCTACATTTGTGATTACAGTGTAAAGCCACCCTACACTTATGCTTACAATGTAAAGCCACCTTTCACTTTTTGTTACAATGTAAAGCCACCCTACACTTATGATTACATTGTAAAACCACCCTGCACTTGTGATTACAATGTAAAGCTGCCATACTACTTGTGATTACAATGTACTTCTATTTGTGATTACAATGCACTTGTGATTACAGTGCACTTGTATTTTCAGGCTCTACTGAGGATTCAAGCACAGTTAGCAGTGAACCCTGAAATGGCCCACAACCGCATCATCTGTCCCACATGTAAACAGGTGAACCTGAAAGGTAGAGACGGCAACAATCATATCAAAGTGCTGGAACTGCAAGAGAAATTTCTGCTTCATGTGCAAGAAAACTATTATTGGCATTGTCATGGCACATTTCAGAGGTCCTTGTGTACAGCACTCATAACCCCAGTCGGAGCTCAAAATGAGTTATTACGTGAAATCATAGTAGAGTAGTTTGAGAGTGAAAGGAATTTTTGCATGGAAAACAAAGCAGAGTAGTTAAGATATTGAAAGGAGTTTTGAGTGGAAAACAAAACAGCGTAGTTTTAGGTTAAAAGGAATTTTTGAGTGGAAAACATAGCATAATAGTTTGTGATTGAAAAGAATATTTTAGTGGAAAATAAAGCAAGATTGTTAGAGGTAGAAAGACATTTTTTTTTCAACAGCAGAGTTGTTAGGGAATTAAAGGAATTTGTGAGTGGAAAACATAAGCAGAGTAGTTAGAGATGGCAAGGAATTTTCATGTGGAAAACACAGCAGATAGTTTGAGAGTGAAAGGAAGTTTTTAGTGGAAAACAGCAGAATAGTTTAAGGTAGAAAGGAATTTGTGTGTGGAATAATATAGCAGAGTATTTTGAGATTTGAAATGAATTTCCATGTGGAAATGATAGCAAAGTAGTTTAAGGTAGAAATGAATTTTTATGTGGGAAACAAAGCAGAGTTGTTTGAGGTTGAAAGGAATTTTTGAGTGTAAAGCATAGCAGAGTAGTTTGAGGAATTTTTGCTCAGAAAATATATCAGAGTAGTTAGAGGTTGATAGGAATTTCCATGTGGTAAACATAGCAGCAGTTGTTTGAGTCGCAATTCCAATGCCTCTCCAATGCCTCTCTTCTCTCACATGACCAAAGAAAACTGTTTGTGTCTTTCTTATTGGTGTATATAATGTTCTAGTTTCATCAGCCTCTTTGAACAGAATAGTTTGAGATAAAAAGGAAGAAATTATTTTACTAGTAGAAACTCAGCAGGGTAGTTTGAGATTGAAAGGAACAGGCTATTAGAAACTTAGAGTATCTATTAAGATAGAAAGGAAAAGTCTAATATAAAATTAGAGAATATCTTGAGATAGAAATTAACAGACTAAAGTAAAATTAGAGGATATCTTGAGGATAGAAATGAACAATCTAATGTAATCTTAAAGGATATCTTGAGATAGAAATTAATAGGCTAATAGAAAATTAGAGAATATCTTAAAATATAAATGAACTGGCTAACAGAAAATTATCAGAGTAGTTTGAAAACAGAAGACGCAAACAATAGGTTGCAGCAATGTATTGTCCTAGCTATTGCCTATTTCACTGCATTTCATTGGGCGCATTGCTGCAGAGTTATAAATCATATGAAGTGAATAAATGAATCATATTTTGGCTCTAATACTATATCAAACATAATCACTGATACTGTTTGAATATGGAAATCATTTGAGTTAGAAATGAACAGACTATTAGAAACTTCAAAGGATGTCTGGAAATAGAAAGTAACAGATTATTATAAATTTAGCAGAGTAGTTTGAGATAGAAAGGAAGCAGTTTATAGAAAATTGTGCAGAATAGTTTAATGTGGATAGGAAACTTAGTACTGTTATGTAGGAATAGCCTAAAGTTTGAGGCTCAAAGGAAAGGAAGAGAATGGTTTGTAGAAAACAGGAAATTAATTTGCGATTGAAAGAAATTGATGCTTAGAAATCATAGTCTACAGCTTGAGACCGAAAGGGAAGGAAGTGTACAGAAAACGTAGCTTTTAGTTTGGGATAGAAAAAAACACGTCGTATATAGAACTTAAGATATCTTTGTTAGTAAGCAAGTGTTCACTGATTGACTATAGCAATGTATAGTATACTTTTATGTATAATTATTTCACAATTATTTTTTTATACTTCAATTGTTTGTTTTTTAACATATCTTTTATATATACCTATTGGTAATTGTTTTGTTTTATCCTTTTCTGACAATTTTTACCACTTTGTGTCATTTGGTTGATTTGTTTTAATGGAGGATTTTTGTGACTTCTTCTTCTTCTCCTCCTCCCCCTTATTCTTCTTCCCCTTATTTCTTTTTCTTCTCCCTCTCCCCCTCCTCCCTCCCCCTCCTTCTTCTTCATTATATAGATTGTTAAGGCCCCTAAAATTCCACTTTCGTATGTTGAGTGTCCCGAGTGTTTTGTCAGTAGCACTTACCCTATGCCTCACTGCCTTGACTCCACGTAACACAGGAAGGTGATCACTAGCCATGTCACATTGGGTGGGCCCCATCAAAGTAAGAGGCCCATAACTATCACTGCCTGGTTGAACTCCTTGGGAGTAGCATCACTGTGCTAACTTTTAATTCATGACATCTTGATAGGCAAGTTATTTTGCGCTGTTTCATCAAGCTTGTGGCTCATTGCATTCAATGTCAACAGAAATTTTCTCGTGTTTACTTTCCCTACCCTGTAACTGTCCCCAGTTTACCTACAAGGCAGCAGGTGTGTCCCCCACTTCATCTGATCTCTATCCCTTGACCTGTCCAACACATGGGCTTTATCAGTAACTATGCTACCATTGGCATCACTCTTGGTGTCATTGGAGCATGCACCCCTGTGGAGACACAAGCAAGGAGTGTTTATGACAAGTAGGCTGCTTTCTATGGCTGACATGTATTTGCTGTTGATTTACTTTGCTTTTATTATCTTGGACATGTTTATCTTTAGATTAATGGGCGTAGTTGATTATGTTAGTTGTGTACAGTGTGGATTTATTTTGCTTTTATATTTTGAAGTTTCTTTTGTTTTATTCCATAACCCTATCTTTGGGTCATTTAGGTGCCATATTTGATATGTTTGTCCATATTTTATATTGCCATCCCTACCTTCAATATATGTGTATATATAATTGTGATACCGGTGAAGACTGTCCTGTCTAGTTCTCTTACAGTTAGTTGGTTGCATATCCTTCACAGGATGTCGCAGTCAACCCCAGCACTTTATGGCTGTTTGTGATTTCTTCTCATGTTTACGTTGAGTAGTTTCCCTTGCCGGCTCAGTGGCGAAGGGCTTACAGACACAGTTTGTGATCCAGCATACCCGCGTTTGAAACACAGCTGCAGGCAATTTGGCAGCAGACCGCCTTGCATTGGTTTTTTACAAAATGTTATGGGTGACGGTCATTCAGAATGCAATGGCAAACAACTGATTGTAAACTTGCCAAGAGGTCACAACAGTAAAATATGCTGGTGTTGACTGCAACATCCTGTAAAGGATATGCAACTAACTGTTTGTTAGTTTCCCATTGCTTTGGGAATTATTAGCATTCGTACCATTGTATGGAAACCAACGCAAGGCGATTTGCTTCCAAATTGTACGCAGCTGTGTTTCGAACAGATTATGCAGGATTATGAATTGCTTTCATAACCCTTCGCCACAGAGCCGGCTGTAACAGAATGTAGAACATTGTTTGTCTGCCACTTCACCAATTGTCTTTCAAATATTTTAACATTCGGAATATGAGTGCAATGTTTCTAGAGACTCCTGGCCATATTCACTGTAGCTATGGAGCTCGTGCTTTGTATGATCCTCTTGGCAGACGGCTTGTCCTTGGGCAGAGAGAGACTGAGTCAGATGGTTAAAACCTGGTGCAATGAAGTCGATCCTCTCAGTTTTAGCCTTGAACTATGTTTCAACATTCATCATTATCATGTTCAGGCATGTGCCTGTTTGTGTTGATGTAATATGTTATCAGCCAGAGGCTTGATATCAGTAGTTATTTATGTAAGGTAATATTTTACATGGAATTATGATTTATGACATATTTTACATGGGATTATTTTTCTTATTGACAAATGATATGATAATATGACAAATGCTTGCATTAATGATAAATTAATTTGTTATTTCTTTTTGTTTGCTCGATTTGAATTCAAGTGTAGTGAATATACACGCTACTACTTCTAGTGCAGTGGACTGATTTTTGCCTGTGGATTAGCTTTCCCTATTACCAGTGTCCTTCGCCATTAGGCATTTCCACTCTGACTTCAGAAGTGATCAATGAAATGTGTTTGTAACTTCATTTTAATTTTGATATTGAAATTAGAGATACAACAAGAAGAGGTGTCTCAGTAGTGTACAAAGAAGATTCTGTGCATCGTAGTGAGAAATCTGGATGAAGTTTTTTCAGCCAGAATAAAGGGGCAGGTTGCACTGAGCAAAATAGAATTGTCAGGTCTTCTCCATGTATGAGAATGGAGGCGGAGGCGATCATGACAGCTTTGAGGTGGATAACTGATAGTAGTGTTGCCAGGTGAAGGTAGACATGGCAGTTACAGTGCTTGTTTTTAAACTTTCTTTGGCGTCCGCGATGTTGAGTTACTTGTAATTTACGTCCCCAAGTGAAGGACCAGAAGTCAACATTTTAGTCTTAACTGACCGGTGTAGGGGGTGAACCCGCTACCTCAGCATCAGCACACCAGAATTTTAAGAGCAGGGGCTCTTATCCATTCAGCAATACTAACTTTCCCTCAGGACAGATCACTGCTTTTGTGAGCTGATTTTCCTTGATAAGGACCTATACTTGTACTTAAATGTCAACTTCTTGTCCTTGACTTGGGGACATACATCACAAGTTCCTTTGAGGTCAGAGAAGGGTTCATCTAATGGGGATGGACTCTGGTTAAAAAGCATCAAGAGCCAAACAAAATCAATCCAGTGCACTTACTAGTAGTAGTAGTGCATGTGTGGACTGTACTCAAATTCAAACTGAGTGAATGCAACAACAACAAGAAAACTGAAAAGTGTTTTCCCGTAGTGAATGTGAATAATGAAGGCACAAACAATAGATTGCATGATTTATTGCCTGGTGTATTGCATGATAGATAATTCAAATTGCTGTGTGAATATGTGTGTCGTTTATTTCAGCTTGAAGAATGTATCTTAGTGCTTTAGTTTATGTTGTGTGATTTCTGCGGTATGTACTTGATGAGATACAGTGAAATATGCCAGGCAATGAATTGAACAATTACCAGAGGAGTCATAGTGTTTGATTTTCAGCCTGTATTGCATAACCTTTGAAATGGACCGTTGTGGCATGGGTGGATACCAAGCATTGTCACTTTTGCTTTACAGGGACTTTGTGGATATACTATCTGGGTTATGTAGGAGCGTGAGGCATCAAACAGGCAGATTATTAGCAGCTGGACCACTCGTATTTGGAACACTCACAATGGATAAAGCAAACATTGTAAAGACTACCTATGTACGAAGGAAGATACAATGACAGATGAAATAACATATTTAAGGGTGCATAATTTTGGATTGAAACTGAGGTCTGGAAAGGTGGGACACATGAGAACGATCAAACAAACTAGATTTTCAAAGAGTTACAAATTGGGCATGCAGGCCTGTCTTGCATTCAGCCCTTCCAACCACTCATCATTGGTGCATGAATTATCTCTTGTGCATTTTACATTCAAATAGAAATGCTGTGAACATGAACAGTGCATATTACCATGTTACAAGAGAGACAGGCATGCAGGCAGACAGACACGCGCATACACACAGACACGCACACATGCATAACATATACATACATGCATGCATACATATACACATACATACCTACCTACCTACGCACACTCGCATGCGTGCATGCACACACATTCACGCACGTACACACATATCATTTACACAAACTTTCACAGTCATACACCAACTCAGTACATGTTTACCAACTCACAATCATAATCACAATAACAAACTGTTACTCATACATAGATTATCTATCTATCTCTCCATCTCTCTATCCCCCTCCCTCTCTCTCTCTCCCTCCTACTCTCTCTACCCCTTTGTCTTCTTCTCTCTCCCCCTTTGTCTTCTTCTCTCTCCCTCTCTTTCTTTTTCTCCCTCTCTTTCTCCTTCTCAGCATTTACACATGCTGCTGTTTGCTTCCGGAGTCGGGGCGTCTATAGGTTTGACCAGTGTGCAATGGTGATGGTTGTACTGGCAGCTGGCTATCTTGACGGATGATAGTAATTGTGCTTCAAGCACAAAGGGCACAATAACTTCTCCATAGTACTGGGCTGAACTGTAGAGACCATGTGTTGCTTATGCAACATGATCCCTCTCTCGGCCTGCCTAGCTTACTCCAGAGGAAAGGCATCACCAATACATCTGGAACAAGACAGGCAGAAGACATTGCAGAATCAGCAAAGCAATGCTCTAATTGTCCACCGATCAGGGCTTCGATTCTGGACCAGATGCTAACCAAGGCTTAGGGCCTGGTGTGCCCTGCCATGACATTTATTCTTTAGGTTTAATTTCCTCACACCAGGATAAGGCTTGTACCCTCCCAATTGTGCTCCACTGTCCTACAACGTTGGCACAATATGGGTTGTTGAGTTTGGTAACGCCGCCCAACATCTGCGCTAATGGAAAGCAGGTAGGACCATCTACTGTCATGATAACTCAGTCATTCATATCTGACCAAGACTTGACTAAATATGATGATGATTATTAAATCAGTAAATCAGTCAATCAAAATAATGAAATTATCAGTCTGATGCTCCAGCAACAGTATTTTTTAAAACTTTTAAATTGTTTTAATGTGCTTATGTACGCACCTAAAGGAAAAATCTGAATAATTTATTGGATATATAGCATGTGAAAGCATGTGTTGGTGTAGTGGCTAGAATGTTACGTCAATAAAGGCATGAGCATGGTCGAACAAGAGTTTGATGCCTGCACAAATGTTCGCAATGTGAGGGAAAGACCAACCACAGATTCTGCCATAAACCCAGCTCTAAATATGTTATGGTCAAAGAACTTCATATAGCCACAGCAGATTTGTGCTAGGGGACTTATTAGTTTTGTTATAGCACGTGAAAGATACCCATATTGTGATTTTGTCATATTGAAAATGTATGGTCTCTTGGTTCTTGTTTGGGAAACACGATTACAATTTCTACAACTAGGCATTTAATATAAGTTATATCTGTCTCAATTGTTAGTTGAAGTAAAGAAAAATAAATGATTAGTCACAATTGTTATCAATTATATTTGTAGATTTTGCTTTTAATAAACAAAAGTGGTAAAGACATTTGAACACTTAGTTACTGTATTTCCTTAGAAGTAAGCACTTGTTTTCTGGTTAACTTTTACTTAGCTATGGATAGGACAATCTGACATGTTAGCGACAATGAAATAAACAAATGTAAGTACATACAGTGCTTTCACTAGGATTGTTGCACCAGTAGAAGCAAGATGAGGTAGGTGGTAATAGCTAAGGTCTTCCACCTTGCTCTTTCCAAATGGACCACTTATGCAGCAGAATCAACACAACCAAGAATGTAATCATTTAATTATGTTTGCTGCAGTCAAATCTCTTCTCCTATGGCAACTTTTGGGCAATTAAGAATCAAGAAAGCTATGCAAAGGCGTAAGTAAACAAAAGCACATGATCCTTTTACACGTCTTGAGGTGTATTGTTTTGTGTATTTGGTGCTAGCCTCATATTTTTATAAACCATTCTGCACTCGATAGGCAATATAATGCCAGCCTCCTGTACTTCCAGGACATATCCTGATACTGATTTTAGGTTGCGGGCTCCGTGGCAAAGGAGTTATGAAAGCAGTGTGTAATCCCGCATACTACATTCAAAACATAGCTGAGGGAGAGTTGGCAGCAGACTGCCTTGCATTTGTGTTGGTTTGTTTTGTAAAATGGTATGGGTGCCGGTCGTTCAGAAAGCAATGGCAAACTACTGAACATAAACTTTCTAAGAGATCAAAAACAGCCAAAAAAGGTTGGGGTTGACTGACGTGCTGTAAAGGATATGAAACTGACATTTTTTGTTAAAAAACATTTTAGGTTGGATTTTCTGAAAAGGAAAATTGTTAAGGGTGGGTGTAAATTTGCCTTCTAGTAATAATGTATATTAGTTTTAGTGTAATGCCAAATCGGTGAAAGTAAAAATAAATATGGACTTTTGTATGGACATAATATAACACGAGAAGGGATGGCCAAAAGTGAAGAACAGGAAACATACACATTGTTAAACCATGGCATCCACAACAGTCTTTATTTCCGCTGGATGAATACATCCCATAATGGTTATTAAGTGGCTTGCTATTGGTAGTCTAACTAAACTGTCTGATTAACATGGTGTTATGGCAGTGTGTGTCACATAACATATTTTTTGTTTCATTTAATTTTTTCACATTCTGCTGCACTCAAGACCTTTCGTAGGCAACACTTGAAAGGATATTGGTGTACAAAACAGAAAAACAAAGTACTTCAGCAACCTGCCTGTTTAATACTGACATAGTTAAAAATATCAATGGTACAGCCTAGTTACAGTCAAACGTGCTTCACACCGCTGTCAGACATACTATAGCCCTGAATCACAGACAAGAGTACTTCACACCACTGTCACACATACAATAGCCCTGAATCAAGACAAGAGTGCTTCACACCACTATCACACATACAATAGCCCTGAATCACAGTGAATCGTGCCTCACACACACTATAGCCATGAATCACAGGCAATTTTCAGGACTAAAGACACAGTTCACCTGGTCTCAGTGGACAAATAGTACAACATATAGGATTATGGAGCAGTGGTGGCATAGTGTTTGTCGTGCTTGCCTGCAGAGACAATAGTCCAGGTTCAACCCCTATCACAGGCAGGATTTATTCTGTGTATGTCACTGGGGTTTACCCAACTTCATGTGAAGGCTTTACACTTCACAGCCACACAGCAAAATCTGTTATGCGAATACCTTTACCTTGTTTTGGAATAATGGTATAGTGAATACTGCTGATGTTAATTACAGAACCCTAAGTGAACACTCTCTTTGTTGCGAAGGGGGTTACGGGCGCAACTCATAATCCCGCATACCGCGTTCGAAACACAGCTGCTGGCGATTTGGCAGCAGACTGCCGTGAGTTGGGGTTTTATAAAATGGTATGGGTGCCGGTTGTTCAGAAAGCCAAGAAATCACAAACAGCCAAAATATGATGGGGTTGATTGTGACGTCTTGTAAAGGATATGCAAGTGACTTTTTTTAAATTGGACACACAAGGCGATGTGACGAACAAATTACGAACGCAGTTTATAATCCCGCATACCGGGTTTGAAATAGTTGTGGAAGGCATGCCTCCTGGAAGAAGAGGCGGGGCGGACAGAATGAGGGGCGATTTAGAAGCAAACAGCCTTGCCCTGGTTTTCATACAATGATATGAGTGCGGTCGTTCAGAGAGCAATAGCAAACTACTGAAAGTAACTTGCCAAGAAATCACAACAGGCAAAAATACTGTAGTTGACTGTGATGTCATGAAAACGATATGCAACTAACTAAACTGAACACTCACTGATGTTTTTTATGCACTAGATATTGCACTCCACGGGCACAAGTAACACGCACTCAAACACATATCACAGTTGTCAGGGCTTCTTGTGTAACCTCTTCAGCTCTGAGAGAATTTGTTAACTAAAAAATAAAGCAATGGATCTTTTACGTGCCTGGGGTATAAGCCGCTACATCCATATTTCTTAATAGAACCACCGTAATTCAGGGGATAAATGTGAAATCAAGAATCATCTTCATGGCAGGAAAATGGGATAGGCGGATGGATAAGAGCGTTCGCTCCTTAACTTTCGGTATGTTGATGCCAAGGTAACGAGTTCAACCACTACACGGGTCATTTGGATTAAAATGTTGACTTTTCGTTCTTGACTTTGGGACGTACATTTCAAGTACCTCAGAAGTCGGAGTGGGTTCACATGATAGCGAGGGACACTGGTAATCGGGAAAGCTAATCCACAACTGTTTCAGTGTCGAGAAAAACTCGAGAGGGCTTCAAATTAAAACCTTGTGCGTGTGTGCGCGTGTGCGCGCACCGCATGTGTGTGTGAATATATTCTGAACAAGTACAGAACAAATTTATCATTTTTCGATACAGTCACCACTGCGTTCAATCCAAGTCCTCCAGCGCAGATAAATTGCTTGGACTCCTATAGAAAAAGGGGGGGGGGGAAATCTTAGTCGCGTGTATAACAACTCATGCACCACTTGTTTTACCGCTTCATGGGTCCGAAAAGCTTTGAAACTTCCAACAACAATATTGACAGGTTACAAGACAACGGCGTTGTTATTGTAATTTCTATCACACTTTTAAGGTTTTCATTTGAAGCCCCCTTCGTATATCGCCAAATGTGACTTCCCATCTGACAGAAGGACGATATATTGAGTTACTAGGGTTATTATGTTAATTGTTTCGTTTTGTGGTACGTTTAACAATTTCAATGGACATTAAACATATTTATAATACTTGTTCATTTGATTGTGTAACATTTTTGGTCTCAATTTATTTTTTGTTTGGCACTGCATCAGTTTAACAGTTACAAGCACATTATAATAGTCTCAAAGACGGAGCATTGACTGGCTGACACAGCAAGACGTCATACTGAGAACTGAATCAGCTCTCTTAGCGTAGGGAGTGTAGGTAATCTCGTATTTAAAGACTCACATCCTTGAAGGGGTTCGGCGTAAGATTACCAAGGCCCTACCATGGAAATAGACGATGTATATCTTTGCACAACCAACTATTGTTTCGTTGTTGTTGTTATAATTAATTTGTCCTGCAATCGCGTGTGTAATTACCTTGTTGTTATTAACACTTAGCAAGACATTACCAAGGCGGTTCAGGACATATCTCCAACCACAGCCCAGCCCACATGCTATAAATGTTGTCCATGTCAGAAAGCATGCTGAGAAGGGTGAGAACAGGTAGGCTTCGTGCAGAGTGGCTTGCTTCGCTTCGGAGGTCACGGGTAGTAAGCATCACCTGGATCTTTTCTCCTGGGCATGCCGGTGTGCTGGGGAATGAACAGGCGGACAGATTGGCTGGCTCTGCAAAATTTGGTGGAGTATTGATGCATGACAAGGCAGACGTGGTTGCGGCCTTGTGGGAGCTCGTGTACACCTCGGAAGAGCAGATGGAGCACCATGGTCTGGTAAGAATGAGACAACGAGGTGTGACGAGGGGATCTGGCCGACGCTCGGCGCTCGGAGGAAAGGCGAGACGGACATATAATCAGATTGCTACTGGAACTATTAGTGTTGGAACTCTTCGCTGGCTGCTGAGGATGGGGACGGAGCGCTTATGGGAATGTCCTGAATGCTGGGATGTCGGTTCCTAAATCAATCAATCAATCAACCATGTTAGTTGTACAAGACCACAGACGTGGTATTTGTTGATTGTGTGAGATAGCGAACTATGCTCACCCACGCGTATCGGCATGGTGCATGGCAGTGATGATGATAATATAGGGTGTATTTTTAATGACTGTGCAGTGTTTGAAAATATTACCGGTCCAAGTTTTGTATTTACCCTCTGTAAAGTTCATGCAACATAATAGGTAAATACAAAACTTGGACCGGCAATATTTTCAAACACTGCACAGTCATTAAAAATACCCCCTGTATGTATAAATAATCTATTGTCTGTCTTGGTATATTTATTTTATTTTAAAGTCAATAATTCATTCAGATGCAGTGCAGGGATCAGCGTGGTTGAATGGATAAGAGCGCTTCCTCTGTAACTTCCGGTGTGCTGACGCCGAGGTAGCGAGTTCAACCGCTACACCGGTCAGCTGGACTAAACTGTTGTCTTCTCATCCTTGACTTCATGTAACCTGCAAATACCTCAGAAGTCGGAATGGATTCGTCTGATGGCCAGGGGCACTGGTAATAAGGAAAGCTAGCCCACATGCAAAAGTCAGTCCAGTGCACTCCCTAGTAGTGGCAACAACTAGAAGTAATGAGTATGGGCTACGATTGATTTTGAAGCGAACGAAAACAGATGCAGTGCAACTTGATAAGTCACCAGAGGCGAAGACAATCTTCTGATTCATACTCTGTGCGGTGATTGGTGATTAGAGAGGATCGTCATCACACTCCGGACATGTCCATTGGTGCTCCGACCTCCTCCTTAACATCTCCGCCAGCGTATATCGACTGATAAAACCAGTTCTGTGTTGGCTAATGACGTGACTTGTGCTCTGGAGAAAATGTTCATATACCTGTGCTGTTAACTCTTTAATTGCCATGGGCTCATTAATCGGTTTAAGCAACTTCCCATATCTAACATGGGCTTATATATCGCCGAAGTGTTGTCATTCCGTTATTATATAGGGTATATTTTTAATGACTGTAGTATTTTTGAAAATATTGCCGTTCCAAGTTTTGAATTCACCATCTTTGGAGTTCATGCAATATAAAAGGTAAATACAAAACTTGGAACGGCAATATTTTCAAACACTTCACTGTCATTAAAAATACACCCTTTACAACATGTCTGCTCCATGTTAACAACTTTTAAGCTATAACTTGACGCATCCATAATTTCCATTTTCCGTCTTTCATTTTTGTTTGGTTTAAGTCTACGTTTTGTCTGGCACAGAATCTGTTAATTTGGAACAGTTTGTAGCTGGCCACTGTAGACTTAGACATTTAAATGCGATACAGCTTGTTCTGTCACCATACGCTAAGAAATTCGTCTGAACCATACTCTGTGCTGTTCATCTGGAACAGTTTGTACCAGGCTACCGTTGACTTAGACAGATCCAGGCCGTCCAGTCTGACCAGGACTTCTCCAAGACAAGCCTTCTTGTCAAAATTGCTGGTTCGCTTCCAAATATCAATCTGAAATGTGTTATAAGTGGCAAAAGTTAATCAGAATTAATGTTTAAAAGACATATGAATTCATAAAATATATACATGAACTCATTCCCCAAAAATATATACACTCGAAGACGCATAAATTAATCCTTAAACGATATATGAATTAATTCTTAAAAGATACGCAGTCATTCTTTTTACAAGATATATGAATTCATTCACGTCTTTCCACAGATTTAGGTCTTTGGATTTCTGGATCAACTGATGATATTTCTCTATATCATCCTTTCTATTGCTCTGCATCTTCTACTTCTGACCCTTCCCTGTTGTCACGATATTATGTGCTTTTGTATTGATGTGAAGCGTGGACAATGGGCAGACAAGCTGAAAAACATCTAATGGCAGTGAAAATGTGGTTTCTAAGGAAAATGTAAAGAATAAAAAAGATAGAAAAAGCAATAACCCTGTACTATAAGAAACAAATGAAATCCGTAAACTGATTAGAGAAATTAGACGTTGACAGTCACAATGTTTTGGTCACGTTATGAGAAGAAATAAATTGGAGAACTTGGTGACAACTGGCAAGATCGAGGGGAAGAGAAAAATGGCAGGGCAGAGAAGTAAATACCTGGTTGGTTGGCCCACGTGGTATGGTCGAGACAAGAAAACTGGACTGAACCACGACTCTGATGATCGTGTGAGATGGCGAAACATGACGGCCCACGCTTACCGGCATGGTACATGATGATGCTGATGATGACGATGATGATGATGATGATGAAGATGATGATGATGATGCTATTCTCCAATTCCCCTCTTCTCAGTACGTGACCAAAGAACGCTGTTTATGTTTTTCTTATAGCTCTATATAATGTTCTACTTCCATTAGCCTGTTCTGAGAGGGTAACTACCATATCCTGTTGAAAACATCTGAAAAAGACCGCTTCGAAACAGGGTAAGAGTTAACGGCAGGAGAAAGACACCCGGAGTCATGACCCTGCTAGGTCAGCTGACAGAGTGTGTAAGGAAAGTAAAGGGTTGAAAAATTCCGGGAAGGGGGACAACTTCTGACGACCAGAAGCCTTCTATCGTACATGCTCCTCTGAGGAGTTTTTAATCACCAACCAGTAATTTCAAAACCACATCCTACAAGGAGCAAATGAAAACCGTAAATTGATTAGAGAAATTAAATGTTGGCAGTCAAACTTATTTGCGCACGTTATGAGAAGTCATGAACTAGAAAACGTGGTGACAACTGCAAGATAGAGATTAAATGAACATGGGGAAGGTAGAGAAGTAAATATGTGGATGGCTTGGCCATGTGGCATGGTCGAGACAAAAACGCAGAGCTGATCCACAAATCCCGTAGTCGCGTGAGATAGCAAAACTAGACAGGCCACGCTTATCGGCATGGCTCATTATGCATGAATAATGTCAACCGCATACTTCAACGTTACAAGAACAAATCTAAAAGGGCTTGTAGTGAGTTGATAAAGCCTATGCTTCATTTGGAGATGAAAGGCTGCAGAAACAAAGAAGAATCTATATACATTTCTACAGCTTAAAGCAGTGTTTCCCAACGTGGGGCCCACGCCCCACAGGGGGGCAATTCGATTGTTTAGGGGGGCAATTCGAAAATGGAAGAAATCGGCTGGATATAACAAAACGGGGAGACTTGAGACTGAAGTTAATTAAATTGGAACCTGACATAAAATCTCTTTGCAGCAAGCATCAAGCGCAAGGATCTCACTAAATTTAAATAATTACTAATAATTAAAATAATATAGAAAAATCTTTCATTACAATTATTTTGTACTTGAATGTCAGTCCTCTATTATATGTTTTGAAAATTTACTTACTGTGTTTGCTCAATAATCTCCTAGTGATTATCGGTCCTTTGGCTAGGATCGGGTGCATTTTCTGCTCCCCCTCCCCCCAGTAGTGCGCCTGGTCTGGTCGGGGGCCGGGATGATCAAATAAAAACACATCACATACCTTCACCTTAAATGTGGGCCTGGTGGACCACTGTGGGCAATAGCTCACAGTGAGACTAAGGGTCCACACAAAAAAGGAGGAGGCAGGGGAACCAGCTTGTCCGGGGTAACCGCCAACACCCCCCCCCCCCCAATAAAAAAAATTCACCCGACACACAGGGACGCGGGACCTGAAGGGGGGGGGGGGGGGGGCTCTGGCCCCTCTGGGAACCGTCGGCCCTACTAAAAAAAAATTCAAGTTTCTTTAGTGAACATTTCAATTTTTGAATATTAAAAATGATGCATATGTTGGGGGGGGGGGGGGGGGGGGGCATAAGAATTTTAGAAAGGCTTAGGTGGGGCATAGCACAAAAAAGGTTGGGAAACACTGGCTTAAAGTGTATTTTCATACGGCGTATTAATTATCCCCACCTTCATTAATCTGCCATGAACATTGCTTGCAGAATACTTGATCCTCTTCGGATAGACAGGGTCTAGAGTTGCCTTGATTACTGTAGTCTTCTTCCTCTGTAGCACTCTCTTCCCTTCCATGAGGTAGGTCTTCACGTACGTGTCTGAAAGGTTCAAAATGACAACATAACACACATTAACATATTCTGTGCCAAACAAAACGTAGGTTTGAACCAAACAAAAATTAAAGACTGAAAATGGGAAGTAGGGGAGTTCGCAGTTATGGCTTAAAAGTTGTTAACATGGTAGTAGACATGTTGTATTATAAAGCAATGACAACGTTTCGGCGATATATAAGCTCATGGCAGATACGGGAAGTCGCTTAAGACGATTAATAATCCCATGTCACTTAATCAGTTACGGCCAAATAAGGTAAATAGAAAATAACAAGAAGGTAAGTAGGGATGCGTAACTCCTGCAAACAAGTGAAAAATAATACACAAAGACATGGTGGACATACCTTACAACGAACTCCCCTGTTTCTGTTTAGTATCTCTCACTATTTCGCACGAGTTACATATACCTAATCCTGCTCCGTGGCGAAGGTGTTACGGGTGCAGTTCGTAACCCCGCACACCTGCGTTCGAAACACAGCTGCGGGCGATTTGGTAGCAGACCACTTTGCGTTGTTTTTTAACGAAATGGTAAGGGTGCCGGTCGTTAAAAAAGCAACGACAAACTTTTTTTTTTTTGCATATCCTTTACAGGACATCGCTGTCAACACCAGCATCTTTCAGCTGTATGTTGATCTCTTGGCAAGATTACGCTCAGTAGTTTGCCATTGCTTTCTGAGTGGCCGGCTCACATACCCCGTAAGTTACCGATGCGATTCGAACCACTGCTGATTTGAACCGTCATCACGTTACCTGACGAGAGTACACGAGATTACGGAGAAAAGTCATAACCTCTAAGCCACGAAGCCGGCAATGAGAAACTACTGAGCGTAAATTGCCAAGAGATCACAAAAGCAAAATATGCTGGTGTTGAATGCGATGTCCTGTAAAGGATATGCAACTAACTTTAACATATTCCTATCTGGTTTTATTTCCTGCTGTTATATTCGGCTGCAGCCGTTACTTCTCTAAACTGATTAAGTACTGTGGGTTAATTAATCATCCTAAGCGAATTTCTGTATCTTTTATTTATATTTTGCAATGTCTTGTGGTTAGACATGTTAAGAAACCGTGATTTTTCAATGTATTGTGGTTAAACAATGTCTAGACATGGATATCAGTGAAACGCCTCTTTGACGTGACCAGGTGTTCAAGCAAGACAGTGTTCAGAAATATGGAGTACTAAACAAAGCAGGGACCTGTATTAACTGACCCGTGTGTTGCCGGGGCCCATAAGGGAAGCAAAGAATAGCAATACTGTAGCCTACTACGCATGTCGTAAGAGGCGACTAAGGAGGCTTGATGATTCCGTCGCCCTGCTACTGAGTGAGTGCGTGGCGCGACACTGTGAGCTGTGAGTTTCGTGTGAAGTGCTTTTGAATCTGCCCAAGGTTTTTGTTTGTTTTTGAACGTGATTGCATGTTCGGAGCGATGGCAGGTGGCTATGTCCCAGAGTTGACCGGATTTTGCCTTATGCAGAAATGCGTGGCTGCTGGGCTTCTGGTTGACTGCCACTGCTGTCGTGATGAACTGTATTTTCGTGGACTGTGTAGGTGAACATCTAGGAAACATCCAGATAGGAAAATTACTGCCGATTCCATCAGAGATGAATTGGGTGTTTCGTGGGGACTGGTGTGTTGACATTCTGGCGGCGGCATTATGCACAGTGTATCTGTGCGGGCTGGTGTTTGTCGAGACTCCTGTCTTTTCCGCTTTTCACATTGGGCAGTGGGGAGCGTTTTGTGTGATATTCACTGGCACAGGAACGGAGCATAATGGGGACGACCCGTTGCTGTGAAGTTGGAACTGCGACTAACTAACTAACTATTAACTGATGCAGTGTTGAAGGATATTATTTCGCCAAATGTGACCTCTAGTTTGAACAGAAGGATGATATATCGCCATACTAGGGTCATCGTATTATCTGTTTTGTTTCGTGGTATCTTTCGCAATTTCAAGACTCAGTGAACGTAAATTTACATTATAATACTTGTTCATTTGATTGTGGACCAGGTTTGGTCCAAACCTACTGTTTGTTTGGGGCTGGATCAGTTAAGTTAAGAGACAGTATTGAACACGTTCGCATATTATCAGCCTACAGAGCTAGCAGGATACGCACCTGGAGGCTGAGTTTGAGTATCCCAGTGTAGACCGGCAGCACAGATGATGTCCACTTGTAGGTGACCCTTTGAGATCATGAAGCCAAGTTTGATGTTCCCACACACTGTCGTCTCTGTGAAGAAAGATGGTTTAATACTTGAGAATGGTAAGAATCATGTGAAGTATTGTGTTTACGTCAAAATACAATATAACTATAGAAGGAAACATGCTTAACCAGGTGGTTAAATGTAAATGGCTAGGAGAAATTATAAAATCAGATGGAAGGTTCACGGCAGAGATTAAAAGCAGAGTCATCAGGATCATGCACCATGCCGTTAAGCCTGGACAATCATGTATCGCCAGCTCACACGATCATCAGATTCGTGGATCAACCTTTGTGTTATTGTCTCGACCATGCCATGTGGTCAAAGCATCCAGATATTGATTTTAGAAGCCGAATTGGTCAAGCTAAAGCTGCATTTCAGATAATGAAAAGTATTTTATGCAATAACTCACTAAGATCGAATGTGAGAAAGAGAGTGCTGCACTATTATATAGAATTTATTTTGCTGTATGGAAGTAAATAATGCAATCTTAATGAACAAATTACGAAGAACATGGAAGCAAGATAGATGTAGTTTCTGAGAAGAATAGCGCGTGTTCTTTGGACTTCCAAAGTAAATAACCACGAGTATTTGGAAGTTAACATAGTTGCCTAATCTCCAGCAGATGTGTTTCGAACGCTAAATACGGGATTATGAATTTCGTCCGTAGCCCCATCGACACAGAGCCGGTTGTTTGGAAGGGGTTAATATATAAACACTATATATACAACTATAAAACAGAGACAAACAGCGTGATTTGGTCATGTGATGAGAAAGATACATCGGAACAAAGTCATATAAAGATCAGTGGGAAAACAGGCAGAGGCAGACAGAGAGAAATGATTCTGGATGGATTGAGGCAGAGTCATGGAGGCACATCATCAGCAGAGTTTACCCAGAACACCAAGGACGGAGATCTGTGGAGAGACATTGACACCTTCACCAGTTGGTATGGCACATGATGATTGTGTTGATCACCTTGTGCCACATTTATTGAAAGATCAAGTGGCTTGTCCATGTCGTTAGAATGCAACACCAGCAACTACCATCACTAACCTTACATCAAAGATCATCTGCGACGAGACCAAGAGGACATCCAAGAAGAAAATGGATTGACGACATCAGAGACATTGTACAACCACACGGAATGACACTATCCAGTGCCGTCCACCGGGCGCTGGAACGCAAATTATTCCTCCCCACGACGCTTGACGGCAGATGTGGAAGATGATGTTGATGATGCATATTTTGATGACTTCAGTATGGAGAGTTATGTAGTGATGGATGAATAGATTATCTTACGGACCACATATATTTTATCTAGGAGAACTATGTTTCGTTTTTGCTTGTTTTCGTTATATAACAGACCCATAAAGCTAGAGTATAGCACGCTGTCTTACTAAGAAATCGCCATCTGTAGCTTACAGTTAATGAATATAGCTTCAGAATCCCGACATACCGGGCTAGAAATCAGCCGCAGACAGATCGCTTTGCTTTGATTTTTCAATATGGTATGGGTGTCGGCAGTTCAGAAATCAATGGCAAATTGCTGAGCATATGCTTGCCTATAAAATCACAAATATGCAATAAATGCCGGGGTGAATACGATGTTCTATTATTTCAAAGGAAATAAGCTAATTATAATTACTTCTACTGAAATATGCATTTCATGATCAGGATGGTGGTATATACATTCACTCACGCTCAGATGGCGGCCTCTACAATGCTCAGAGATTGAAGGCTAAGACCAAAATTAGGAGGGTACTGATCAGAGAGTTGCTTTTTGCAGATGATGCTGCAGTTACGACCCACTCTGAGGAAGAATTGCAATGTCTACTATCTGCATTCTCCAATGCTTGTTCTGAATTTGGTTTAACAATTAGCAAAAAGAAGACACAGATTATGTCACAAGGTGCACATGGGGTACCATCAATCTTTATTGATGACGCCGAACTAGAGATAGTAGATCATTTTACATATCTAGGATCAGTGGTAAATAGCAAATTATCCCTAGATCAGGAAATCAACATCCGGATTGGTAAGGCAGCAACAACAATGAACAGGTTAAGAAAAAGAGTCTGGGAGAACAGGAAGCTTACTGCCAAAACAAAAGTCCTTGTCTATCAAGCCTGTGTCCTTAGTACTCTTCTCTATGGCAGTGAAACCTGGACAACTTAATCACACCAAGAGAACAACTTAAACAGCTTTCATATGCGGTGTCTGCGAAGAATTCTTGGTATTAAGTGGCAAGACAAAATCACAAATACTGAAGTATTGGAAAGATCAGGTTGTGTGACAGTTTATTCCATGCTCAGTCTTCGTAGACTTAGATGGATAGGACATCTTAGGAGGATGGATGATGGTAGAATACCAAAGGATATCTTTTTGGTGAATTACAGATGGGTAAGAGATCTCAGGGTCGGCCTCTACTACGATACAAAGATGTGTGTAAGCGGGACATGATTGATACAGGCATTGATAATGCACATTGGGAGCAAGTCGCCGCTGAACGTGTTGCATGGAGGGCAAATATCAGAAATGGAATAAAGTCAAAGGAGAAAATTATTGCAGAAAGTCACACACCAAGCGTTTTGAGACGTAAGATGGTGCATGATGGTGGAAATGACCACGTGTTCACATGCACCCACTGTGAACGGACATTTACAGCGCAAATTGGCCTTATCAGTCACACTCGCTACCGCCATAGTTAAAAGTTATTATGCCTTTTTAAAGCACAAACTATCGTCTGTCAAGACGGCAAGGTGCCAATGTTGTTGTTGTGTTGGAAGCTAATTATAAATTATTGAAAACGCTCTGAAATCTGGAGAATTGTGATTTTGCTGTTTATATAATTTTCAGTATTTAACGTAATCATTTATTTATTTCTTATCCCGGAAAGACAATGTCTTGTATGTTGAGGATACGGTAGGATATTTCATTACTTAGTTGCATGTCCTTAATGGGCGTCGCAGTCAACCCCGACATTTGTTGATTATCTGCGCTGTTCTAGTTAATTTTACATTGCTTGCTTGCTTGCTTGTGTTCGTTGGCTTGAGCTCCAACGCGAAGTCCTGTATGTCGGATGAAGGCATCCTGTTGTCCAACTTCAGTGTGATGTCATACAGGACCTGAGTTTGCGTGAGTATCCGTTGTCCCATGTCTGGCTTATTGGTGTGCAGACTGGTGGTTCCTCGCCATACAGGCAGACACTCTCCGACTTCGGAAGAATCGGCGATCCTATTGACCTCAGCCAGGACCCCGAAAGGACCTGTTGCCCAGGACGCTCGACGAGGACGCGTCAATAGGTCTTGGCCAGTATATAACCCGGCCCTGGTGCCTTGGAAACACCTCTGCATCCCAGTTAATTTTACATTCAGTAGTTTGTCATTGCTTTCTGAACGACTGACGCTCATGCACTGTTAAAATAACGCAATCATGTCTGCTACAAAAACTCCTGCAACTGCTTAACCACAGATAAATTGTATACCTATATGATAGATAGTTTGATATTGAGCATATGTAGTGGTACAGACTAAGCTATGTGAATAAAACGCGGAGTCCATGTGGTTCTCGATATGATTGACTGGCACCTTGCTGTCTTGACAAACGATAATTTGTAAAATGGAGTTATACCTCTCCATAGTAGAAAACCTTGGCTGAATTTAGAGACCATGTATTGCCCATACAACATGATTATTCTCTCGGCCTGCCTAAATTACTCAAGAGAAAAGGTAACACCAATAGGTCTGGAACAAGACAAGCTGTAGGGGCTGTTGGATCAGCAAAGCATTGCTCTAACTGTCCGTCTGTCGGAGCTTCCATCCTAGACCAATTGCCGAACAAGGCTTAGTACCTGGTCTGTCCTGCCATGACAATTAGCATTTAGATTACATTTCCTCGCACTATATGAAGCCCATAAGTGTGATTATGCTTCACCTTGACACCGCAAGGTACAAGAGGAACAAGGTGAGATGAGATGAGACAGACACAAAGTAATGTATTATATGAAAAGAGAACTCATAACATAAAATTATACAGACTGAAAATTAAATGCAAATATTCTCACCAGCCGATGGTTTTGGAGGTATCTGTCCAGGTCCTAATATAGATGTGATGTCATCTCCTTCAGGTGCAGGTCTGTCTGAGGTCATAGGTGGCAAACTTAAGAAATACATAAAATAAATAGTATTTACTTTGTAATAAAGAATACATGCCGTCAAAATAAAGATGCATACACAACTGGGTTAAACATGCAAAGAAAAATATAACAGATATAGAAATTACTTGCAGATTCTTTACCGGACGCTGCGGTCAACCCCATCATTTATTGACTGTTCATAATTTACTAGGAAATGTTAAATTAGTAGCTTGCCATTGCATTCTGAACGACCGATGCCTAATATAATCAAAATCAACGCAAAATGGCCTGCTTCCAAATCATCCGCAGCTGATTTCGAATGCTGGATTCGGTGTGTCGGGGCGTTATAAAACTGCGCATCACTATCATCCAAGCTACAGTGCCTATCAAACAGACGCAGAAGTCCTACATAATTACCCGGAGACGCGGTGGTGCAGTAGCTAGGACACTTACCTGCCGCCCCGGTCTTTTTCCATTATCTCGAGCCAGTTCAACTTCAGAAGAGAAGTTATAATTAGGGCACATCCCAGCCTCAAATTAATACTCCTGTAACCGAATCTGCCACATTTGCGGTTTTCAAGTTTGTTTGTTTTTTTTGCTTTGTTTTTGGGTTTTTTTCGCGCGCTCGCTTTGAGCTCAAATGCCGTCCTTATAAACAATATTCAGTAGCACTGAACTGAATGTTGCTTGTGCATATTAGCTTTCCCTATTACCAGTGTCCCTCGCAATCTGGCTAACACACTCCGACTTCTGAGGTACTTGCAATTTACGTCCCCATGTCAATGATGAGCAGTCAACATATTAGTCCAACTGTCCGGTGTAGGGGTTGAAACCCTTACTTCGGCATCAGCACACCGGATGTTTAAGAACTTGCTTTCTTATCCATTCGGCCATGCTGAACTCCGTTTCGGGTGTTAATTTGAAAGTGATTGTTGTCTATAGGAGGTAATGACTATAAGGTAAGTGCTGTGTGGTGGTAGTCACACTACACTTTGTATGTAGAACACAGTTGAAACTGAAGTACATGATTTCATTAAACAAATATGCTCCACAGTCCGTTGTGAAGAAATATGCAGCGAGTGGATGTCGCCTACTGGAGTATTTTTTTGCACTGCAAACAGAATAGTGCTATCAATGGAAGATATATTTTTTTTTCAAATTTGTTCTACATACAATGTGTAGTGAGACTTTACAAACACCTTGTATAACGACAACATGAAAGCAATCGATGAAACAAGAAACGAGGTCAGGTTACCTATTTTGACCCAGGATGTCCTCGTCGTCAGAAAAGAAGAAGCTGGAGCAGCTACTGGTGCGGCTGGGCGTTCTGGGCGGTGCTAGAAGGTCATGGCTCTGGCCTGGCAGGACATTTGTGAAATGTTTACACATAATAAATATATGCATCCATGAAACATTGTCATGAATTTAAAATGTGGTAGTTTCCCCTTACTTTTTACAACCGTCAAACTGTGGACGGTGTCCTAAAACTAAAACAAAACAATAGGTTTGGGCCAAACAAAATGGATGACGGAAAATGGTTAGTGAGGGTGTGTCACAGTTGTGACTTGAAAGTTGTTAATACGGTAGCAGATATAGCATATTATATATCAAATTAAAGGAGGGTTGCATAGGGAAAATAACTGTAAATAAGCCTTTGGCAGATACAGAAAGTAGCTTAAGACAATTAATCGTCCCATAGCACTTAACCAGTTATGAAAATTGTAGGTTTCTAGGGTGCACATCCGTGGTTGCATAGCCATTAGTACATTATGTAACTTGCTGCACATTCTGATTCTTTACTTGTCCTCCTCATCCTTCTCTTCCTTCTGTTTCTTCTCCTGACCCTCCTCCTTTTTTTCTTCTTCTTCTTCCTTGTATCTCCTAGTGGCGCATAGACCCTTACCCAATTTATCTTTAGCTCTGTCTAAGAATTTGTAGCAAAATTTGCCTACGGGAATGAGGTTGCAAGTTTCACTCCAATCCTTCTTAGTCGCCTCTGAGGACAAGCATGGTAGGTTCATCATCATCATCATCATCATCATCATCATCATCATCATCATCATCATCATCATCATCATCATCATCATCATCATCATCATCATCATCATCATCATCATCATCATCATCATCATCATCATCATCATCATCATCAAGTGTCCTGCCAGCTGACGTGGGCGTTCATGACTTTCCACAGATATCGATCTTTGGTTGGCTGGGTCAAGTCTGCGGATGAAATTCCCCCATACCCCCATGCCACCTTCTCAGTCCAGTGAGCATCATTTCTCTTGATCTGCATGTGCCCCTCTTTCCCTCAATCTTTTCAGTAATCACAATGTTCTCCTAGCGTCTCCTCTCCTCACATGACAACAGAAAGTTGTAGGTTACAGTGATATAATTCTTTGCTTCCCCACAGGCCCCGGTAACACACTGCACACTAGCTGCGACATTTCCCCCGACCATTGCGGCTGTGAGATCGACCTAGTCTCATACAATGGATGCCGGATAATTTTCTGAGAATTTGTCACTAATCGGCAGAAGCCAGTCTTGTGCAAACAGAAAGAGATGATAGTCAGTTTAAAATGATCGTGGCATAGACAATCGAAATTAATGTGTGAATATGTGTATATTTCAGCTTGAAGGATTTATCTAATTACTTTAGTTTATGTTGTGTGATTTCTACAGTATGTACCTGATGAGATGCAGTGAAATATACCAGGCAATAAATCGTGCAATCTATAGTTTGTGTCTTCGTTATTAAATTACACTACGAGAAAACATTGTTTTGAATTTCTGAGAAGTGTTTGTGAAGGGAAAATGGCGACGAAGGGAACTGGCCAGTCTACTAGTGGTGTTTGTCCATCAAGTATGATGATGACCATTCATTTCATCCAGTGAGGCGGGAAAGTTTTGAGCCGTAAGCTCTAAGATGACTGGCAAGGCCTATTTTGACTCGAACTGGTCTTTGACTATGTGAGCAAAGAATGCTTGACGTTCCAGGAGGAGGATCTCCTGCGGTGGTATGTTTGTCAATTTTTTTCCACAGCTCCTGTTTGCTTTGCAATTCTGTTTGCTTTGCAAGTGACTACACCCTTGCATAATGCTGTACTCCATGAATTTCGATTTATGACTGCAGTCTGCCATGTGTCCTGTCACTCTACTACATTATACATATAACATGTGAAGATCTTCACATCTTAAGGGATTGTGGGGGATACCTTTGATTTATTGTTTAGGGAAAATGAGTAGCCTACTGTGTGAGTTCTAGGTTATGATTTGACTTTTTAACAAAATGTCTATTCTGTAATGTAATATGTATTACAACATGGTCACACACATTTATACTAAAATAAAGTATATAACTACATAAATTTCCCCTATATATATATATATATACATAGTGTCAATGTCACACAGCTATATCCTATAGATACGTAGATACGTAATGCCATCTTCATGCAGGTTTCAATTATGAATTTATGGTAATATAGTTGCACATGCTTATATGCCGTTCTCCTATACATAAACAGAGAAACTATCATATAACTTTCACCTATGTATATAATATGACATTGTCACACAATTATTTCAAATGTATATAATATCACATTGTCACACAATTTTCTCCTATGTATATAATATGACCTCGTCGCACAAATTTCCCCAATGTTTATAATATTACATTGTTGCACAACATTCTCCAAGGTTTATATCGTATAAAATGACATTGTCACAAACTTTCCATAATGCGACTATCGTGACAGATCTTTAGTAACTAAATATTAATGTGTTGTAAATGTCCTTTCCTCAAAATGTTACAAAGGTGGTCCCATTTCAGATTACTGATGTAGGGTGTCCACTGGGAAAAGCTGACACATCAAAAGAAGCAGCTGGATATTAACACAACCTAAGATGGTTAATGTACTGATTAATACGGTGACTTACTGAAGCTGGGTATCTGCAGGCTTGAACTCCTGGACTCTATGACACTCTTGTCACTCTTACTTGACAGCCTTCTAATACTTTCAGCATCTGTGACACTCTTGTCACTCTTACTGGACAGTCTTCTGATATTTTCGCTGCTGATGCTGTCATCTGATCCTGACAAATAAGGAACATACATGTTAATTAATAATCTGGAGACTGAAGACACGTCAATTCGCCATCAACGACACTGGCAATTCTAGTGATATTGGTCCAGTCTAAAATATACCTCGGTGGCATACGTATTAGTGCACTTGCTTGTCAAGACAGTCGACTGGGTTCAATCCCCAGCAAGGCAGAATTATTTTTCATGACATCGTGGCAATGGGGTTGACCCAAGATCGTGAAACTGGGTACTTGAAAATTATCAGAATATTTGGGAAATTGCCTGGAATGGACAGGATATGCGGAAGGAAAATGACTATCCCACCTCATATATTGTATGATGAGAAAGGCGAAGACAGGCATGCTTCGGACAAAGTTTCAGGCTTCCATTTTTTATTTTTTTTTGTTGGTTCTCATATCCTTTACAGAACATCGCTGTCAACATCAGCATCTTTCAGCTGATTGTTGATTTCTTGGCAAGATTACGCACAGTAGTTTGCCATTGCTTTCTGACCGACCGGCTCACATACCCCGTAAGTTACCGACGCGGAGAGAACCGCTACCAATTCTCGCGCAATGTCTCGTTACTTATGAGAGTTTACGAGATTACGGAGAAAGTCGTGTAACCTCTACACCAGCTAACCGGCACGCTTCCATTAAACAATCATAAATAGCGTGCTTCTGTTGCCCCCCCCCCCCCCCACCCCACGCCAGGGCATGCTGGTATGGTGGGAAACGAGGAGACAGACACATTGGCTGGGTCTGCATCCCTTGCTGGGGTTTTGGTGCATGATAAGATATATGTGGCCGGGGTAATTTGGAATCGTGTGTATAGTGCAGAAGAGTGGGTAGATTATCATGGCTTGGACATAATAGTGCTGCACGGAACGACCAGAGAATTTGTCCGACATTAAAACTCCGTGGAGAGGCCAGACAGACACATAAACAGACGACTAATGATATCTTTAGTATTCGGACTCTTCGCAGGCTGTTGTAGATGAGGACGGAGAACGTATGAGAATACCCCCAGTGCAGTGATGTCGATTCATGACGCAACTAAATTACCTCAACTCATGCCGTGGCTTAGAATCTGCAGTTCCCTTTCTTGCCGCACTTTCGTCCCAGGCACTTCCCTTTTTCTGAAAACTGTCTGTTATCTACTTTATGAAGCTGGGTCTACCCCAGAGGCGTACTGATTGTAAACATAATTCTGTTACTGTTGGGAATTGCACTTGCGTATGTGTTAGCAGTCTCGCGCATTTATCATTGTCCTTTGCGTCTCTACTGCTATATAGACTAACTAGCTGACCCGGCCCGGCTTCGCCCAGGCCCTGGAGGGGAGCATCTCATTTAATTCATATAAGTAGTCATATAAGTTCTCGTTCCCGTTACCGACTATCTGTCTGTCTGTCTGTCTGTCTGTCTGTCTGTCTGTCTGTCTGTCTGTCTGTCTGTCTGTCTGTCTATCTGTCTGTCTTTCTGTCTGTCTGTCTGTCTGTCTGTGTCTGTCTGTCTGTTTGTCTATCTATCTATCTCTGTCTGTCTGTCTGTCTGTCTAATAGACCCATCCCTCTGTCTCTCCCTCCGTATATCCCTCCCTCCCTGTCTGTCTGTCTATCTATCTATCTATCTATCTATCTATCTATCTATCTATCTATCTATCTATCTATCTATCTATCTATCTATCTATCTATCTATCTATCTATCTATCTATCTATCTATCTATCTGTCTGTCTGTCTGTCTGTCTGTCTGTCTGCCTGACCCGGCCCGGCTTCGCCCAGCCCCTGGTGGGGAGCATCTCATTTAATTCATATAAGTAGTCATATAAGTTCTCGTTCCCGTTACCGTACTGTCTGTCTGTCTGTCTGTCTGTCTGTCTGTCTGTCTGTGTCTGTCAGTCTGTTTGTCTATCTATCTATCTCTGTCTGTCTGTCTGTCTGTCTGTCTGTCTGTCTGTCTGTCTGTCTGTCTGTCTGTCTGTCTGTCTGTCTGTCTATCTAATAGACCCATCCCTCTGTCTCTCCCTCCGTCTATCCCTCCCTCCCTCCCTACCTGTCTGTTTATCTATCTATCTATCTATCTATCTATCTATCTATCTATCTATCTATCTATCTATCTATCTATCTATCTATCTATCTATCTATCTATCTATCTATCTATCTATCTGTCTGTCTGTCTGTCTGTCTGTTTGTCTGTCTGTCTGTCTGTCTGTCTGCCTGACCCGGCCCGGGTTCGCCCAGTCACTGGTGTGGAGCATCTCATTTATTTCTGAGTAGGTAAGAATCCGCTCTGCCTTCAAAATGTTGACGTGAAGATTTTCTTCCTGCAGCTGCTTCTGTATTTGTTCATCAGTAAGCTCCATTTTTAGCCGTTTGACCACCCATCTGACTGTGTTTGAATCAGTGTGTCTGATTCTGGTGTCTTGTCCTCCTTCCTCTCACAAGTTTTGTGTTCGTCTGTGGGTAGTCCGTCGCTCTTCTTATTGGTAGTTTCATTGACTGTAGGTTCAGATACTTTATTACAGCTTGCATGCAGACTCTCCAAAGGCAGGTTCGTCTTCTTGATAGTCTGGTCGGTTTTCTCACTATGCATCTTGGAAGCTGCTTGTTTCTTTGTGCTATTACGAAGTGCCATTTTCCCCCCGTATCAGGCTGCTTGAAATGTGTAAGGCGTCTTGGCTTGATAGCGCTGAGAAGTGCTGTCAAGCGAATCGTGCCGATATGATAGCGGAAAACTTAAAGATGCGGGGATATTGTTACCTTTAAGATAATTTCTTAAGCATAGAAAGATGATTACAATGTTTTTCATTATGCATTATTTTTATGTAAACT